>QRFJ01000359.1:1345199-1573874 GCA_006176705.1 Cocos nucifera | reverse complement strand
CCTTCCGCGAGAAAGACCTTGGGGATATAGGATCGCGAAGATTTCCTGGACCAAAGGCTCATGGAGATGGACGGCCGCATAGAAGAAACTTCGTCATACTCCTTCCTCCCGCGGTAACGATATTTGCAACTGATCCTCCCTTCTCACAGAAAATTATGCCAGAACAGTACCACCGAACTTCAAGCTCCCGCATTTCGAAAAGCTACGATGGGACCACTGACCGGCGACCATTTGGAGGCCTTCAGACGACGATGTTACCCATGGCGCGCCTGATGCCATTTTTGTGTCGGGTTTCCCTTCTACCCTCAAGGGAGCGGCTAGGAATTGGTACTCGCGCGCTTAAGTCGGGCACCATCCTTGTCGTTTGACCAAATGAGTCAACAATTCGGTGGCCCAACTTCGTCAGCAGCAAACGCGCGCGCAGAGGCTCGGATTCCTCTGTTGGCCATCAGGCAAAAAGAGGGGAACCCAATCCGGCTTACGTCACCCGGTTTCAACACTGGCCGGCTGGAAGTCCGGAACCTGGACCAATCGTTGCTATGGCCGCCCTCAAGGCGGCCTTCAAAGAACGACCTTGCTGTTTTCCCTGGAGAAGAAATATCCAGGGACTTCGCTGACATGCTAGCTCGGGCCGAAAGCTATGCCCGGGCAGAAGAGGCTTTCGAGGCCAAGGATGGTGAAGCTCGCGACAAGCGACGTGAGTAGCAGGGCGGGAAGGGCCTGCCGAGGAAAGAAAGCGCACCGAAGCCTGGCCGCGTTCCCGAACTCCCCCTTGGTCGCGGGCGTGCCCGGACTCCACCTCAGGCTCGGGGGGCGGAAGCCACCGACGGAATGGGCGCCGCCGAAGTTCTCCTCGGCACCGAAGTCCACCCGACGCCGAGGTTCCCCCCAGCGCCGAGGTTCTCCCTCGCGATGAGGCCCTCCCCGCGCCAAGGTTCTCCCCTCCGACGGCGTTTTCACAGCTACGCCCCCCTCAACGCCCGAAGGGCTCAAGTGCTGCTGGAGATCAAGGGACGACTTCCGGAGCCGGAGAGGATGCGTTCCCATCCCAGAAAACGCAACCCCAACAAGTTCTGCCTTTACCACCGTGACCACGGTCACG
Organism: Cocos nucifera; assembly: GCA_006176705.1. Taxonomy (NCBI): domain Eukaryota; kingdom Viridiplantae; phylum Streptophyta; class Magnoliopsida; order Arecales; family Arecaceae; genus Cocos; species Cocos nucifera. The sequence continues at coordinate 1,572,772 of QRFJ01000359.1, read as the reverse complement.
ATACCGAGGAGTGCATCCAGCTCCAGGACGAAATCGAGGAGCTGGTGCGGCGGGGCAGGCTCTGGCGATTCCTGCGAAGACGATCTAAAGAGCAGGAAGATCGGCCGAGAATGTTGCCGCCGATTGGGAAGATCGGCAGGAGGATCGGCCGTCCCTTGGCGTCATTAACACCATCTCGGAGGACCGCAGCAGGGAAAGACCGACGAACCCGAGGGATCGGCAAAGAGGCAGAGGACCTCGGAGCCCGCTGACCTTCCCGAGGCAGACGCCCAGGGGATCAGATTTTCCGCACAACGAGCGGTTGTAATCTCTTTAAACGTCGCTGATTATGATGTACGCCGCGTTTTGGTGGATAATGGAAGTTCGGCGGACATATTGTTTTACGATGCCTTCTTAAAATGTTCCCTACCTGACACCCGCTTAGGACCTGTAAATTCCCCCCTGGGGGATTGCCGGACACGCCGTTCCCGATCGAAGGCATGGTGACTTTTGGCGTGACGGCGCGGCCAATCCCCAAAATCGGCCAAGGCGCGGATCGACTTTTTGTCGTAAGGACCCGTCCGCCATAATGTAATCCTTGGGCGACCAGGCCTTAACGCGCTACGGGCGGTAGTGTCAACCTACTACTTAAAGATGAAATTCCCGATGAGCCATCGGAGTCGGCGAAGTCAGAGGGACCAAGCCCTGGCAAAGTACTGCTACTCAATCGCCCTGCGCGAGGGAGACGACCCGACCTTGCCTTGTTGATGGACTGACGTCCGCGACGACCTCACTGAAGAACGGTGAACCTGCGGAAGACCTCGTCCCTGTGTCCTTACGCGATGAGAGACCCGGGGCATGAGGTGCAGATCGGCTCCAACCTAGCGGCCGAGGCAAGGGACAGCTCGTCGCCTTCCTCAGAAGAATGCAGACGTCTTCGCCTGGGCCCCGGCGGACGTACGGGGATCGACGCCGATGTCATAGAAACATCGGCTGGCCATCGACCCAGGCACCGAACCCGTCAGAGAAAAATTACGCCGCCAAGCCCCAGAAAAGACAGAAGCGGGTAGCTGAAGAAGTGGGATAAGCTCTTGAAGCTGACTCATCCGGGAGGTCACTATCCGACCTGGGTCTCGAACGTGGTCCTCGTCAAAAAAGCAAACAACAAATGGAGGATGTGCGTCGACTTCAAGAGCTGAACAAAGCCTGCCCAAAGGACAGCTACCCCCTGCCGAGGATCGATCAGCTGGTGGACGCACTCGGGCCACGAGCTCCTTACTTTTATGGACGCATTTTCTGGTTATAAACCAGATACGCATGGCGCCCGAGGATGAAGAAAAGACACCTTTATTACTGACCGAGGTCTCTATTGTTACAGGTCTTGCCTTTCGGACTCAAGAATGCAGGAGCCACCTACCAGCGCTTGGTCAACAAGGTCTTTAAGGGGCAGATCGGCCGCAACATGGAGGTGTATGTGGACGACATGCTGGTCAAAAGCCGAGCCTCGACAGACCACCTCGCCGACCTTGAAGAAACTTTCGGTGCGCTTAGGAGGCACAAGATGAAGTTGAACCCGACCAAATGCGCCTTCGGCGTGACCTCCGGAAAATTTTTAGGATTCATGGTGTCGAGACGCGGAATCGAGGCAAATCCCGAGAAAATCCGAGCCATCCAGGAGATGACTGCCCCGAAAATAATTAAGGAAGTTCAGCGCCTGGCTGGGAAGGTGGCGTCCTTGAACCGCTTTGTCTCAAGGTCGGCCGAGCGGTGCCTGCCTTTCTTCCAGGTCCTCAGGCGACGAAAGATTTTTGCTGGACAGCGGAGTGCAAACAGGCATTCGAAGAGCTTAAAAACTACCTCGGCGCGCCTCCACTGCTGGCAAAGCCCGAACCTGGAGAAGGGCTGCTCCTATACCTAGCTGTCTCTCCAATGGCCCTGGCGGCTGTCCTGGTCAGGAAGATGCGAAGGCGCAACAACCAGTCTACTACGTGAGCCGAGCCTTGAGGGACGCGGAGACCAGGTACTCCAAGTTAGAAAAACTAATTTACTGTCTTCTGATCGCAGCCAGGAAGCTCCGACCTTACTTTCAGGAGCATACCATCACGGTCCTCACGGACCAACCATTAAGAGCCGTCCTCCACCGCGCAGACGCTTCAGGAAGAATCGCCAAATGGGCGATCGAGCTCACGGAGTTCGACATCAATTACCGGCCCAGGCCATCGATCAAGGCTCAGATACTGGCGGACTTCGTGCTGGAATGCACCGCACCAGTCGAAGCCGAGCTTGAATCAAGCGAGACTATCATCAGCGGGAGACCAGGCCCCGACGAAGCCGAGCTGTGGCGGTCGAGCTTCCCTGGAAGAAGGGCCGACCTTCTTGAAGGCGCCTGGGTTCTGCATGTGGATGGCTCATCCAACTCTAGCGGGGCCGGCGCAGGGCTGGTCCTGGTTAGCCCCGAGGGGATCGTCACCGAGTACGCATTGCGCTTCGAGTTTCCCACAACCAACAATGGGGGCCGAGTATGAAGCGCTGATAGCGGGCTGCAGATAGCCAGGGAATTGAAGGGGGTCGGCTTCAAGTCTATAGCGATTTCCAGTTGGTGGTCGGTCAGGTCGGCGGCAGCTACGAGGCGCGGGAGGAAAGTATTGGTGATGTACCTCGGGAAGGTGAAAAACTTAATACCAGCCTTCGACAGCTTCGACATTCGGCACATCCCAAGGACCGGGAATACAAGGGCCGACCTCCTCTCCAATTGGCCACCTCTGCCCCGGCCGAAACTACCAAAAGAGGTGTTTCTGGAAACTCTGAAGTGCCCGACCACCGAAGAACCTCCGGCGCGTCCTGCGGACGGACTTGAGCCCAGCTGGATCGATCCGCTAATCGCCTACCTCAAAGAAGGGGTCCTCCCCCACGATCGGAGAGAAGCTCGGAAGCTCAGGAGTCAAGCCTCCCGCTACGTCTTGTACGAGGGTAGTTATTATATTAAAGGTCGTACTCCTCCCGTTGCTGAGGTTGCCTCCGACCCTCTGAGGCCTGCATCGCGCTACAGGATGTCCACGAAGGACTCTGCGGAAGTCACGCGGAGCCAGATCCTATCGCAAAGACTACTTCGGCAAGGGTACTACTGGCCGACCCTACTTCGTGATTCCACGGAATACGTGAAGAGGTGTGACCGCTGCCAGAAGAACGCCAGCGTGCAAAGGCAGCCGACATCCGAACTCACTCCGCTCACTGCACCCTGGCCCTTCGCGCAGTGGGGGATGGACATCCTCGGCCCCTTCCCAACAGCGTCCGGACAACGGAAGTTCCTCCTGGTCGCGATCGACTACTTTACCAAGTGGGTCGAGCGGAACCACTAGCGAAGATCACCGAGGCCAAGGTGCAGGACTTCGTCTGGAAGACGCTGATCTGCCGGTTCGGTCTGCCCGAGCTCTCATAACCGATAATGGGCGACAGTTCGCTGGAGCCCGGTTTGCCGAGTTCTGTGAAGGACTAAACGTCTCCCACCACTTCACATCGGTGGCTCATTCGCAAGCCAATGGGGAAGCCGAAGTGACCAATCGGACCCTGTGCAAGGCCTCAAGACGAGGCTCGACAGGGCAAGAGGGGCCTGGGTAGACGAACTCTACCACGTCTTCTGGGCATACGAACAACGCAGAGGGTACCGACCGGCGAGACACCCTTCGCCTTGGCCTTCGGCACCGAGGCAGTCATCCCGATCGAGCTCAAACTCCCGTCTGCTCGAATCGTGGGCTTCAACGAGCAACTCAACTCCCAGGACCTCAGAACCAACCTCGACCTGCTGGAAGAAAGGAGGGAGGCAGCCCGAGCCCGCATCCGAATGGCCGCCTACCAGCGGAAGGTGGCTCGGTATTACAATTCCAGAGTCAAAAGCAAGGCGTTCAGGGTTGGGGACTTAGTGCTCCGACGAGCAGCCGCCTCCCAGCCCCAGAATCAAGGGAAGCTCGTCCCAAATTGGGAAGGTCCGTACGAAGTGGTAGAGGTCATCCGACCTGGTACCTATCGCCTAAAGGAGCTCGGAGGACTAGCGCTTCCCCGACCTTGGAACTCAGAAAACCTGAGAATGTACTACCAGTAGTTTCCCTCAATAAAACCTTGTTGCTCGACACTATCGTTTCAGGGTCACTGGGAAAAAAGCGAGCGAAAATGCCCCCACAGCCGGCTAGGAACAGGAGGAGAACCTCGTCCTGGCACGAGCAAAGTCAAAGGCCCCGTTCGCAAAGGACGGGATGGGGGGAGAAGCGAGGACGACGGTCCTCGTGTGCCCCCACAGCCGGCTAGGAACAGGAGGAGAACCTCGTCCTAGCGTGAGCAAAGTCAAAGGCCCCGTTCGCAAAGGACGGGATGGGGGGAGAAGCGAGGACGACGGTCCTCGTGTGCCCCCACAGTCGGCTAGGAACAGGAGGAGAACCTCGTCCTAGCGTGAGCAAAGTCAAAGGCCCCGTTCGCAAAGGACGGGATGGGGGGAGAAGCGAGGACGACGGTCCTCATGTGCCCCCACAGCCGGCTAGGAACAGGAGGAGAACCTCGTCCTAGCGCGAGCAAAGTCGAAGGCCCCATCCACAAAGGATGGGATGGGGGGAGAAGCGAGGACGACGGTCCTCATGTGCCCCCACAGCCGGCTAGGAACAGGAGGAGAACCTCGTCCTAGGCACGTGAGCAAAGTCGAAGGCCCCGTCCACCAAGGACGGGATGGGGGGAGAGACGAGGACGACGGTCCCCATGTGCCCCCACAGCCCGTTGGGAACAAGAGGAGAACCTCGTCCCGACGCGAGCAAGGTCCAAGGCCGAGCCCCAGAGTCTACAGCAAGCTTCACTGCAGAAGACGAGGTCTCCTTCCGACCTCGGCTTCAACTTCGGTATCAGCATCAGCGGGAGACGGAACCTCCCCCAAGCGATCATAACCTTGATTGCAAAAGAGGAGGTCTCCCCCGAATCGACTTCGATTGATGAAGGCAATGTCGACTCCGACCCTGACCACGGGGGGCGACATTGGCTCCGGCCTCAACGTCGGCTTCACTAATTTTGGCTGGAAACGAGTCCCACTTCAACTCCAAACGTCGACTGGGGATGAGACCTCCCCCAAGCCTCAGCTTCAACTTCAGCGTCAATATTGGCTGAGATGAGACCTCCCTCGAGCTTCAGCTGCAACAAATGCGGAGCCTGGAAGAAGACTTCGGCAGTCGCCTGTTTTGGTACTCCCTTCCTTCAATTTTTGAACTCGGGAGTGGGGGGGGGCTACTGTTGGGGATAAATCCCGCCCCTGCCGAAGCCCGGCTCAACGCTCAGCCCAATGTAACCAGTAGCCGCTGAAGAGCTTCAGCGCCAGGCGCCAGGCCGAACCCCTAACACGGCCGAACTGCCTAGAGGCCGAACTCCCCTGCACCAAGGTCCGGGCCGAACAGCCTAGAGGCCGAATCAGCGAGCCCTGGCCGAACTCCTTCGGACTCCCCGCGGCCGAACTCCTTCGGACCGACCCCAGGCAAGCCCGTGCAGCCGAACTCCTTCGGACCTCCCGCGGCCGAACTCCTTCGGACCGACCCCAGGCGAGCCCGTGCAGCCGAACTCCTTCGGACTTCCCACGGCCGAACTCCTTCGGACCGACCCCAGGCGAGCCCGTGCAGCCGAACTCCTTCGGACCTCCCGCGGCCGAACTCCTTCGGACCGACCCCAGGCGAGCCCGTGCAGCCGAACTCCTTCGGACTTCCCACGGCCGAACTCCTTCGGACCGACTCTAAGCGGCCGAGCTTCAATGAAGTCCTCTCAGCGGCCGAACTCCTCAGCGGACGGGCTTTAGTAGAATCCCCAAGCGGCCGTCACTCAGGAGCCCGAACTCCTCAGCGGCCGTCACTCAGGAGCCCGAACTCCTCAGCAATCGTCACTCAGGAGCCCGAACTCCTCAGCAGTCGTCACTGGGCCGAACTCCTCAGCGGTCGCCCTCATCAAACTTCGGCCGACCAAGCTCCTACCGAACTCTCAAATGTCCAAGCCTCAGCCCAAGTCCAACAGTCGGCCGAACCCCAGACGGCCGAGCCGCGGCTTCTCAGCAGCCGAACTCTTCTGCGGACGGGCCTTAGCTGCATACCTCTCGCCAGACGCCTATGGGGGCCGAACTCCCTCCTATCTTCCTCTTCAGGAGCTCGAACTCCTCCGAAATGGGCACACGACGAAGGCCTTCATCCCTTCATTCGACAAGCTCTGCAACCATCACCATCAGTCAGTCCGCCGCACCATCAATCAGTCCGCCGCGGGCGATAGCGACCCATTGTCAGGCGGCGATGGCTGTCACCCTCCATCCGCCGCACGCGGCGCTAGTGAGACTGACTCCACCGAACCTCGAGCGGCCCACCAGCACGCGGCTGCAGTTGTCACCATCAAGCTCCACTATATCAAGGACCCTCCCGACACACTAGAAAAGAGGGCTCTCTGGACTCTTGACTCTCTAAGCTCTCCTCCACATCTCTAAGCTCCGGAACTCATTCCGGGCACTCCATTACTGTTGGTCGGAAACTAACTTGACCGTCGGAGGGTCCTGCCGGAGCCACCACCCCACCGGTTTCGGACGGAACTTCGTTTTGCAGGTCCCCGGCGGCGCCCAGCGGCCTCGATTGCGGCGACCCCCGGCGGCGACGGATTTCTGCACCAACAGATGGTATAAGATACATATGATAGAATCGTTCTAACTAATAATTTCTCCAAACAATGCACACAAAAAGAACCCATATCTCTTTGAGCGGCTATTACGTGATCCAATGGTGGACTTTTAGCAAACGAAAGATACAACTCCTCTCCAGCATCAATCGCCAGATATGGTCCCGCAAATTATTCCCTAACATACTATTGTGACGTCATCTTTTGTATATGAAGCATGGAGAAATTATTCCCTACATTGGGTGCATTATGCCGCCATGCATGCCATCAATCACAACCATTCTTCTTATAGGTCTCATTTATTAAGCATATTTCTTAGTGCATCATTGTAGAAATGAGTGGTTATAATTGATGGCATGCACGATCATAGTTAGGATTGAAAATGGGTCGGACTGGATAGGGGTACAACCCTACTTGAGTTGTCCCAAAATTTTTTTAGGGCTTCAGGTTGGACTTAGGTCAAAAAAATTTTGAAAAATTTAGGCCCGACTTAAAGCCTTTTAGGCCATATGAATTTATGGAGTGGACCATGATTCATTAAATCACATATGACTTTTTCTTTCATCATCCGGACTTCTAATGATTTTAAGATATCTTGAATCGCATCATTCAGATGATTTTATAGATACTTAAAAGCATCGGTATCCAACAGTCATGAGCCCAAAGATGTTGAAGGGTTGGAGACTTACGCGGATTTGAATTTAGATTCCATTTTGGATCTTGTTTAGGCTAAGTCGATGATATACCCGAGCCTGAAATATAAACGTGCTCTATATTTCAACTCAAATTCCATCTAAAATTTTTTCAGGCACAGCTTGTAACTTTATCCGAAGTACGTTCGGCCCGAGTTTTTTTTCAGCCCCAGCCGGCGTGCATGCACCGCGGAATAATTTCTCGCGAGGCATGTGCCTTCTTAGGATCGAAACAAGTGCGGAGCTCGTGGGCGCATACGCCAAGATTCCACTTCCGCACCTCCCATCAGGCCGCCTTCCAAAGTTCCAATACGCTCTCTCGCCATTTGACACACCCTCGCCGGCTCCTACCTATCTTCCCGAAGAATCTAACACGAATCAGACGCTATAAACTCACGAATGCAGCGGCTGTTGATCATATCTCGGCTAAATTTCTTGCGCATCCCTGGATCCGGTGAAACTGAGTCGAAAATATCTTTACTTGAATTTGCTGCAGGTGTGTGCCAATAATAACCAACCATGGAGTTGAGCAGGATTTTCGATATTCTAGCTGTCATCGCTGCATCTAATTCTTCCACTCGTTTTTTTTCTAGAATGTTCTTAAAGCTTGATAACGTCACTACGCTTTGACGGTAGTTAAGGTTCCCAAAGTTCAAGATTTAGCTACTGGGTTGTTCCCATCTCATGTATGCATGTATGTATGATCACTTTGTTCGTGGAGGACCATTGCATTAGCTAAATTGAGATGGAATAATTTTCCTTACTTTTGTGAGTATACGTTTTAAAAAAAAAAGGGAAATGTCAAAGATGCCCGGGGGAAAAGCAACTTGGAAACGACTTGGAGGAACCAAAATTTTTATCATTCCAACAGGAAAAGGTGAGAAGAGAATATACCTTAATCCACGCTCTAAAGGAGATTCTTTGATCCCAATTTTTCAATTAAAAACTACTGTTTGGATGACCAAAGGCATCATAACAACTCAATTTTGCTTGGTAGACTTGCTGCGTTTTCAACAATTGCTCTTTTCCTTTTGCTTTTAGAAAGTATCATTTAGGCAGTATGGCATTTTGCTTTCCAACTAGACTTTGCAATTTCGAACCTTATCCACCATTTCTATTCAAAATATAACGGGGATGCCTTAATTTTTTAAGGTTTGATATTTATATATAAAGTTAAGCTAAAGGCTCGAGGGTCTAACCCAAGCATCATCAAATTGAATCCAAGCATGCTAGCTCCAATACGAGAAGCTTGTGGATCTAATAAAAATGAGGTTCAAATTACTGTTTAGAAAAAAATATTTCAACTATGCATACAACTAAGAACCAGGTACTTACTTGGATTTGGTGTCACCTTTTATCACTTGCATTACATAGTGGGGGTTCGATTCCGGTTAAAATTAGTCAGCAAGGAATGGAGCGGGTTCATGATACGATGGTGGAGATTAACCTCTCGTAAAGAGAAGGATATTCGACTTAGGATAGAAAGGTAGAGATTAGCTCCTCCAGACCTTAAAAGAAAATACAAAACAAAACCTATGACAACTAACAATATGCTATTTACAATTTATTAGTATTTAGCACGTGACGCATATAATATATTCGGAATAAAAGAGTATTTGAATGGCTATAATTTGAACAATCTAGATTGTTCGGTGGAAATATGATAAATAGACTTTATGTTTGATCTCATGTTCTTCTCTTCTTTCTCTTGGTTGTTTTAGAATGAAATAAGAATGTTGTAGCTAAAGATTCATCGCTCGGCATATGAGGTATTATCTGCTTTAGCCCATGGATCTCATAATTATTCTAATCCAAAAAACGTCCCACGTGGAATGGATGGTTACTAGTGATGCCCTCCCTTCTATACCATAACATAGCCCTCCAATCAAGAGGGAGTCATCGAAGATGTCCTCCTTTTTATTTTTACTACAGATTGTGTATGAATGAGAGAAGTCCTATTGTTGTAGCGGTGGTTCCTTTCCTGATGCATCACTATTGTGATCAAGAGCTCATGGCTCGGTATATGAGGTATTATTCGTTCTGATCCATGGGCTTCACGATTTCGTCCCTTTAGATTCCGATTCAAAAGGCATCTTACATAGAATGGATGATCCCTTTTTATATAAGCTAGAGTCTTCTTTGACTCACAACTGCTGTAGGACTAATGATGCCCTTTCTTCTATACTACAACAAAGAATATATCCTCTAAAAAGGGTGTCACTGATAATTAAGGTGCCCTTGGAGATCCAATTCATAGGGGAGGAGATTAAAGTATAAAAGTTCAAAATGTGGGCTCCTATTTGGTAAAAAGAGCAAGTTATATTATGTAAGAACTATCGCAATAAATAATAGGATATCAAATACATTATGCAAACAAAGCATGATCATGCATTACCATAAAATCATGGATGCATAAGAAATAACAATTAAGAACCGAACATTTCAATCAAACCAATAAAGAATTTTGTCATGATCCTACTTTACAAATCCAATCCTATCAACGAAGGTTTGACCTATTAAATAGCTAAACTTTGATTTCACCATGGAATTGGATGTGCAAGATGTAGCTCCCTTGAATTTTGTGTTTGGGCTTATTTTTGAAGGACTAGTTGATCATCTTTTGTTCATCATATTATCAACAAGAATATCACATCAAAGGCAGGACTCTTGAAACAAAAGTGGGATCCCAATTTCTTTTTCGGAGACATAAGCTTAATACCAACTACTTGTAATTAACTCTATAAATGTGAGGATGATTATATATTAAAATACCTTGTATGCACCGAATCAAGCTACAATTCAAACCCTAATTAAAAACAATTGGTTCTCCATAATCAAAATTAAAACATAGAGTCCATGTGTTTTTTTTTTTTTGCTCTAGCTAGGATTTTCTAGTCTAGTTAATTAATTCAGACTCAAGCTAACCCTAGCCAAATTCAACCACTATACAAACCATTGGTGTCAATTGTATGTGCACGTATGCATATGCTTCGGTACATTTAGTAACAACGTTGTCATATATATCTTTGTGAGGCAAACGCATGAGAAGCCCCAAAGCCGGAAAACAAGTGGCTCGGTAGCTAGGAACTGGCTCTGAAAAAAAAGTGGGCATCCGATGGGCTCCTGTCACATGAACCCTCCATGCGATTTGTAGGGTCTAATTCCAGTTGCGTGCAAGCTTTGATGTGCTTAGTCCAACTTAACAGAGTGGAATAGCATCGCCTAACCGCCGTCATCTAGTCACCATTGCATAAATTCTTGTGCCCTAACTTCTTAATTTTGCGAGTCTCTCGAAGCCATTCCACTTACTGGGAATTAGTAGTTATCCCGGAATAAAGGCCCATGCCCCATCAGGAACTGTAGCTTGCAGGAGACTTCTTTAATTTGCCCCGTTTTAATAGGCATAATTCTCAAGCCGTCCCGTCGCTATTTGGGAACGGTTCCTCCACGGTAGTCAAAAAAATACCGCAGCTCATGTGCCGTGCATGGTTACGATGGACGGCCGCACGTGTTAGAATACCAAAAAGAAAATAGTTTTATAAACCCTAGAGATATGTGAACGATTTGAACAGCCATCTACGATGGTGCATCCCATGATATTTTTTAAGTACCGTAGAAAATTCCATTGCAATTTTCATTATAAAAGTGCTAACTTTATTTATACATGGCATCTTTCACCTACAAGATGCCATTCATGACATGCTTTGGAAACAAGCGACGAGTGAGATTCACCGTTGATATGCCTCTAAAAGATTGAAAAGGATCGATGTTCTGGCACGCACATGGCCCTCACAAATTGTGCTGATTTCAAAGTATTTTCTCATCACATCCTAAAGCTAGCCCCATTTAACTTTTTGGTTTGACATCCACGTGGAGAAGATGAGTCACGGATGAAGGTTATATTTGGCATATCGGAAGATTAAAAACGATACCGAAGACAAAACAACCATGCACGTAGACCTGCAGAAAAACGTAGAAGCGCTGAAAATAATGCGATGGTACTCCCTTGCAATCGGTACAAATTCATAAGCAATTTAACAACTCCTATTCTTTTGCCGTTATACGGCTCGGTTAATTGCATAGCCCCTGTACAATAAAATTTTATCATATACCATATGCTTCATGTGGTAGTGTACCGCACTTATTGTGATGACTTATTATTTGGATCTCATTCATCAAATACTTACTTCACTTCAGTGCTATAAGGACAATGACTGGTATGTTGCATATGATATAGGATATAATTTCTCATCCATACAAAGTTTTTTTTTTTTCATATTTATAAAATTTAAACACTAGTTATGTCAAATTGCTGGTTTGACTCCATTGCCTCGCTCAGTATGTGCCACTACTCTCTATGCCTTGGAGTCGCACCATACGCTTACCAAGGATGAAAAGATGCGTGCCGTCGCTAATCTACCCTCCAACAAAACTCTCACCGGGCCTCATTCGTCGATGCAACTTTCGCTCGTGCCGTTTTGACCGACCACCATATAACAAGGGTTCTCTACCATGGCTGCTCCACTCCGTCGCATCATCACTCTCACCTCTCTTCCTCTCAAATTCGGATTAATTGAACTTTCGTACGAAAGAATGGTTGATTTCTTTGGCTCGTATTTTGCACATCTTTCAAAGCATCCCAATCTCTTTCTTCCATCTATCTACATAGATCTCAAAGGGGATCCAATTATCGACCTCTCCGCTGGCTTGCCTCCATGTCCTTTCTCATTTCCAAAACAATCAGACAAATAATATATTCATCATTATACCCTCCAAGAAGTACTAGATGCTTTATTTAGAATTCGTTTGATTGGAGACTGATAATTTATAAAAATTATTTATTTAAAAAAATAATTATAAAAAAATACTATATTTGATTGATGAAAAAATTATTTTAAAAAATAATACCAAAAAATATTATTACGTTTGATTGGAAGTAACGATAAAATTTATAAATATATCATTCAATATAAAATAAATTTTTAATACTAAAATAGTATTATCATCTTCAATTAATTTTTATATGATCACTATAATCACATAATTCTTTGCATAATGCCATGTCTATCTTAATTTTTTTACAAAATCTTTTTATTGAATAAAATTTGAAGGATATTAAAATAAAGTCAATGAATATACATGCAGCTTTATTGGGGATATTTTTATCAAATATAGATTACCACCATTTAAAAATTTATCAAATACCAACCCCTCATAATATTTATTTGACCATCTCTTTCTGAAAAATAAGCATGGGATTCATTAACTTTTTTATTATTTCTCTTTTTCACTTTTCATACCAAACATGATAACGACACGAAAATTATTTTTTCATGATTATCTCCAACCAAACGGCTTCTTAGGATCCGTTTGGTTGGGGTATGTCAGATTACGAGATAATCTGATAATTCATGAAAATTATTTACTTGAAAAAATAATTGCGGAGGAAAAATTATTTTACTATATTTGGTTGGTGGAAAAATTACTCCAAAAAATAACACCAAAAAAGAATTATTATGTTTGTTTGGAGATAATTCTATATGAAAATATAATAAAACTTATAAATATATTTTTTAATACTAAAATAGTATTATTATTTTTAATTAATTTTTATATGATTACTATAATCACATAATCTTTTTCATAATATTATTTTTATTCTATTTTTTTATAAAAAAATTTATTAAATAAAATTTGAAGAATATTAAAATGAAATTAATAATTACATATGCAGGATTTACCAAATATAAATTCTTCGATGATATTTATTTTATCATCTCTCTGAAAAATAAGTTTGAGATTTATTAATTTTTTTATTATTTTTTTTATTTATTTTTTATATCAAATATGATAAGCTAATATGTAAATTATTTTTTTTATGTTAGATTATTTTCAATCAAATAATTATTAAAAAAAAACTGTAGTAAAATCTGGAAAACGTACTTGGCCTGTTTTTTGGTGGGTCCTTCAACGGTGCCTCGTGCTTTTCCAACGTGTACCCCTAAACCCATTGACGTATTTTTTGTGCCGGAAGCTTTTGCCATCACCTCCTGCGTGTTATAACGTCACAAACCATTTCCCACCCACACCGGAATCTTAAAACGGCAAAAAATATTAAATAAATTAGGGGAAAAAAATATTGATCGTTGATAAAGACTAATCTTTGCTGGCTTGTTATTTTTTATTTTTATTTTTTTTTGTGACGTTAATATATAGGACTAGAAGACAAACACAGAATTACAAAACACGAACGGTGAAAAAGATGAGAAAAGACACCAAACCAAGGTGAGGGTAGTTCATGGAATCCAACTACAAAACGAGAGCAAACTCCCAAGCCATTCGAAAACCAGCGAGCCAATCGTCGTCCTGCCGACCAGTCTCCAAAGAACTCAAGTCTTTATGAGGCAGCATGGACTATATATTTAGAAGAGAGTTGGACGTTATATATTGTCTTCAAGTTGCCACCAATACATCCCTCAAGCAAAATTTTGGAGCATGTTCGCGTTGGAACGGCTACCATTAAGACCGGCCGTGGTGCCCTTAATTCAGAAAATGGAAATGAGGTCGATAGGAAGCATCTTGAGCCTGGAAGAAGGATCTTACCCACGTGATCTCTAGTCAGAAAATGAGCTCCATCCAATACATTTTTGAGCGGATTTAATTTTCACCAATCCTACCCAACTGACTTGGATAGGAGAATTCAAAAGAGAGCTTCTAGAGCTGCATGCGCCATAAATCTATAGCTCGAGATGATGCCGAAGCATGCATTAAGGAACTCGTGGGCCCGACGGATTTTTAAAATAAATAAATAAATAAAAATAAACTTAATAATATTATATTAAGTAAAAAAAAAGAATAAAAATTTAATTATCTGGGATGGGATAGAAGCTAACTAAGATTTTTTATACTATAAAAATTCAAAATTATATATATACATATATTTATTTTTTTGGATGATATTTATGTACTTCTAAGAATATTGTACCAAAATTTGAGGGTTGAATTGAACCTCCAAGTTAAAACATGGCCAATCCAATTGCTTGTTCTGCAAATTTGGCTGGATCGTTGATGATTTTTTGAAAGGTTCTTTCATTTCTAAATTTCCATGATAACCATCTATAATAGGCAGCGGATGAGTAGTTCGCTGACCATCGCAAAGAGATCGAAGAAGAGCATAAGAAGAATCAAATGTTAGTACCAGGGGAAGTCTTGTGACCGATTAAAATATGATCGATATCCTTTTGTGCTACACGAATGTCACAAGTTGCAGCCATAAGATCAAACAGATCTCATCGTGCGAACATAGATTTGCATGCAAGACGCTGCCATATATGCAACTTTCCACCAAAATAATTTAACCCTTGGAATAGCATGGCCTCGCGGTAATTTGCTGAACACATCTGCAGTTGGAGATTTAGAGCCATAAGTGTCTGGTAAGAGCCTACAGACATCCTGTGCTTTGGAATTCTTTGCCCTTGTTGGACTTAAGAATAGGGGCGGCAATCGGGTCATGACGGATGAGATGGGGATTGGGTTGGAAGCAGGTTCGGAAAATCATCAATCTAAATTCGATCCAGTTATTAGACAGATCAAAAATCTCGATTTGAATCTAATCAATTTATTAAATAAGTAATCCGATCCGACCCATAATTCATTTATTAAATATGTCAAGTAATGTTAAACATGTTAATTAAAAGATTAAATAGGTTAACTCGATTAGGTTAAACATGTTAGAAATAGATTAAACATGTCTTAAATAGATTAAATATGTTTTAAATAGTTTAAATGGATCGGATTATGAACCGACCTAATTATTCAATGGATCAAAATTGCTTAAATATATCAAAGCTCTAAATCTAAACATAACTTATTTAATAAATAGATTTAGATATATTGATCTGTTTATGATCTAAATTTATTTATGTCAAATCTAAGCCTGCTTAAAATGAGTCATGAGCTGGATTGATGGATCAAATTAAAAGTTGCCACCTCTACTCCAAATGTACTGATCCTCTTAAAGATATTTTACAATGGGAAGTGATCTCTTTAACCATCCCTATTATAAATGTTCCTCGCAATTTGGCTTGGTTGGCTAAAGATTAATCATTAGTTATTGCCTTTCTTTTCTTCTAATTTTTCCACATCTTCACCGTTGCCTTCACCTCTACCATATTCCTTTTGGAACCTTCGTACCACCACTAGAGTTGCCTTAGGATCTTATTCAAAAAAAAAAAAAAAAAAAAAAGGTTCGAAGGCATTATTTAGATTTCTCAATCTCATGCATTAATACCTACAAACCAACCAGTGCACAGCCAATGTCAAACTAAGCACGTACCCGCATGAGTCATTTCATTTAAGCTTTGGCATCCTCGTTGGACTATAGATCTGAATCCATTCATAAGCACTCCAAATTTAATCATAAACATTATGATCAAACTTGATCAATCCTAGCGGACTAATGCTATAGTATTTCTTAGTCTATATGAATCATAGTTGGATCTACTTTAATATCATTTATAATAATATAGGACCTCATCCAAATAGACTAGTTAGAAAAAAATTATTTTGGTTCTTTAGTCTTGTATAAGTATCTAAGATATACTTAGTGTATAGTTGGTGTAGAACCAAACATAGACCCATATGAGTCCTCAATCACATCATCTTCAATAATGTGGCTTCTATTTTACCAATTATTGCCTCATGTTCTTACTAGTTACTACCACTATCTTTGCTTCACCTCCCTGTTATCATTCGAGCAATATACTAACCTTCTCTCTAGGACTGAAATCGGATCGAATACGGATTGGATACCGATATATCCATATCCATATTTATTTTCTCTGATGAATACAAATATGAATATGGATATTATTTGGATGTCAAATTTCATATCCATATTTATTTTAATTGGATACGGATACTATTCGAATATTGAAAGTATGGATATAATTATGAATATAACTTAGATAATTAAATTTTATGACTATAAAATCAAAAATATTACTAAATAGATGATAAATTAAGTAATAACATATTTATATGATTATATATATTTTTTTAAAAATTAATAAATATTATATAAAATTATATAGAATTATATGTAGATTTGGATATTCGAATATGGATCGAATAGTTGTCTATCCATATCCATATCCATTTTTTTTTTATAGATATGGATATGAATATGGATACTAGTCGAATCCTCAAATTTCTATCTACATCCGAATTGATTCGGATACGAAAATGAATCCGAATGGATAATATCCATACTATTTTCATCTCTACTCCTCTCTCAAGTAAGAGAAGATGGGATATAAGAAAGGAAAAATAGCAATCATATAAAAGGGTTAACTCTTATCCAACTTAACAATAAACTAAATGACATGTTTGACTTAGTCCACATTGATATATATATATAGCCAACCAAATTTAGCTCGAAATATTATCAAATTTCTCACCATCCAATCTACATGAATCTCCATACAAAAGGAAAAAAAGGGGGGGGGTTAATAGCAACTTTTCCATCCATTTGAATTTTAAAAAATATAAAAAATAAAATCATTAATATGGATAGGATGGAAAAAATATAAAAAAATTAGGTTATTAGTACAGATAGGATGGAAAAAATATAAAAAATACTAGATTGTGGATGACATGAAAAAAAAAAAAAAAGTTAGACTATCAACACGAATGGATTAAAGTCTATACATGCCAAAAGTTAGAATTTAACTTTATATTAATTTTGAAGCATTTTAGTTTATCCTACATAGTTTGTATTTATTTTATTTTTATTATTTTAAACTAATTTATATTTATTTTAAAAATATTTATATTTATTCTATCTAAAATTTATATTATATTTTATTATTATTATTATTATTATTTATGGCAAGATGGAAAATGGTATGTCCCATCCTTATTACTGGTTTTAGCCACTATTAATATAGATGCAATAGGCCATTTTCCATCTTCTTATAATAAATATAAAGTAGGTATGATAAATATAAAATTTAGAAAAAATAAATATAAATCTCTTTAAAATAAACACAAATTACTTTATAATAAATATAAATATATTTAAAATAAATAAAAATAAAATAAATAAAAACATGTCAGAATAAATATAAATTTTGAAAGATAAATAGAAATATTTCAGTATAAATATAAACTTGAGTCACATCCATAATAATATATTTTTTTAAATTTTTAAATTTAAATAGATGAAAAGGTTGTTGCTAATTTTTATTTTGCTGCATAGGGATCCGTATAGATTGGATGGATCGGATGGTGAGGAATTTGACGTCTAATATGACCGACCTAAGCTGGTCTCTCTCTCTCTCTCTATATATATATAAACAATTGGGTGGTTCAAGCTGAGTGCATCCGTTGATCCAACCAAACAAGTCATAAATCCAAATTGGTTAAAACAACTAAACGGCGATCCGAACGTTACGCTGCCGCTGCAAACAATGCCCTCGTATTAGCTAGGGGAAATGATGACAATTTAACCACCCAGCGACCTTGTTAGCAGTCCTCTCGGGGATCTCTTCACAAATCTTAAGGCTGCCGGTAACTAAAAATCGTCCTCGCAAAGTTGTTCGATTTAATTACCCGATCGCTCCTCGGTGTCACCATCCCTGATGGGCCCACACTGGCTTCTCAAACTTGATTAATTACCCGCCAAACATAACACCACCCCTTCAAAAATATAAATTCCATGGACCCCACATAAGAACTGGGCTTCCCTCCCAATATAGATAATTAGGGGTATGCATGATCAATCTTCAAATCGGACTAGTTTGAATTGGAAACTAAAATCAAATCGATCACATGAAAAAATTGATTCAAATTAATTGGGAAAAAATCTCTTCGATCTATCTAGACAACTGGATTTCTATCAAATGAGCACTTTACGTAATAGATTAAATAAAATATTATATATTTTAAATTTTAATTATATTAAATGAACATTTATGCAATGAGCTAAATGTATAGTTTATGAATGGAGGATTAAATGAGATAGATTTATAATATTTTTTGAGAAAATAGTGTAGCTTATAATTTATTTTTTATCCATAGATATATAAATATATATATATATAGATGAATACTATTTAAATCCAAATTTTTAAAATTAAAATTAAAATTAAATTAATTTTTTTGATTTTAAATTTTTATAGATTAAAATTGGATTTAATCTAAAAAAATTTGGCCCAAATCGGATGGTGGGTGGACCAATTTGATTGCATACCTTGTATATGATGGACCAATGGATCCATCAAATAAAATATTTAGAGAGTAATTAATCAAATATTTTATTTTTAAATTATATTTAATTCTATTCTTTTAATCTAGAATTGAGTATGGATTGGATTCGATCGAATTAAAATAAAAATTTTATTTAATTTAATTTAATTTAATTAAAAAAAATTAATTTATTGTCGATCATTTATCATATATAAATTATTTGAAACCAAAATGAATGATTTATAATAAATTCGTATGAATTATATTAATTTAGATTTTAATATTAATTTAATGTTAATTTTAAATTTTATATTAGCTTATTTAAATTTATTTATGGATTTAGATGAGTTATATTAAATTTGGATTTGGATGAATTGTATATTAAAATTATAGAAACCAAATATATTATAAATAATTATTTTTTTTTATAAATTTTAATTTATTATATCGGATGGATTGTGTGAGTTTCTTCGGATTTGGTTATTTGCTCGGCACTGCCTTAGTCTTTTCCTTATTTAAAATTTTAATTTATATTTAATTAATAAAGTTTCTATATTTACCCTTCAAGTACCTCGTATAGGGAAGGGGAGCAGCTGGACACTCCGAGAAGGAGAAGGACGGAGACTTCTCGGCAGCCCTGGCCTTTCTTGACCGTCCCCTTCTTCCCCCAACTCTTCCGCCCACCGCTAACCCTAACTCTAGCGTTGGTGGCGGATTTAGCTCTCGTTTCCCCTCCGGATTGGAGAATGGGGATGGCTTCCCAGGACGCGATCAAGCAGCTCGCCGCGCTCATGCACCAACGTCTGCCCTCTCTTTCTTTCCAATTTCGCATCGTCTTGTGTTTATTTTAGTTCTTTTTGAGTTCTGATCGGTTTCTGGTGTTTCTTGGTGGAATTCTTGCAGTGGACGAGCCGTTGAAGATCACATTTCAGGTTGGGATCTTTGTGGCTTTGTAGATCCGGGTTTTTTATGTGCTATTTTAATCTGTTTGATGGATCTGGTCTTTTCTTTCCGTCCATATTGGGTGAAAGTATGGATTTTGATGATGTTTCTTGGTTGAGAAGCCGTATTCGGATCCTGACTCTCAGACGAATATTTTTAAGTTTTAGTTGTTAGTAATGTTCGGAATTGATGCCTGTTTCCCGATCTAATCACTGATAGGATAGTAGATGAACTTGGTTGACCGTAGTCCTCCGTATAATATTTTAGTTTGATTGGGTTTTTATTGGTTCTGTCTCTGTATTTTCTACTAAGATTTGGTTCATGCATGGTCTGATGCACAACTGGGTGGCACGATGTTGGGAAGTAGGGTTTGCTAGCGTGAGGTATGGTGGCTGTTCCCAATTGTCATGGTTTTGAGTGGGAAACGTTATATTTTGGTGCGATCTTGAACATAAAGTGTTCCAGAGTTATTGAAGTCGGAATGGGGAATGATGGGCTTCTGATTTGAGCTAAATGATAGCTTTTAATTTTTTTTTCTTCGGGTCAATGCAGCATCTGGTATGTTGGCAATATTGGCTGCCAGATTAAATATGCGACAAACAAGCCTTTGAAGTTCAGTTGCTTTTTCATCATTCTCCTGGATTTCTGCATGATATCTTTTTTCAAAAATTGCATTTCAATATAGTTTCCTTGTACGCTTCACGCTGTTATACAATTGAACTTGATGACTTAAGAAAATGCTGCTTCTCACTCATATTCTTTTAGATCAATCCATGATTACAGTATAATACAGCTTCACTTCTGATGTATCATGGCCACTCTTTAGATGAAAAGATAGTTGCCTTTTGGCCAGGCTTAAACTAACAAATTTGTATGACTTCTGGATTAAGGTTTTTAAAAGCCAGGATATCAGTCATCTAGGTGGATGATTGAGGTGAACTAAGATGTCGGTTTATCTCAGCTATGATGGAAAAAGGAAAAAAAAATGAAAATATCCGAGACTTTTGGAGATCTTGGCCAATACCACAAATCTGACGTTAGCAACTTGAAATCTATTAATTGAAAAACTTATTTAAAGACGTGAAAAAATTGTCTGGAATATGTGGGCCTATATGTTTATACTGTATCAGCCAGCACCTCAGAATTTTTATTCTATTAGCTGAGGTTATAGGGGCCAAGATTTTCTATATACTGGATTGGAGAGTTTCCAATATGTATATAGACTTAGATTGCCACCAAGATGAAAACATTGTTTGGGATTTCACTAAGCTTTTCAATATACTGGGCGGCATTGCTAATATGTCTAAGATAATGAGGATGCAGAGCATTGGGTTTCTGTTTTAGTAGTTTTTGCTTTTGCATCATTTCATAGGAAGATTGGCAGGGTAACCTTACTAGCTGCAAATTTGAAAACATCCACTAACACCTGCTATAGTCATGTTTTGCTGGCTTCAATATAATTTTAATTCTATAATGGTGATAAAATTGATATTTTAGTTCCTAAGCAAAGTTTTGCATTGTTGAGAAATATGAGCATATATGAACAGATGTTCATTTCATAAGCTAAGTTTATATCTTGAAGTTTGTTAAAGTTTTCATGAAAAAGGAAAAAATTCATGGTTCCTTGGCCTCTTCATGTGCAAGGAATGAAAAATAGTGTCATGAAATTTGAAAAGATTTCTCAGATCATATTTTCGGTATAGTCCCAAGTAATTGTGGAGAATATGCATGTTTTACTACCATGTGTATGTATATATATTGATTTACTAGGAAACAGGTCTTGTTGTATATAATACAATTTATGCTAACGAAGTTTACAAGATACTGAGAGGTAGTGAAGTACATGCTAGATGGCTAAAGGGTGAGAGGTTTGTTAGCAAGCAAATAGCAGGGGGAGAAGAAGTATCACTGTGAAGATTGACAGTTGTCAATATAACTGATTTTTTTAATATAAATTCCATGAAGATATTATCTGATCACTCATATGGACACCTAACATGGGGTTTGGAAAGTCAGCATATGCCAAACTGTCTGTTAAAAATTATTTGAATATTTTTGGTTATTCGCTTCAGGAAGCGAACTTGAGCTCTGTGGTATGGCCTAGTGGGCACATGAAGTTTGCCACTTTTGAATTTAAGAATGATCTGACAGTTTTCAGTGGTCCAATTTACTGGCACATGGGAAAAAATGGATGGAAGGAAAAGGCAATGGGAGATTGGCTTTCATCTTAAGGATGGCAAGTGTTTAGTAGTCTTGTGCAACTTTGTTTGGTAGGGTCTTTTGGAGAAATGTTTGAAGGCATGTTAAAATCCAGAGGCATAATACTTCTCATATACTTCTGTCCATGGTTGGTGGCCATGGACAAGGTGTTGATCAATCGCTGTGGAGAAAGTTGATGATTTGTCTTGCTGCTGGATGTTTGATTTATCATGGGACTTTATGTGTAGCTACTTTCTTATGGGGCTTTTCCACTAAATGCCAGATATGGGAGTTGTCTGCTACGAGACTCTGGACTGGTTGGGTATTGTTATGGACCACAAGGGAATTTTGGGCTCCGCTTGCTGTTTTGGTCATGCAAGCATCCCTTGTTGATTAATAAGAAAGTGCATACAAATTGATTAGATGAAGGCATGGCCCCTTACATTCTTTGCTTCATTTGCAGAACGTGCACCAGGGATATACAAATGAAACCTTGGTACGTTTTCTCAAGGCGAGAGAGGGGAATGTCAATAAAGCTCACAAAATGGTAAGATTGCATTCAGCTGCCTTTATTTATTTTGTTGTTTTAGCAGATGAGAACTATATATCATTTATTTCTTTTAGAAACTATATATCATTTATTTCTTTTACTTAAGAGGCTTATCTTGTTGCAGCTGGTGGATTCTTTGAATTGGAGGATTCAAAATGAAATTGACAACATTTTGTCTGTAAGTTTTTCTTAACGTAAAATCCTTTGTAGGTGACATTAAATTTGTTATATAAATCATCACTTTGGCATATCTAAGCCTAAAATCTATAAATTATTGATTGGAAAAGTTTTTTTTTTTTTTTTAAGGAGAGCTTTATGTCCATTTTCATTTTGCAATATTTGGCAGTTGAAATATTCTAAGCTTCGTCGCCTGTCAATTCTACAATTGAAATGAACCAATTATGATATGTCAACCTGCATGCTAGTTATAGTTTCTCAGTCAATATGAGGCTAGTTTTCCTTTGGGTTTCTAATTGTCAAATTTGTTGAATATGAGAATCTCATTTTCTAAATGGACCCTGTCTTAATGCAGAAACCTATAAATCCAACAGAGTTGTATAGAGCAGTACGTGATTCACAGCTCATAGGATTGTCTGGATACTCAAAGGAGGTAAGACTATCCATTTTGTACTTATAACACTAACCTTGTTACTTTATTTTTTTCCCCATTATTAACATTCAATCATTATTTTTTGCTACTTGGATAGCCTTATATATGCAAACCTCTACAGGGTCATGCTTCATGGGAACTTTCTACTTGAGTTGAAATTCAACATGCACATTGAATGCCTATGCTGTTTATAGACATCTGGGATTTGCAACTATTTATTATTTTTTTGGGGGGGCAGTGGGGTTAGGGGGTTTATATTTTGGTATATTTGCTCTTTCTTTGATCATGATGATGCACTCTAGAGTGGAAACTGTAAACTATTTTGGAAACTGGGTTCTTTGTAAATTATGCTTTCTGCTTCATCCTCCCTGCTTACAACATAGTTTATAAAATATTCATGCCTAAACAATTATATGAGTTGGTTAAAAATAGCAGACCATGCTTATTCTGCTGGCATCATATCTATTTTCTATAAACAAATATCATAGTATCAGAAAAGTAAAATATAGTTTTAATAAAATGTCTTTGTAATCTTTATATACTTCTGCTTTCTTTTTGACAGGGCCAGCCAGTCTTTGCAATTGGTGTTGGACTCAGCACGCTTGATAAAGCATCTGTAAGCATTATATGTTTTGGTTTTATTAATCACTATTTTTTTTATGACTACGTAATACGTAGAAAACCATGGTGGGTCATGATAGATATCTCTTGAGCAAATTGCTGTTCTTTAGCATGCTGTAGATTTGTTGTTGTTCTTGTGTCATTGTTTTCATTGACACATTCTTCATGCATGGTTACCAACATGGTTGCTGTATCATTTCCATGTATGGTACTATTAGTATGAAAGTACTGAATGTTATGTATGTATGTATGTTAGACATTGGGCAAGGTACTCTTTTTGGATGTATTGATCTTGAGCTGCATTTTTCTATTGCACCTCAATGTTACCAGCATCGTTTCTTCTGCCATACCTAGCTAACTGCACTATCAAGACTTTTGACATGCTCCTAGTCCAAAATATTTGCTGCTTACGTACTTCATAAGGTTAATCATCATGGCAAATGCTCTTGCCACTTGCCCGAGGCAATGCTTATATGAACTTTCTGTATGGTTTTTGTGCTATGGTTTGTCGTTTATTATCCTTTGATTATTTTGTTTCCAGTTACTAGTAAAAAGGTGGAAACAACAACAGTAGAAAATGGTTTTTTTATGCATGAAATGTTGCCTATTTAGCATTTTATTTTTTGATTGTCAGAAAATATAAAATAAATCTATCTGATGGAATAGAAATTTGCTAGGACAATTAGGGGAAAATATATAAGGAAATGTCATATGTTAGATGGTGAAGATAAATATGCCAATAAGAAATGTAGATTTATTATATACCTTACTATATTGATTTTAGCATTCCATTCTCTGTTCTTTAAGCCTCTTATATATGCTCCTACAGGGCAGTGAAAGGAGCTTTGCCATCAGTAAGAACTTACATAATATTCTGTTTTATCATTTGTTATTTTTTTATGGATGACAAATTTGATTAGATAGATTTGAGTGCCTTAAGATTGCTGCCTGTTACTATTATGGTTATTGGTGCCGGACACTGATACGGAGGGTCAGTTTATCTGGACTACAATATATGAGATTTGACAATGCATCACTATTTATTTCTGGGTATGATATGTGCACTGATACCTTTTAATTTTTCATCACTAACAAATTAATTGAGGTGTCAACTATGTCTTACGAGTTGCAGTATTATGATAGTTGAGAGAGAAACCATAATTTCTACAATACCTGTATAACTAATTCAACAAAAGCTGACAATATTTTTTTCCCTTCAAAGAAGCATCTGTCCATGCAATCACTACAAGCACTTGCTTTTGACTGGTCCATGACAAGAGGGTTTGTATAGTCATGGATGATAGATTTAACTCCGTTCTTCACATTGTCCATAGATTTTAAAAATTTTAAGAAAATTGGAAGAAGTTGGGAGTTTGGCTCAACAAAATCAAGAAAAGTTAGTTTTTTAAAGGTATAAAAGGCTTTCTGGGGGTCTTCGAGAGACTTTTCTAGGATAAAGAGGAGAAGAAAAAGAGGCTTATTGTATAGATTGAGCACACTGGATAGTGGATAGAACCATTTAATCTTAGATTTGCTAGATTTTTGCATCATTGTTGTTTGGAATTTAGATGAGATATTTGTAATTTTTATTACACTTTTCAAATTATAAGTTGTTTAGATATTA
This sequence comes from Cocos nucifera, assembly GCA_006176705.1. NCBI lineage: Eukaryota > Viridiplantae > Streptophyta > Magnoliopsida > Arecales > Arecaceae > Cocos > Cocos nucifera. Next base: position 1,547,636 of record QRFJ01000359.1, on the reverse strand, counting down.
GGTAGTTGATAAGGACAGTTGTCATATCAAGTTCACACAATCATTTGTAGTTTTATATTTGTACGTTTTTCATTTGTAGTTACATACATCATTTGGTGTTTGCTCGTGAGATTTTTTATTGAACAGTTGAATGCAATATAGCTCTTAAAACATTTTCATTGGGTTTAAAGGAAAGATGAATGATAAGACTACTTACACTGTAGGCCTGCCATTCGGTTGTGGTCATGGCTTCCACTTGTTGGGAGAAGTTTCTTTGTCCAGGGAGGGATAAAGTTTACTGCAAAAAGCAAGGAGAGGGAGTTCGCTTTCCTTGTGGAACCAGCTTGTTTCCTGGTGGATCAACGGCATGAGCATCTTTTTCACTGCCATCAGCACAAGGCTTGCACAGGAAGATCAGAGAAGTTAACTAATGAAATAAGTATCATAATTTTGATTGTCAAAAGTTAAAGATGCTTGAAATTATGCTATAGGAATGAATGGAAACTTAGAGGGATTATGACCGCCATTTTTCATAAACAAGTTAGACATAACAATTGGCTCAAGCAGGAGGAAGGCATCTCAAAATGTGTCTGCCAAAACAGTCATCACATTCACATGGTGCAAAATTAAATTGAAATTAATTAAATATCCTATTTATCATCACATTCGCATAATGCAAAGAAGTTGGAGAACCTTGAACTCACTGCAAGATTTGTGATTAAAACAAGCCATTCTCTTAAATGATCCAACAAATAGAAGTTTGATTTGATTAGAGATTTACTTATTGAACAGTTAGAACTCTATGGATGAACTAAAATATTAAAACCAATGAACTTAGTTTGGAATGCATGCATTTCAATGGGAAGCATCAGAATACAAGGAATTTATTAGTTACAATGACAGAAGATCAATTTTGAAGAGGGATAGCGGATTTGTTAGAATTTGCTACTATACCACTATCTTTGTCTCTTGGATTTTCTGTTGCCATGGAAACCAAGAAAACTCAGAAGGTGGAGCTGTGGTTGTCTCCCTAAGCATGCTGCAAGTCCTCGCTTTATTTCAACCTGTTATTTTTATCACTCTTTGGTTAACTATTTACTGCAGTAGAGGCATTGGAAAAGTGGAATAGATGAGCTTTTCACCTCTTTCTATGAAAAGTTTTTTCTAGGAAAAAAAAAAAAACAGTACCGCTATGGCTTCCCGTGCATTGGGCCCCAGCCTTAAGTTGCCCTTCACTGGTCTAGATATTTACTCGATTGGCACACAAGAAGGCCAAGGTGATGGAAGATGGAAGATAGAAAAGGGAAAGAAATGAAAGAGGCAATCGAACTCTTCCCAACTTCCCAGCAAGTTAGAAACCTCTCCTAACTGGGGGAACCAGTTACCGTGATGGGTGTCAGGCCTATAGCGCGAGTAGACCTTCTTGGCCTGCATTCACGTGTACGCCTAGCACTTTTCTAATAAAAGTTTATGTTTTTTCATATTTTAAGACTTACCAAATCCATAAATCCAGAGACTACACATGAGATAAAATGTTCATTTGTGTGATATATGATTCCTAGGCTTGTTCTATTTTTCTCTTATCTCTGTTTTTCTTTTCTATGTTTTTGGCAGAAACTGTGAAACTCAAAACTCGAAACTGCCAAATTGAAGTTGTTAGGCCCAATAGAAACCAAAACAAAGTTATTGAGCATTCTTTTGAAGCATGCGGAACATGTTCCGAAATGTTTATAAACTTTTAACACTTGTCATGATCCCTTTGTCCAGTTTTTGGTCATTCTTCTATTTTGTGTCATTTAGGTCCACTACTATGTGCAGTCGCACATTCAAATTAATGAGTACCGGGATCGTGTAGTTTTGGTAAGTAGTCATTTGCATAGTCTGCAGACTTTAAGTGCTTGCAGTTTCTTTTACTAATTTACTTGTTCTTGTTTTAGCCTGCTGCAACACAGAAGTATGGGCGGTATATTGGCACATGCCTGAAAGTCTTGGATATGACTGGGCTAAAGCTTTCAGCATTGAGCCAAATAAAGGTATGTCTCTGCATTTTTCTAAATTTTTATCTACAAATGTGTTGTCCAAAAGAAAGTCTTTGACTTGTGCTAACTATGAATTTTTCTCTCATAACTATTATGAAGGTTTCAAGTTATAGATGCTAATGAAAGTATTATCATTTCAGCTGTTTCATGAGTCATGGACCTAGAAGTCCAGAAATGTCATTTTGATCTCACATGTGATGTTGGATAATATGTCTACAATTGGTACTTTCATTTGATAGGAAATGATGGCAAGTAAAGATTTGAAATTCGGATTATTTTTCAGCTTCCATTGAAATCAGTTGAATTGCAACTCTATAAATCTCTACTCTGTAGAGACCCCAGCATGAATTATGACATAAACAAATTGCCATCCGTGTCCCATAACATCTTCTCAACCTTGCATTTAAGTTCTCCTACTTTTGCTGCTGATAAAATATTTAGAACTTTTTCTTATCATTTATGTTTCATTTACTGTTGGTGGATTTATGTGCTGCATATTATTGTAATTCTCTTTTATCTTAATCAACAAGTTCCTTTCTAAATTATGATAATGATCTGTGTAAATCATGTTGTTCATGCTAATACTGCTAAAATTAATGTCAAAATGTCCCTAATTGTTTTGGTTATGTATTGCAGTTATTAACCGTGATATCTACTGTTGATGACCTAAACTATCCAGAGAAGACAGAGACGTACTATATAGTCAATGCTCCCTATATATTTTCGGCATGTTGGAAGGTAACCATCCATGCGTTTCAAATTGAAGTTTCTGGATGAAGTCTTTGTGCTTCTCTAATTGTGTTAATTTCTAAGCTTTTGTTTCTGTATGGGTTGGTATATTAGTATATTCATTTGCAATCTTAAGCAAAAGTTGTCTGATTTCTATTCCAATTGTGTCTTCTTCTCCTTCTCCTCTTCGTCCTCCAGTCTTCCTCCTCCTTTTGCTTATGGGCCTTTTGCTTACTGGTCAGGTTGTGAAGCCTCTTTTGCAAGAAAGGACAAGAAGGAAAGTGCGAGTACTGCAAGGTTGCGGCAGAGATGAGCTATTGAAGGTAAGAAATTTAAATTATCTGATATTAACTTTTCTCCTTTGAGTTTTGAAACTATGTAACAAACAATATTTGGCAGGCAAAATATGATCAATCTGCTTGAACCCAGCGCATGATTGCTCAAAAACTGAAACCTGATTGGCTGCAGCTTTGGCTGAATAAAATGTTCTAATTGTTATCTTGTTATATTTGATTGTCAACCACCACACCAAAAGGTGAAAAGATGGTACAGATTATAGGCAATTATAGGGACATAGCATTGGTTGAGACAATAAATCATAAATGATATTTTAAAAGGGAATGAGTTAAATATAGCTTAGGCATCGGATTCCAGCATTCATGGACCAATGCGCAGCGTTGAGTTCTTTCACGTGCATCCTGGCCTGTGTCAAGCATCTTGACAATTGATAACCATGTGGTAGATGATAATGGCATTCCAGTAGTGGTGTATTTGTGTTAGCTCTCCTGCCAACCTTGTGCTATGGCAGCAACTTACCAGTAAACCACTTACCGGAGGTTCTGAAGGGACAAATCAAACAGATCTTGTACTTCTTTTCTAGAACATTACTTTCTGTTCCATGGTGGGAATCCTCTGGTAGGCTCCAAGCTATTTGGGTTCGTCAAATCTACCAAACTTATGGACTTACTAAAAGCAGACTGCCAGCTTTTTGCATTGGATCACGTGTGTATCATATTTCTTCTCATTTTGCTGTATCATCATGTCGTATTCTTTTAGGTCATAAATACTCGAACTAACATTGATTGGCATATTGTAGGTAATGGACTATGCTTCCCTTCCCCATTTCTGTAGAAGAGAAGGTTCTGGTTCATCTCGGTGTTCTTCTGCTGAGGCTGATGACTGCTTCTCCTTGGACCATCCGTTTCACCAACAGCTTTACAGCTACATCAAGCAGCGAGCCTTAAACCAGGAATTCATTGTTCCCTTAAAACAAGGGTCCTTCCATGTGGACGTGCCTGAACCAGACGCTGAGGGAACAAAGATTGTTAAAAGTATAGAGTCTGAGCTCCACAAATTCGGTGACCGAAATGGGCTTGCTCACTCAATGAAGGACCTTAAAATTGACGGTGCATGAAAGTGCACCAGCTGGGGACGATATTTAAAAGTTAAAACTGCACTTTGCCCTTGCGAACGCCTTGACGAGTTGCAGAGGATTGTGCGGTAGACCAGTGTGTGCTCTTCTAATATTTTGGCCCCAGAAACGACTGGTGATATACGTGTGGTGGGTGCACTCTCTCAGTGCAGGCTTTATAGGAGCGCTGAAGACAGCGTTCAAGATTTCTAAGTATGATAGAAACGTGGAAGTCATAGTGCAACTTAAATCTGAAGATATACGAAAATTTTCAGTACGTACGTAATTCTGTAAGTTAAATATTACTGGAAGCATCGAGTATTTTGCATATGGAAGTATATGCTATATGTAGGAGCTGCTCGGATTTTCAGGGCATGATGAAATAAAATTTTCTGGCAACATGTGGGAGATTTTTTTTTTTTTTTTTTTTTTTTTTTTTAAGATAGATTATAAGAATATCTTCTTAACTTAGCCCAATTTTATTTATATCTTTTCAATATTGATCTAATTTTAATTATTTTTTTATTTTAAAAAAATATTAAATTAGTTTTCAAAATTTTTGAGATGTTGTGAAATGATCCTATCATTTATTTATCAATAAATGATATTAATTTATCATATCAATGGATGAAAATATTTATTAATTATATTAAAGAGGTTATCAATGAAAAAAAGGATGAAGATGCAAAGAGCCATCATGGAGGGAGCATGGGATCGTGGAGGTTTGTATAGAGTGGAAAGATGGTGTCGAATGCCTTATGAGGAAGAAAAAGGAATGAGGAAGAAGGGGAGGGAGGAGTTACCAGCACGGTTCAAGCGGCAAAATTGTTCCTATCAAATCAAAGGGCATATTAAGTGCTACTGTTGCATCTTAGAAAGTACCGTAATTTTTAAACTTTAGGATTTATTTGATTCGTGAGATGAACTTTTCTTTCTAACATTTCAGTAAACTATTTTTTTAAAAATTATTTTTTAAAATTAAAATTTTGATAGTTTGATTAATCATAGAAAGTAATTTATTAAAAAATAATTTATAATTAGTTAAATATTTATTTTTTTAAAAAACTTATGTAGAATACATATTATATCTTTAATAGATATAAGATCATATATTTTACTTCTAAACTTTATATATATAATAATATTATAATTATATTAATATAAATATAATATTAATATATTATAATATAATATTAGATAATAATAATTTACTATATTAATATAATACTAATATATATTATATTATGTTAATATAATATTAATATTTTAATATAATAAATTTATTAATATTTTATAAATATAATATTATATTAATATAAATATTGATATATTAATATAAATATTAAAAATATAATAAATATTATAATATTAATATTAATATTATATTATATAAATATTATGATAATATTAATATAATATTATATTATTATTATTCAGTATTTCATCCTGATATTTTATAAAATATTAGTCATAGATCTTAAAATAGTATTTTGAGAAAAAAAAATATCATTATTTTTCATTTTAAAATATTAAAACATATCTCTTTTATGAATTTTTATTTTTCATGAAATATTCTATAAGAAAAATTTTTATTATTATTTTTTCTCTTAAAATTTTAATTAAATGAGAAGCTTCATCTTCACTTCTTAGAAACTACCTCTTTTCTCCTCTAATTCTAGTGAACCAAATGAGTCCTTAGCGTCTGCTCATGTGCATCTAGCCACTCGACCAAGACAAAGCTCAACGGCCTTCCGTAACGACCTTCCATGATAGAGAGTTGAAGCAAGGGCTGATGTCCTTCGGAATCTAATCTCAAAAAGATGAAACCACACGAGGTACAAGCGGGCAAAATTCAAAAATAATAAAATACCCTCTCATTTTCACACGTGCTGATGCTCATTTTTCCATTAAAAAAATATTGTTTTTTGGTAGCGTAACATTAAAAAAAAGAAAAAAAAAAGAAAAATCTTTCCTGGATTGAGGTTGGAACTACATTAGAGTCCACAACGCTGCATCTCAATTAAGCATATTGACCCAAGGCAATCTCATCTCGCAGCATTGCGTTGGCATGCGAAGATTCCCACAAGCAGATTCGGCTTCAAGGATGGTCTCCTGTCTAATTCTCCAGATTCCCTTCTAGGAATTAAAGACCACAATTAATGGCTAAAGAGCACGGACAAACTTCTCCCTAGCCATCATAGTTTTGTTGAATCATGGAAGGCTATAGCCATGGCAACCTTCGCCAGTGGAGTGATCGGGTACATTTTGCTTCATCCTCCTTTGCTTCCAACCTGTTGCACGCCTTCTACACCCTCAGCCACCAGCGCCGTTGGCAATCACCAGCGACTAAATTGTCGGAGGCTATGGAAGAGCTCGGCTGCAGACGTGTTAATTAAAGCTATGAAAGCTCCTGCTACGTCAATTTTCCCTGAAAATTCTGCAAACTACAAAGTTGATCTTGGTGATTACTGCACTAGATCACAGCATGAGACCTATTTCATGCACGTTTGCTAAGAGATCTAATAAAGCTAGTGATCAATTTGGATACTTCAAACAAGCCGAACGCAAATCCCACAACCGAAGAAGACAAAGCCCTAGAGGAAACGATGAGCTCCACAGCAAAGCGAACTAAATAAGAGTAGCCCTGTTGTCACGGATTCAGCCACAGGCACTTCACAAAAGGTGCTGGCATTAGTGTGCCATGATGCTGTGAAGGGTTTAGTATGAACTTTGCAATGCTTCTCAATACTTTAGAACCCATAGATGGAGTTTAGGTGGATGCAAACTGCCAAGACATATGCGGATACATGAGGATGCTTGGTATGGTGGCAAACTGCCAAGACATATGCGGATACATGAGGATTCTTCTTGATTTGAGAAGGGGTACGAAGTTTTGATCGTATTCTCAACTCCCTTAGGCCCATAGAACACTTGCTCGCTGTTGCACGGTTATGGGGCAAAGGTGGTGCTATGCCTGGATAGTCTCACAAAGAGGCATTTGGTGCAATTCTGGTCGGCTGAGCTAGTTATATTATATAGGAAGGGGATTTTCGAAGGATCAACTCTTAAGGAATTATTCGGACTACTCTATGCATGCTTGATCTCTATGGTGGAGCGAAGAGATGATAGATAACTAGTTAGGCAAGAATTTGGCCTACCTAGGCAAATCTCATGAGCATTGTAAGGTAATATCTTGTGGGGATTTATGAAAGTTGGTTAGCCCTGGAGTACAAGCATGGCTTATAGAATATTGATCGGGGTATATACCTTGGAGCTAAGCCAAGAATTAAGGATGGCCTAGAGGGCTGTGTTGAGAAGAGGATAGTTAGATGTATAGATCTAGCAGTCGAATATATTTACTTGATGAGCGAACTTGGATGATAATATCATGGCAGTGTATGAAGTATGAGCAGGATGTTGGACAGTTTGGCTATGAACCTTCAGGACAGTGGCAATGCACAGTAACGTGTAAGAAGGTCGTGAATATTATCGAGCGGTATGGCTATTGATGGTAAAGCATGTTGAGGATGCAAGATCAGGATCATGGCATAAGAGCTTGTAGGGGAGTTCGGATAATGAAACCTGAGAGGGCTTAGATGTGCATGATTGATTATGACTTTGGGGCGCTGTGGAGTATGTCGACTTGGGGGTTTAGTTGGACGGCACTGGAGATGTGTTTACTTGAGCATCATGGTAGTTTAGTATCATGCATAGTAGTGGAGTTACATGGTTGCATCATTTGCTTATCAGTGGCATCGTGGAGTTGTTATCTGATGGCATAGAAGTGCTTCGAGGATCGAGATATTTTGGATGAACAATAGTTGGCTTAAGAGATGAAGCTTTAAAGCTACCATCAAGGTATTGAGTTGCAGAGCACTCTAGGAAAGATTCACTTTTATAGCATAAAGGAGTGCATGAGCATTGTTGATTCGAAGGTTCGGATCGTTCACAAGTATTTTAAAAGTGTCGCATATGTTCAGCCTAGCAGAATTGTTAAATGGGGGCATAGAGGTGCATGCTTAGTTGTGTAGATGAAAAAGATTCATCCAATGACACTACATCATGTTAGTACTCTACATTGGCGAAGAAGTCGGCTAAGATAAGCTTTTACTTGTTCTCCGGTTTCAACTTTGGTGGCACGTTCTGACAAGTAGTGTCGCTGCTGCCCCGGCAGCATCCGCCGGTGTTTTGCGCCATTCCACCTTTCTGCTGGAGTCTTAACGTCCTGAGCACCCATTTGTCCCCTGCTTCGAATGGTTAACTCATCCAGTTCAGATGCATGCTTGTTGATCTTATCTTTTTTTTTTTTTATAAAATAAATAAATAATAATAATAAATCCGGTCAGGTTATGGCATGTAATGGATGTTTTCAAGGATTTGATTTGGATAAGTACCTAAAGAGCCATCATAACATATCATGTCATATTCTTTCTTCAATTTTAACTTCCGTCTTCTGTGTTTTGGTGATTCGGTATTAATTTTTGTCAACTTTGTTCATGGATCCCTGGCGACCACGCATCAAAACCTTGGTTTTTGTTGGCCCTGCACAGAGTTAAATAACATATCAATATGAGGGGAGGAGGCAGGCTAAAGTAAGAAATGAAGAAAAATAAATTACCGCCAAAGATGATATACGGTCATGCCTTTCCCATTGTGAAAAAAATAAAATAATAAATTGTCCACAATCATGCCTTTCCCAATGTGAAAAAAACATAAATTACAATGGTCTACAGTCATGCCTCTCTCAACGTGGAAAAAAATAAATAACCGCCAAAGATGATCTAGAACCATGCCTCTCTCAATTTGCTGTTCAAGAAATGTAGGCACGTCATCCGGAGATCTTTAACAGGAACGCAATCATTACTTGTGCATTTGCTCCAATAAAAGACAAAAAAAAAAAAAAAAATCTCGTGCGATAACATAATGTGACTATCTATTCGTTCAGGAAAAGAAATCTAAAAAGAGATCCATGGCCAAAAACATGAAATTGTGTAGCTCACTTAGGTGATATGATAAATTGGTTGCAACTTTATTGCAACATAAAATTTTCGTCCTTACAAATGATCTGTCACTTCTCCATTGATACATGGGCTAAATATAACGTCCACTGATACATGGGCAAAAATGCAACGACATTTGCTAAAGTCAAGCCCAACCCTTTTAAGAGGTCTAACAGAAGTCCTGTAGTCCAAGTAGACCCATATTATCTTTTTTAAGGTGACAAGTTTTTGATGGTTGTAGCAACTACGAAATGACTTGGATTAAATTCCGCGTTCAAGAGCAAGGGGTGCTTGAAAGAGGGCTACCCCAGTTACAGTGTAGCCTATTGCCCCTGTAGCCTCTTCTACCAAAAGAAACAAGAAAACGGCAATGAAAATTGAAAACCTCCATTACCCAGCCCGGTAGGAAAGAGGGAACACACCTGCCAGTCAATTAGTCAAATCGGAACAAAATAGAGGCAGCCCAAAGCTCCTGCGATCAACAGATTCAACCAACTAAAATAATACCCACATCTTCTTCCTTTTAGCGAGTGAGAATAGAGAAGACAAGAAAGCTCATCTAACCGTCCTCCCACCCCCAACTGTGAGACCCAATGGAAGAGGCCCTGTAAACCGCAAGAATAACATCTAAAATTGTCAACGAAGTTCAGATATCTAATTATTGTCAACTGCGATCGGGTTAGCTGATGACTAAAACCGCTCAATATCACAGCCAGCAATCATAGATTGAAGTATTATATATATAAAATTCAATCTAAAGTCCTGTGCCTGAAAAATACTCATAATGTGCAACATGAGAGAGAGAGAGAGAGAGAGAGAGAGAGAAGCCAATCTGTATGTCTCGATTCAAAAAACAGCATTCATTCATGGTTACCAACATCCATGTCCAGGACTTGGTCCTTGCACTTATATACATGAGCAGGGTAATATTAATATCTTTCAAACCTATTAACATCACAAAACTAGGTCTGAAGCATCATGCATCTTCTTATTCCATCATGTGTGCTCTGATGTTTTGTTTTGGCATGGAACAGCTGGAATACATTTTGATGACATGCTAGCTCAGTCTCGTAAGGACCGGTAGTACCTAAGCCAGCACAGGTCATAGTTATAAAAGAACTGAATTTTATCTCAGCTGCCTATAGCAGCTATAAGCAACAGCAACAGAGGCAATGGCTGCGACCACCGCGAGAGCTGCATAGGTGTCCTCTCGTTCCCAGCTCTCAAACCAGGTGGGCATTGCACAGATTTTACGAGTGCAGGAAGCTGCTTTGCTGCTGGCGGCCTTGGTTTCCTTCTTGCTCTTCTTCTGCTCGACCTCCTGAGTCTCCTGTTTGCCAATCTGATCATTTTCTGGTTTTTCTATTGGTGGCATGCCGTGGCAACAACGGATGTTGCCAGTGCGCTGGCAGCATCCACCTACTACGGCCATGGAGCCATTCACAACACCATCAGTTCCAGTAGTTTGAATGAATTCCTTTGCAGTATTTTGCACCATTCCACTGTTCTGCAGAAGCCTAAGGTTATGAGCATTTTTTTGGTCCTCCTCAGATAATCCCATCTGCCCCCTGATTCAAACGGTAATTTCATCCAGATTGGATAAATCATGCAAGTGTTTTTTCTTTCCTTTTTTCTTTTCCTAATAAAGAAGGTTGGCAAAGCTAGCCAGATTATGACATGTAAATGTTGTTCTTGAAGATTGAATTATGATAAGTACATAAAAAGCAATGGTCTTGGTGTTCTTAATGCATCAGAATATGGTGCACTATGTTGTGTCTAAACTCCAAAACAAACAATAACTTATCTAGGAGGAACAGGGGGAAAAAAAGGAAAAGGAACTACCTCCACAGATGGTCTACAATCTCGCCTTTCCCAACATGCTGTTCAAGCAATGTAGGCACATCATCTGGAGAGACATACCCATACCTTACAAAAACAAGAAAAGAAAACGACTCATTAACTTGTGCAATGAAGCAGTAAAACTATGTAATCCTCAAGAATATTTTTCCAGAGAAGTCCATAACAGGAAACACAAGAAATATATAGCTTATCATGCTGACATGAAAACTAGAAATTCAAATGCAGAGTTTCCCTCCTTACCAATGACCAGTTATTTTTCCATTGATATTGGGACTAAATATGATAACATTTCCTGCATACTTATGACCACCAACATGTGAGCAGGGCCTAACAGACACTTGTCCTTCCAGACCATGAAGGGTTATCTCTTCTCTGAATTTTTTAACAAGAGCAGGGCCACAAACACCACATCTCCGATCTCGGCTTTGATGAGCACATATAAAAACAAATGAACCAGTCAGTGGTTCAGCTGCTCCTGGGAGCCACTCATTGTCTTTCACAAGCACTTCTTCAACAAAAGTATCAATATCAAAGTGTGTTAATTTCCTGATACAAATAACAGCACTCAGTGTCATTAAATTTAAATCATATAAGGATAAAATCTAGTAATTTGTTCAACAAACTCAATGGCAAACAAACCTGTATATAATCATGTCAGGAAAGATCAAAACATCTCCATTTGAAGAATCAATACCATCTTCTCCTTCACATATGGTCAGACGAGTCTGAAAGAAAAATATCAAGGCACTGAGATCACTTGCCCGATCTTTGATCTAATTTATCAAGAACAGCAGCCAGCTTCCATGGCCCAGATTATCCTCAATTTACCAAAGCAATGTGTGCATGAGAGAGAGAGAGAGAGAGAGAGAGAGAGAGAGAGAGAGAGAGAGAGAGAGAGAGAGAGATTTTGATATATAAATCTGAAATTAATGAACTACTAAACATTTAAATTCATCATTTACAAAGTATCAGCAAAGTCATCCTGGACTTACATCAGAGAATGCATAGATAATGTAATGGTCCATAAAGAATGGCTAGCCAAACTTTTGGCGGTAATAATTTTACAGATGTACCCTTCTTTTTGAAAAGTATCATTGAGAAAGGACAAAGCTTCACCACACCACTCCTTTCACTGTACCATTGAGAAAGGACTGATATGCAGGGCCCACCTATCAACCATGTCACTCCCATGTACCACACCAATCTCTGACTGCCACAAGGAACTGATGCACTGTGGGGAAGGAAGTGGTGCTGGGAAGCAACACTTACTGAAAAATAAGAACAAAGTGCTAAAGACATCTGCCACAAAGTAGCTTCTGCGGTCCACCCCAGTGAAAGATCAGCAGGCACCATTCAAAGATTTCACAGTGAGGGAACCTATTAAGATGGTTCTCGCATGAGTCATAAAGATCCAAGAAGGCTGGAGCAAGAGAAGGGAAGTTGGATTTGTTTGCAGGTAAGGTCAAGAAAGAGGGATGCAACCCATAAAAAGAAGATATCCAGAAGCTTGACTAAAAAAAGACAGTTCTTGGAAGAATGGACAAAAGGTACTGTTACTCCTGGCTCCTAACGAATGACTTAACATTGTTAGTTACATCTTTTGATATGGATATGGTTATGAAGCTGCAACTCCGAAACATAGCCTTCATGATTATTTCTTACTTTCATCCAACTTAAGACATCAGAACAATATCTTCCAATTTCATCATTCGAGTCATTTAAAGACTGCGTACAACATTCATATGAATTTCAATATCACAGCTTCCACCTTTATCACAGAATCATTCTCCTCTATCAATGACTAAAAAGAAAAGTGAATATTATTTTTCTAATATAGAAAAGTGAATATTATTTTCTAATACAAAGTGCCTCCAAATTTTACAGATGATACCAGGGAAGAGAGTGCATGGCATACATCTTGATCTATGTTGACAAAGGCAGCAACTTCAGCACTAAGTTAAGCTGTCCGGTCATTAAATGCTTAATCCTTGGTCAGAATAAGTGGCTCCTCAAGGGCCAGCATGGGTTAATCTAGGATGATCCAATAGATTATTAATTAAGCCATACTGGGTTTTAGTTACATGCAAGTTCTATATAACCAAGCCAAAGTTAAAGCAGTTGACTATAGTGTTACATAGAGCTGTGTTAGGATTTTCTTGGTAAGATTGGGCTCAAACTTAATGATGGAACAACCAAATAGAAGATTCACAATGTTCATCATGACTTACATATTTGGAAACCTAGTAACAAAAGGAATAAGTTTTTAAGGTAACTTACTTATACAACAAGTATACTCAAAATGGAGAGTTTCAATAGTGCTATTGGATAGAATGTACTCTAGGGTGTCCACATGTTACCCACTCTGTTAATCATGACCAGAACATCTTAAACTAGCATTGAAGCTGCAGCTGTGGATGTCAGCGATTAGAGGATGCCATAGCACTTCGGAAGAAGATAGGATCTAGGTGGCTCGTGCAAGGGATTGCATTAAAAAAAATAAAAATAAATTAGGATTCACAAATACATGAACACAACCATGAAATTAGAAATAGATCAGAAGAAACCAAATGCAATAGAAGATAATACCAACAAACACTTCTAGATTTACCATTAGACAATTTAGTATCATATGACATATTAAATAATAAGCTTATAATTGTTTCCATAAATAATAGTTTAAATTGACTATCTAAAGAACATGATCTATAGTTCAAGTTAATGCAAAACAAAACTCTATCAAATAATGAACAGTCAATACAAAGTTGAAACTACACAATTAAATAAAAACTAGTCCAATCTGGAAATTGTAATTAAGATGTCTGGGCAAGTGAGAAAGATGGTGGGGTCATAATCTATTTGCATATAAGGGCTGTCAGGCTGGTCAGATCTTAAGCAGGGCAGCCTGCATATGACCTAAGCTTGGGAAATTGCCTAGTAGAACAACGTTCAATCATAGACCTCCAAAATATAAAATTGTCAATCAATACAATTTTTTTATTTATAGTCTTTCTTATAAATATTCATTCATCAATTTAGATGGTTTATCATTGATTTTGCATGGATAGTGCAATTTGACACACAGTTACATGCGCGCGCGCACACACCCAGACCACATAAACACATGTATGTATGAAGATAGAGTACAATAATATCTAAAAACATAAAAATGGGTGTAATTTTTTCCATCTCTAATGAATAAAAGGGCATAATATATCAATAAATATGCAGAAAAACTTTTCTACATAAATAATTTATCCTCATCCTCCATACCATGTCCCCCCCACCCCCACCCCCACCACCAAAAAAAAAAAAGAAACCCACCCTAGAAAGAGAGAGAGAGAGAGACAGAGAGAGAGAGAGAGAGATCAACAATTTGAGTAACAACTTGAGTATCATGTACCATAATTGTTATAGTCACCAGCTCTCATAGTATAGTATTCATACCATACCACCGTGCCATACTGGTTGCATGCCAAGAAAAAGGGGATTGTGATGAAAAGGACCCATGATATAATGGTACAATACCTTCATCCCAAGCCCCTTTTCTGCAGAGAAGTATGTACCAGTAATCATACCAGCAACCCTACAATCATAGGAAGCAAACCTAATGAAGTGCAAATCTAGGAATGCCATGGGCAAAGACCAAACAAAGAATCACTCATTTATCAAAGGTATCACATAAGATAGTTGAAAAAGTATCACTAAGAAAATCTAGACAGCATTAGCAGGTGATCTAGACAGAATCGGAAGGCACTTCAATTAAAACACAGATATTTAAGATAATACAATAATCTCCGTTTAGTCCTATAAAGTATTTCTGATAAAGGGGAACAAAACATAGAGGATGGAACAAACAGTTAACTATAATGAATCCGTATATGAGAAAGAGAATTGAAACATCAAGATAGCAAAAATACTTCCAATGGAAGTTTCAGCAAAAGATGGTGAAGCAAAGTTTTAGTATAGAATGAAGATCACAAGAAAGTGACACTGACAGTCTTATCAACCACTTATCAACCACATCATTGGAATGGAAGCAACAAGCCATCATAAATGATCTAACTCTATTTTCTTGAACGTGTCCAGCAAGTAAATAGTGGCAGTAAGAGATATCTAGACTCCACTCTTTCAAAAGCCTATGCATCAATTTTTTTGACTTTCCCAGGTCCTGCTACATCCAGTACCACTAGTAGCCTAAGAAATTATGTTGCACAGGCCACTTTATACAACAAAAAGACTTTATAAGCTTAAAATCTATGAAAGCTTTCAAATGCAGATCACTTCCTTGTCTCATGTAAGAGATGAGGCATCATAAAACCATGGCCTGCCATTCACGCCCAATTACATTGTAAGTACCAAAAAATATAAAGTTAAATGCAAGCATTTTCACAAAGGTAACTATTATATTAAAAGAAACATTTCATTTGAACAAAAAAGACTACCTAAAAACTGGATCACAGCATATTTCTACAGCCCAAAGATCTTAAACATTAAGAGAACACAAAGTAATATATTTGGACGAAGCAAAAAATAAATCTATGGTCCAGGAGGATTCTCGAACTCGATGTGGACCCTTTTGGCCGCTATGGGTAGGGCTGGACCAGGTCCCACAGCAAATCTTTCTTCTCCCTGGTCAGATCATCTAATTATATATAGCCAAACTCAAGTTAAAAAGGCACCCTGACAGAGTCATGGTAATGGTAGCCTATGGTACAGCAAGTAGAAATCTGTCATGGTAACAGTAGCCTATGGTACAGCAAGTAGAAAGATTCAGAAGGTCTCGCAGGACGTGGTAACCATAGATCATGGTTACAAATTTGTGAAACAGGTGCTGCAAATGAGCTCTGATGTTTAAAAAATTAAAAGACCATAGGCTTATTTAATTCATCTTGCCAATATTGAATATATCAGGACAAAGATCCATGATAGGAGCACCAATGTAACAGCACGAGGTAATGAAGACCAAAATTAAACTCTGAGCATGGAACCATAGGTACATAACTTTGACCAACAAGACAAGTACATCACTGAGCTGTTTACATAATAAATGACATCTTAGATTTTACCAGATGGCTGATTCATACTTACCTCTAAGATAACCAAACCCAAGGCATGGGAAAGAAAGATTTCTTGTCTATGTTGATAACAAAGAAAAAAATGGAGAGATTTAAATTTGTAAAGATGCCAAAGCTTGGTCATACGTACAAATAGGAAATGCCTCCACCTAGGCTGCTATAGAGTTTACAAATGTGAAGTTAGCAGTCCAAGACATGGAGTTAAGCAAATATGGGTGCTCCTCAGAGTTATGGACTGTAAACAAATGAGGCAAGATACGTGATCACTGAAAGTGTTGAAAAGGTCAATAACCCATAGAGGAGATATGCCACTGTGAAGAGAGTTTGGTAGACAGGTCAATGAATATGAAAGATCATGAGGACTTCTATTAGAAAATCATATACCATAACATGAATGACCTTGTTAACACTGATTTCTTGGAGGGTAAACAGGACTCCAGATTTCTTGGCCTTGTAAAAGCATTTAAATCAATCTTGCTTTCCAAAGACAATTCCCTTTCATGCTAGGCAAATTATAGTAGAAACATTAACAATTTTGTTACAATCCATGTACATGCTTCTCTGTTCATAAAAACATTACCAATATCCAAAATATAGCAGAAGGAAGAAACAAAGGAACCATGAAGGGAGCATGTGCATCGCAAATAATATTAAAACCCAAAGAATCATGCGTATGAGAACGAACAATTATAAATGAATGATCAATCTTCAAAATTGTTAGCAATTAATTAACTCATCATAGTAGACTTGGACTGCTATTTTAGGAATCCAAGTCTGTTATTAGAAGAAATGCTATTTTTGGAATCATATTTATCCACACAAGATCTCATCTAACATACTAGTGACCAAGGAATTAATTACAAATTGGTAAAAGAACAAAAAACTATTCTTTCAAAGTGATCTACTCTAACCAAATATAACCCCAACCTCACCCGCGGTCGTAAAGCAAAATAGCAATAACTATAAATAGAGAGCCCGCCAATAATAAAGGTAACCGGTTCCTGCCAGAAAACAGGTACGACCGAATCTTTGAAAATAATCGATTTCTTTCTTCACTCGCTAATAAAAACAAATCCAATATAAAAAGAACCCCAATACCAGTAAGAGAAAACCCCCGCACACACACACACACACAAAAGAAAAAAAAAAGGGGGAAGTCGCGACAAAACCCCAAATTGAACTCCATCTTCAGAGCCCAAATCCTAATTCCTTCTGCACCCCCTCCCGAAACACCAAAAATACTGAAATCGAGATGAACGACCGGAAGCAATCCCCAGATTAACAAAACATATTTGGGATAAGGAACTAAAACCAACCCTAGATTATGATATTACAAGAGCCGCGAACGGAAAAGAACTCACCCGCTTCTTCATGTCTCCCTTTCGAGCCTTGAGGGCGGCGAAGAGAAGGCGAGGGAGGCGGTCAGACTCCGCCGCCTCGACGTGCGACGGCCAGACGTTCGGCGACTTGTAGCAAAGGAACACGTGGCGGTCGTAGACTTGGACGGTTCCCACCAGCGCCTCCCGCCCGAACTCCGGCCGCTGGAACCCGAACTCCGCCTCGCTGCCGCTGCCTCCGTCCACCTCCGGGAAGCCGCCGGCCGTCCCAGCAAGGAGGCCCTCGCCCTGGAAGCTCCCGGCGGCGCTGGCGGTCTGGGAATTGGGGTCCGGCATCTGGGAGGAGACGTCGCCGGTGAAGGAGGCGACGCCAGAGAAGACGATGGGGGAGGAGCGAGCGGGAGATGCCATGGAGGCGAGAGGAGTGATAGAAGAAGAAGAAGACAGAGGAGGAGGAGAGTTTGGAAAGGCAAAGCAAAGAAGAGAGTAAGGTGCAGACACGGGAGGCGACGTAGGGTACCGGGAATAGGGACAGCCTCATTTTTATATTAAGATCTCGGGAAGGTTGACCGATTGTTGCAATCGCGTACCGTGAAATGAAACATGCAAATGCTGTCTTGTCAACAACAAGGAACAGGCAAATGCTACATTCCAAAAGGAGGAACGAAACGAACAAGGACTCGGGATCCTCGCTGTCTGCATCACAGCATGCAAGACCCGCCGTATATAGTGCATGACGATCATGTAACTGTGTATCCAAAGTGTAAGAACACGTGGCACATTAGATTATTTTTATTTAATATTTATCCTTTTTTTTTTATAATAATAATCATCAAATATTATATAGTACCGTGCAAATCATGCATCTCTATGATTCGTGTCCATATATAAATTATAGTGACAGCAAAATATTTGTAATGGAGGATAAAATTTTTTAGAAGGTAATATAGAATGTTGGTACAAAATTTGATCGATATCGAATTGAGTTAGAGTTGAAAAAGAAGAAGTCATCATCGATGACCTGCAAAATAAAATTTCATTCAGAGTCGATGGTGGTGGATTCGATAGGATCCTCCGATGATCAAGTCAGCTCTTCTAGCCAACAAAAATAAAGTGCTGAGTAAAGAACTCAGCAGAGTTTTGAAAAGGAGAAAAAAACTTAGAGAAAATGTATCTGAAGGGTTTCTTTTATAAATGAAGATCGGAACAGACTGATAGTGACAGCCATAACCGTCTGATAGTTGACCGCTCGGGGTCACGTAGGATTTGTTACAGAGAGGAGCGCTGACTGTAGCAGACTGATAGTAACAACCGTAGTCATCCGGTAGCTGGCTGGTCGGAGCTACATGGGGCTTGTTATGGAGAGGAATGCTGCCTGCAGCAGACTGATAGTGACAGCCATAGCCGTCCGATACTTAGCTGCTCGGGGCCACATGGAGGGGTGAAGAGCTTTGATGTATGTCAATTCTAGAGGAGTTCGGACTCTTAAAGGGAATACGGCTAGAGGGGATCATCCAGGAGGAATGCTACTTGGAATCTGAAAGTAATCCACTGAAGGAATTCGGATGGAGTTCGACTGATGGAGAAGTCCAGAAGAAGTTCGACTGATGGAGAAGCTCGACTGCTGGAGAAGTCCAGAAGGAGTCCAACTGGTGGAGAAGTTCGGCTGAAGGAGTTTGACTGGTAAAGAAGTTCGACTGAAGGAGAAGTTCAGAAGAAATTTGGCTCTTGGTGGAATCCGACTGAAAGAAAAGTTTGGAAGAAGTTTGGCTCCTAGCGGAATCCGACTGAAGGAGAAATTCGGAGGGACTTCGGCTCCTTGAGGAATTCGATTGAAGAAGAAGTCTGGAAGGAGCTCGGCTCCTAAAGGAATCTGATTAAAGAAGAGGTCCGGAAGGAGTTGGGCTTCTAGGAGGAGTTTGGCCGCTAGAGGAGTCCGGGAGGGGTTCGGCCGCTGGAGGAGTTCGGCTGCTAAAGAAGTTCGGCCGGGATTCAGCTACTAGAGAAAGAATTTTCGATCGAAGCTCTTCCGTGATTACCAATCGCATTAGGCTAAGCATTAGACTGGACTTCGATAGGAGCGGGATTTATCCCCAATAATAGTCCCCCCACTCATGAGTTCAAAATTCGAAAGAAGGGAGTACAAAAAGATGACCGTCGAAGTCCTTTTTCAGGCTCTACATTCATTGAGGTTGAAGCTTGGGGGAGATCTTATCTCCTGCTGGGGTTGAAGGAGATCTTATCTTTCGCTGAGATTGATGTTAAAGCTTGGGAGAGATTTTATCTCTAGCTGAGATTGAAGGAGATCTTATCTCCTATTGAGGTTGGCATTAAAGCTTGGGGGAGATCTTATCTCCAGCAAGGGTTGAAGGAGATCTTATCTCCTGTTGAGATTAACGTTGAAGCTCGAGGGAGATCTTATCTTCTACCGGGATTGAAGGAGATCTTATCTCCTATTGAGATTGGAGTTGAAGCTCGGAGAGATCTTATCTCCAACCGAGGTTGAAGAAGATCTTTATCTCCTATTGAGATTGACATTGAAGCTCGAGAGAAATCTTATCTCCAACCGAGATTAAAGAAGATTTTATCTCTGATTGAGGTTGACGTTGAAGCTCGAAAGAGATCTTATCTCCAGCCGAGGTTGAAGGAGATCTTATCTCCTGTTGAGGTTGATGTTGAAGCTCGGGGGAGATTTTATCTCTAGCCAAGGTTGAAGATCTTATCTTCGATTGAGGTTGATGTTGAAGCTCGGGGGAGATCTTATCTTAACCGAGGTTGAAGGAGATCTTATCTCCATTAACATTGGTGTTGAAGCTCGGAGCAGATCTTATCTCCAACCGAGGTTGAAGGAGATCTTATCTCCTTGTTGATGTTGGCGTTGAAGCTCGGGAGAGATCTTATCTCTAGCCGAGGTTGAAGAAGATCTTATTGCCTGTTGACGTTAGCATTGAAGCTTGGGGGAGATCTTATCTCATACTGGGGTTGAAGAAGATCTTAGCTCCAATCGAGGTTGAAGAAGATCTTATCTCCTATTGAGGTTAAAGCTTGGGGAAGAGTTCCGATCCTGGGTTCCAACGCTTGTTGCTTGTTGCGGATGCCGAGCTTGTTGTGGACGTCGGGCATGTTGTGGACGTCGAATTAGGACCTCTCTTGCAAATCAGGATAAGGTTCTGCCTTTCGCATTTGATGTAGTAAGATTGTCGTGGAAAAATATGTGTTAGGATTCTCCATCGAGTTTCTTTCTTCTCCACGTCTTTGGTCTATGAGATTTCAATTTTTGCTCATATTAGGATGAGATTCTCCTTCTGTTCCTAACAGACTATAGGGGTATATTAGGATCATTGTCGGGGTCTCTCCTCTCACCTCGTCTAAAATGAATGAGGCCTTCGACTTTGCTCACGTTAGGACGAGGTTCTCCTCCTGTTCCTAATAGGCTGTAGGGACACATAAGGGTCGTTGTCAGAGCCTCTCCTCTCATCTCGTCTAAAATGAATGAGGTCTTTCGACTTTGCTCACGTTAGGATGAGGTTCTCCTCTGTTCTTAACAGATTGTAGGGACACATAAGGGCCGTTATCAGGATCTCTTCCTTCATCTCGTCTAAAATAAATGAGGCTTTTGACTTTGCTCACGTTAGGATGAGGTTCTCCTCCTATTTCTAATGGGCTATAGGGGCACATAAGGATCGTTGTCAGGGCCTCTTCCCTCATCTCATCTAAAATGAACGAGGCCTTCGACTTGCTCATGTTAGGATGAGGTTCTCCTCCTATTCTTAATATGGCCACTATTGATTGCTTCTTTTCTATCATCACATAGTTTTTACGTCAAGAAACCATAATATTGAAATGGAGGAGTTTTATTGAAGAAAAATTACTGATAGCACATTCTAGATTTTTTGAATTTCAAGATTGTGGAAGTGTTGCTCCTTTGAGCTCCTTTAGGTGATAAGCTTCAGGCCGGACGACCTCCTCTATTTCATAGGGATCTTCCTAATTTGGGGCAAGCTTTCCCTGGCTCTGAGGTCGAGAGATGGCGGCTAGCTGAAGCACTAAGTCTCTCAGACATAGTATTGATGATGCTGAGAGGCGGCGATCTCCTTATTGTTCCTTTCTCCTTGGTAGTTCTGGCTACGACAGTACCCTCGACCGATCTTCACTTGCTTCAGACTGGTATCTGAGGAATCGATCCAGTCGGTCTTTTTTGATGAGCTCCTCGATCTCGTCTTAGAGCTGAATGCATTCGTTAGTATCATGGCCGTGATCATGATGATACAAACAGTACTTGCTTTAATTATGCTTGTTTGGGGGAGATCGTAATTCTTCTTCTAAAAGGAGAACTTCTTCGCATCCTTCTGTCGGAGTTTCTTTGACGACGAGCTCGAGGAAGAGTTCGGACTCGCTTGTGCTCGGAGGAAGTCCGTGAGTATGGCCAAACTTTATTTGGTCCTCTATCAATTGCGGGTTTATTAGACTCGCTCGCCTGCTGCTCTCCTACGTCTTCCTCATCTTTCAATTTGAAGGCTTCTTCCATTTGGATATATCCCTCAGTCCGAGCTAGCAGATCGGCAAAGTTTCTAGGGTACTTCTTCTCTAGGAAGAACAGCAAATCGTTCTTCTAAAGGCTATCCTTAAGTGCGGCCATTGCAACAGACTGGTCTAGGTTTTGGATCTCTAATATAGCAGTATTAAATCGAATGACATAAGTCTGGATAGATTTTTCCTCCTTCTGCTTAATATTCATCAAGGAATCCAAACCTCGATGCGGACTTCGGCTGCTGATGAAGTGAGCCGCAAACTAATGGCTCATCTGATCGAAGGAGAAGATCGTTCTTGACCTCAATGTCGAGTACCAGTTTCTTGCTGCTTCCTTCATGGTAGATGGAAAAGCTCAGCATAATATGGTGTCTGATACGCCATGAAGCAGCATCATGGTTCGGAAGGCCTCCAAATGAGCGATTGGATCAGAGGTTTCATCGTAGCTTTCAAATTGGAGAAGCTTGAAGTTCGACGAAATGGGCTCTTGCATAATTCGAAAAGAGAAAGGGAGATCGATGTGGATGCCGTCATGGTGAGCCAGGATGACATGGCAGAGTTCCTCAATCCGTCGGTCCATCTTTCATAATTTTTGATCGAGGACATCATCTTGATCGTAGATCTTAGAAGGCTTCCGACTGTAGATAAGGAAGATCTCTTTCGGAGAAGAATCATAATCCGAATAAGGATTCTTCGCTCTCTGTTTCTCCTTCCTAGGGGCGATGGGTATGTTAGCCTAAGTACTCTTTCTTGGGACTAATTTCTAACATTCTGATGGCAGATTTCCTGATGGAATCGCCATCAGGGGTTGCCGTATGGCCTGCACTATCTCGGTGAGACCTTGAATCCATTACATTAGTAGGTTAAACTGCTCTGATCTACCGTGGCCACCGGTGGAGGAGAAGGTTGAAGCGCCGATGTTGGAGCAGGAATGGTTGGGTCTGGCTCGAATCTGACGGCAGAAGCGATAGATCTTCGGATAGTCGTCTTTTTTGGAGGCATTTCTTAGGATTGAGGGAGAGGATGGGGATGGACCTTGGAGAAGAAAATTCATAGGATCGGTTGAGCACTCCTTTAAGAATAAGGGTACCTCAGGAACAGAAGATCTTTTCTCTAGCGCCAATCTTGTTGGTGCGAAATCTATTCGATGTCGGATCAAGTTGGAGTTGAGGAAGAAGAGGTCACCATCGGTGACCTATAAAATAAAGTTCCGTCCGAAGTCGGTGGTGGTGGCTCCAGCAAGATCCTTCGACGATCAAGTCAACTCTTCTGACCAACAGGAATGGAGTGCTCATAAAAGAAGTCAGCATTATTTTGGAAAGGAGAAGAGAGCTTAGAAAAAACATATTGATGGATCTCTTTTATAGATGAAGTCCGGAGCAGACTGATAGTGACAGCCGTAGCTATCCGATAGCTGGCCGCTCGGGGCCGTATAGGATTTGTTATGGAGAGGGGTGCCTTTGTAGCTGATTGATAGTGATAGTCATAGTTGTCCGGTAGCTGACCGCTTGTAGCCACATGAAATTTATTACGGAGAGGAGTGCCACCTATAGTAGATTGATAGTGACAGCCATAGCCATCTGGTATTGAGCCGCTCGGGACCATGTGGAGGGATGAAGAGTTTTGACGTATGTCAATTTCAGAGGAGTTCGGACTCCTAAAGAGAATACGAGATCATTCGAGAGGAATGCTACTTGAAATATGAAAGTAATCCGTTGGAGGAATCCAGATGGAGTTCGACTGATGGAGAAGTTCAGAAGGAGTCCGACTGGTGGAGAAGCTCGACTGATGGAGAAGTTTAGAAGGAGTTTGATTGATGGAGAAGTTCGGCTGAAGGAGTTTGACTGGTGGAGAAGTTCGATTGAAGAAAAAGTCTGAAAGAAGTTTGACTTTTAGAGGAATTCGACTGAAGTAGAAATTCGGCTCCTAGCGGAATCCAACTAAAGGAGAAGTCCGGAGGAAGTTTGGCTCCTGAAGGAATTCGATTGAAGGAGAAGTCCGAAAGAAGTTCGGCTCCTGAAGGAATCCGATTGAAGAAAAAGTTTGGCTCATGAAGGAATCCGATTAAAAGAGAAGTTCGAAAGGAATTGGACTTCTGAAAGAAGTTCGACTACCGGAGGAGTTCGGCTGCTAAAGAAGTTCGATCGGAGTTCGACTGTTGGAGAAAGAATTTTCAATCGAAGCTCTTTCGTGATTACAAGTCATATTAGGCTAAGCATCAGACTGGACTTCGATGAAAGTAGAATTTATCCTTAATATTATATATATTTATATTTCTATCAATTTTTTTAAAATATATATGTATGATGCTTAAACACGAGATAACAAGATTAAGGATCTATCCATTGATTACAAGCATTTACCGATATTGCTGTTTCATCGGTTCAACATCTTCATTGCTATCATTATTTATCATAACTATTAATTTATTAAATAATATATTATAATTTTTTTAAATATTATATGCTTTTTAACAATTCTGAGGGCATGAATGAAGTTATCAATGATTAATAGAGGGGAAAATAAATTGATTAACAGCGGGGCCTTCTATTTTTTTATTCTCTTTTTATTTTGACTTTCTCTCCTTAATTCTCCAAAACTCTCAATTCAAACGCCGTTGAAAATGGCGGAAAAGTCAGCCCAAAACGAAGAATTACAAAGAAGCAATAAGATGTTGAAGGAATCTTTAGCCCCGACCAAACCCATTTGTCTCCCAAAAAATTCTCTCCGCTCCCGCCGCCTCAACTTCCTTTCCTCTCGTTTCCTATGCCATGGATTTCCGTTTCCTCCTGCCCTCCACCCTCGGCGGCTGCCGCCCGAATCGCTAGCCGGAGAACTGCCGACCTATTCCCAACCCGCTGCCGCCCGCCACCCCCCATCACTCCCTCCGCATCAAACTCCTCTCCGGAATCCTCCTCCTCCGACACGAAGCTCTCCACCTTCTGCGCCGCCGTCGCCGACTTCTCCAAACGTTCCCACGGTCTCCTCCCGCATCCCGGCGCCGGCCCCCGTCGCTCCCTTCCCGCATCCTACAACGCCCTGATGAAGTCCTTCTCCCGCTGCGGCGACGCCGACGAGGTCCGCCGCCTCTTCCGCGAGCTCCAGTTCTTCCGCCCCACTCCCAACGCTCTCTGCTACAACACCCTCATCAACTCCCTCGTCGTCGCCAACCGCCACATCGAGGCCGAGGCCGCCTTCGAAGAGATGGTCTTGTCCGGCGTCTCCCCGACCACTTCCTCCTACACAATTCTCATAAAGTCGCGATCTTTACACCCGTCCCTCATCGATTCTGCTTATGATATCATTCAATTCATGGTTCGATGCGGCCGACACCCCGACAGAGTCACCTACTTGACCCTGATCGCCGGCCTCTGCCGCGCCGGGAGGATTGAGGAAGCGTGGGGTGTTTTGGATCAGATGCTCGAAGAAAGGTTGATGCCGACTGTTGAAGCGTATACTTGTATCGTTCATGGGTATTGCTCGGCAGGAAGGATCGAAGAGGCCAAGAGGTTGATGGGCACTATGGAGGCCCTTGGCTGCTGGCCGGACGTCGTGACTTACAGCATCTTGGTGGAGGCCCTATGCCGAACCGCTGAATTCGAGGAGGTGGAGAAGATCTTGAGGGAGAGTGCGTCCAAGGGCTGGAAACCAAATGCAATCACCTACAATATCTATATGAATGGGCTTTGTAAAGCAGGCAAGGCCGATGAAGCATTCCAACTGTTCGAAGTTATGCGGAAGAGTGGCTTGTGCCCAGATGCCATCACTTTGAACATCCTTTTTGATTGCCTTTGTCGGGACTCAAAGGTTTGGGAGGCCAAGAGCTTGCTGGAGAGGAATGCTGAATTGGAATGGGTTGTCGATGTCTTCTTCTACAACACTTTGATGTGTAGGCTTTGTGAGCTTGGTGAATGTATCAGTGTTCTAAAGCTCTTGACTGATATGGTGAAGAAGGGAATTGGACCGGATGCTTGTACGTTTACCATTGTGATTCGAAGCCTTTGCAGAGCTGGGAAGCTTCGTAAAGCGAAGTGTATTATGAGCAGTAGGGGATTTGTTGCTGATGTTGTGGCTTATAACACTTTGCTTCATAGGTTTTACATGGCAGGAGAGTTCAATGAAGTCCAGCGGCTTTATGTGAACATGGTGATGGAGGATATTGTTCCAAATAAGTTCACCTATAGTATCATGATTGATAGTTTTTGCAAAGAGGGAAGATTTTTGGAAGCTATTGATTGTCTTCTTGGATCCTTCAAACAAGGGTTCTTATCTGATCTGGTTGTTCGTCTAAATAATTGGTTGATTAAGGGTGGGAAGCTGAAAGAGATACTACAACTGCTCGAAGAAATGACAGAACGAGGCTTGGTTCCGGATGTGCATATGTTCAATGCGCTGATAAGTGAATTTTGCAGGGAGGGATACTGTTGGAGCGTAGATGTATATAAAGTTTGTCTCATTCTCGACAAAATGCTTGGAGTCAAATAAGTTATCTCAAGATGATGCGATTCTTCTGATCAATAGTCTGAATCATTCTGGAAAGCATGGGCTTAAGAAAGGTAACGTTTCCTCTCTTTTTTTTAATGCCACATGTTCGTGATATGAATGTTTAAACAATGCTGAGTTTAATGTACGTGGTTGCAGTGTTATTTCCATTCTGAATTGTTCACCTTTCAATATAGGTATACGAGAAGTTCGCCCAACAATTTAAAGCTAAAATGAGTGTCGAATACTTTAACAAGGAAATTCTTGTCAAGGATGAACAAGTAACGTTGAAAGTGAACTATCTGTCTGTTTCACTTGTTCCTTTATATATATATATATATATCTTAAAGACATATCTTTCTTTTGAAACTTGCGATGAATAATAGTTGTTTTCCAATATAGGTATGGGGTATAGCAGGAAAGGAAGGGTTTCAGATTCTTGGCGTCAAATTCTACAGGGGAACACATGACTGCTTATTGGACTGTAGCACCAATGTTTTTGGGTCAGTTGACCGTAGACGCTCTTGACAACTGCCACTGGAGTTTCTTCACCAGGTTTTCAATGCCCGAGTGCCATTTTTTGTCCTTATTTTCAGAAATAATCAATTTTCCATCTACTTTTTTCTATTATCTCTTACATTCTTGGAATTTATTTACAATATCATCATTTTATCTTCTCTTGTAGAATTGTACACAGTAAAGTATGTGATATGGCTTATAAATCAATCTTCCTATCATTATGCATGGCTAGCAATTCTATAAATATTTGAATTTTGGATAGTTATAACTTTTCAATTTAGAGGAATCCAAAAAAGTAAGGATAATTATGATATATTTAAATCTAAATAAAGAAAAGACGAGATAGCTCATAATGAGGGAGTTATGTCTCATCCTTTGATTTTCATCTCTAACTATAACGGATTTTTCTTGCTCTACATATATATAAATAGGGCCAAGGGACTCCAAAAAAGAAGGGGGCTAAAAAAAAAGAAAAAGAAAAAAAAGAGAGAGAAACCCCACAACTTAAAGCTCCCATGATGAGAGGCTTTCAAGCTGTTATCTATCATTTTAGTTTTCTTTTTGTTCATAGGACCATAGGTTCGTGAGCACCCAAGTCCAAGATTGAGAAGGTTATCAAAAGATCGGGAAGGCTAAGCTTATCAGAAGTCCAAGCTTATTAAAAGATCGAGAAATCCAAGCTTATCAGAAAGCCGAGCTCATCAGAAAACGAAGCTCATCATAAAGCTGATCTTAGAAGGCCGAGCTTTAATAAGCCTAGCTCCTAAGCGCAAAACTCCTAAAGATTGATCTTAAGACCGATTTGAGAAGATCAAAGTAAAAAGATCGAGATAAAGGCCATCCAAGCCGATCAGAATAGGATAACATTTTACGTTATAATTTTTTATTATATTCTTTTTATTGTTACTCTTCCAAAGTCCGATTTAACTTAGGCATGGAAGGGCTCGGTCGGAGTCAATCCAGCGAGTTATTTTTTTTTTATTTTTTATGTATAGATCCACGACTCTAAGATAAATCATTTCTTACAATTGTGGATTCAATAGCATCCTCTTGATGGTCCTAATCAAGTTGGATTTTGTATTGTTATATATTCTCAGGAGGTTCTGCTGATGATATGCAATACATTCAAGTAAACTACTATTTTTTTTCTTAGTTATGCATAACTGTGTGTGGAAAATGATTACGGTCTGATGCAACCTTTGAATTTTCGAGTCTTTTTTCTTTTCTTTTTTTAGGAGTCCAAACATGAATTTCTAAAATCTTGTGGCGGGGCCCAGCTGTTTATGCCCATGTGGATGGCCTATTTTAGGGATGTAGCATGGCTTATGTAAGTCATGGTATCAAGTTACCTTAGATATATAACAAGCACAATATCTTGCCACAGCCAATTTACGTTTCTTTTTTCTCCTAAGATGACATTGATGACCAGGGCCACCATTATTAGAATAATTAATTAATCTTCTGCTTCATCACCAATCGTTCGCTTGTGGGAATTGTTTTTCTTCCTTTGCTGCTTGTTGGTTGTTTGATTAATTTCCCTTGATTTGCTGGGATCATTTTTCGTGTATCTTCTTTCTGCCTGATTCTATATGAAGGTGATTGACCATCACGGTATGCGATGAGCAATGGCATAATCGGTATGGCGGTCTGAAGTCCGGTTATTTCCGCCAATCCCCCCCACCCCACCTCCAAAAAAAAAAAAAAAAATCTATCAAAGGAAATGTGGTATAATTTCATTGTTCATGAACCTCATTTAATGATTATGCGACGACTAAAAAGATAGCCGCCTATGAATGTTGCATAATTGTCAACCAGCATCATGAATCTTTTAAATTTTTACATTAATTGTATAGAATGCATGATTTGATTTGATCTTTCCATCAGTTCATGGTAAAATATTTATCACCATGATCACTGCCACAGGATGCCATCTGACAAGGAGGATGTCATCTGATGGATGCATTTAGTTACATATTTTAATTTTTATTTTTATTTTTTTTAAAAAATATTTTTTATTTTTTAAATTTTTTGTTATTGAGTAAAAGCAAAAAGTCAAAAAGCATATTTGGCTGTAAAGTAAAATAGAAAAAGTAAAATTTTTTTGTTTTACATATAAAATAATTATTTTAATTTTTTAATATTCATAATATTATCAAATATTATTTTTTAATTTTTATTTTTAAAAAATTAGAAAAAAAAATATTTTTTTAATGACTAACTAAATACATTCTTAATTACTTATTTTCGTCAAGTCACTGCTATGCACTTTTGATTGATCCCACTAATTAGAGCTATCAAAATGGGTTGGGTCGAAAATTGTTGATTGATCCCACCAATTAAAGATGTCAAAATGGGTTGGCCCGGCCCGGCTCTAGCGCACATGGGCTGTAATTATGTGGGCCAAGCGGACTCGGCTCACTTATTCAAATGGGCCGTAAAAATCCAACCCGACTCCAGCCCACGTGAACTATGGGTTAGGGCCAAGCCAGTCTATTTCTTTTTTATTTTTTTTCTTTTTTAGGATCAGATTAGTCCATTTTGGAGTCAGTTTCATAGTTTTCTTCCTTGTTATAGAGTCACTACAAAGAAAATTAGACAAGATTAAAAAAAAAAACTAACTTACAATCATGATGAAACAATATTAAAATTAAATATATTATAAATATATTATTTATAGTACATTAAGAACTCAATTCAAGTGATCGTCTATTGGGTATGGACCGGCCCATGAGCTGATTCGACTCTTACTCAATTCAGAGATAGCAATGAAATTGAAAGTGATAAGGGAAGGGATAAGCGGGTAGAGGAAGATCGTGCTAAATACAGTAAATATAATAAACTATAATATCAAAATAGGAAAAATATCAAATTTGGTGATGTAGATTTTTTTTTAATTTTCCAACTAAAATAATACATGATTACATTATTTGATTTTTGATTAGCATCATGAGGCACATGCATTATCTTAGAAGATAAGATGCAGCTTAGTCCCAATATAAATTACATATCTCGCTTTACAAACCAACGACATGTGATTTACTTCTTATTGGGGTAAATCCTCGTCACCTAGCCGACAAACTTTCTTTCTCATTGCCAGGCCGACTAGGTTCATGACAGTCGCCCTTCTCCCGATTACGCTCCAAGTAAACTATTAAAATCTAGTCTAACTTAGAAGAAAGAATCTCAATCAATAATAAATTGACTAGAATCAGGAAAGTTTTACCAACTATCTCAGACGGACTTTCATCGAATAGACTTTAGCTGGTATGGCAAAAATGGTGTTCAATCGGCTTTGTGCATTCCCTGAAAGATATTTGTCTCCCGGTAGAATACGTCCCTGATTAGTTGGCATTCGACTGATTATGCATTCGGATCTCCACCAATTAGGTATTATGAGTCCAACCTAGTCGGTACTCAGCCAACTGGTCCAACTTTCTGGAGATATTTGGCACCTAATAAATTACTTTTCAATGGAATTCATTGCCTTACTGACTACCTTCTGGATTTATGCCGACTAGTAGAATCGATGGTGGTTATCAGACAAGGATATTAATTATCCTTAAACACGGTGCGCAATAATCGCCCATGAGCAGTCCATTACTCCGTATTAATGATAGTTAATAAGCTAACCGCTCTCTAAATGCTATAGCTTTCACATCTCGAATATTTAGATGCGAGAGTTACGCAATAACGACATTTCTCATCCAATAAATACCTGTAAGCTAAGAAAACTTGATAAGCTTTTCTAACTATAAGCTTTAGCTCTTGTCTCTATCATATTCTAAGTTGTTCCCTTTCTTCGACTGACTTAACCATCGGAGAGTCCTCCGTCGGACAACTTCCAACAAGAAAATTTTCTTTCGCAGATCTCCTGACGCTCGCCACATGGGTGAATACTCGATCACAAGCCAACTATTCCACTGGAGAAAGACCGCAACAGATTGGCATGCCAGGAATGGAGAGGATTGAAAGATTCTCAGAATAATTTTCTCCCTAACAACTACAATGACAAAGACAAGAGCTTAAGATGGTTCTATTAGTTCTGCATGACATTCATCGCGCTATGCTGCACCACCAATGGCCCTTGAAGAACCTCATACTTCACGATTGGTGGCAACACCAGAATAAAATAACTTGCTACAATAATATAGTAAATGAAGACTTTGATGGAGGCTGTTCATAATCTCCAGCAGCAGCAACATCAATGGTAACTGAAGGAATTGACGCTACGTGACCTGCCTTCTCGGCGCAGTTACCAGCCTCGTTTTCTATCATGCCACTCAACCCGACATTCCCAAAAGATGGATCATCGACTTGTCCGATGGTCACCTTCACCAGATTCCCGGCATGCTTCACGTCCCTGCTCTGGCAATTGCCTATCCCCTTCCCCTCGATGGGTCTCTCAAAAAGGGAAGAGGCCATGATCACCATCCAGTTCTTCTGAGAAAGGATCCACTTCAGGATTCTTCAAACATCTCAATTAATCTCAACAACGTCTAGATGAATATGATCGTTAACTGAAAGAGTTCAACTGCCGTCTAGTGCAGCTCTAGATGAATGGTCGGGATCCTACCATCGACTATGGTGTCAGTATCCGACCACCATTTTTTCGTCATATTCTTGAGGAATCGATTTTCAGTCAGTTCAAAATACCGCAGATGGAGCTGTATGACAGTTTCATTGATCTGTTTGACCACCTAGCAAGCTATAAAACTCTAATGCTCATCCAGGGAGCCATCGACATCCTCCTCTGCATCATTTTTTCGTCCATCCTCAAGAAAACTACTCGAACATGGTACTCTAGACTTCAACCAGAGAGTATCTATTCATTCGTGTAGTTCGAACAACTCTTCATGGCTCATTTCGGCACCAACTAAAAGATGCGATGGACTTTCGATAGCCTCTTCTCTATCAGCCAACAAGATGGAGAATCATTAAGAGATTATGTGGTGCGCTTTAACGTTACCACCCTCGAAGTCCAGGACCTCAATCAGTCCACAGCCGTAGCAGCCATGAAATGAAAATTATGAAGTTCTAGGTTCATCTACTCCCTGGATAAAAATTCTTCCCGTATGTATGCCAAGCTCCTCGATCGTGCGCGAAAGTACATTTGCATCGACGAAGCTGCCACAACCGACGCCAATCTGAAGGCAAAGATTAGAAGAAAATGACAAAAAGAAAAGGGACCTCTTTGGGACCCGATCAAATAGCCATCAAGAGAGAGGCTCCACCCTCTCATCCAAATCCAAAGGCTAAGAACTTTGATAACATGTAAGATTCTTATACCCTGCTGACCGTCCCTCATGCATAGATTCTCATAGAGAGAGAGGAAGATAATTATCTTCGACGACCTCAGTCGATGAAGTTGTGGCCTGTATCTCGAGATAGGAAGTGCTACTATCAGTTCCACTATGATCATGATCATGACACTGAGGAGTCCATCCTGCTCAAGAATGAGATTGAGGCTCTGATAAGAAGAGAATATCTTGATAAATACCTCTAGGGATGGCTGCGCAACCACCCGCTGATCTGCTGTAGACATTTTCTTAGATAGAAACTCACGCTCAACCTCCAGTGGACGTCATCAACATAATCTCGATAGGATCAAGACTTCGGAAGGTAGACGATCCAGAAAGCTCCTCCAAATGTCAGCGGACATACAACGACATTATTTTTACTGAAGAAGACTCTTGAGAAGTTTAAACTCCTTATAATGATGCTGTTATTGTATCCATGACAATAGCTAATTATGATGTAAAGCAATATCTTGTTGATAATGAAAGTTCAATCGACGTGATTTTTTTATGATGCTTTTTTTCGAATGCACCTTTTCACCGATCGACTAAGACCTATCAATAACCCCTTAGTTGGATTCACAGATGATTCAGTCAAAGTAGAAGGAGAAATAGAACTCCTGGTTACTATTGGATAATTTCCTCGGTAGTCAATCGTGTAGCTTAACTTTCTCATTGTCCGGATTCCTTCAGCCTACGATGTCATCTTAGGAAGACCCGGGTTAAATGATCTCCAAGCAATCGTCTCAACATATGACTTGTATGATTCCCGACAAAAAACACAACCAAAAAAATAAAGGAAGATCAACTGTTAGCCCGATAATGTTACTTGATAGTAACAAAAGAGAAACAACCAACTAAAGCTCTTCCTATTGACGAACTTGATCAAAGGGAGAAGGAAAGTCGGAGAGAACCCGTAAAGCAGCTTATATCAATCCCCCTCTACGAAGGAGACTCGATTAAGACTATTCAAGTCAGATCTCCATTAACTGATGAATTATGGGAAAATCTCATAATCTTCCTAAAAGAGAATGCAAACGTCTTCACCTGGTCTGCCTCAGATATGTCAGGCATCCCATCAGAAATAATTGTTCACTAGCTAAATACTAACGACAAGCATAAATCGGTGAGGCAAAAAAAAGAAATTTCACTCCCAAGCAATAAAAAGTCATCGATGAAGAAGTTGACAAATTATTGGTAGCCGACTTCATTCACGAGAATAACTATCCCGACTGGCTCGTGAATATCATAATGGTGAAGAAAGCTAATGATAAATAGTGGATATGCATCAACTACACCGACTTGAATAAAGCTTGTCCTAAGGATAGCTTTCTACTTTCTTAGATCGATCAATTAGTCGATACTACGTCAGGCCATCAGCTACTTAGCTTCATGGATGTCTTTTTTGGATATAATTAAATTCGGATGGCATCCGAGGATGAAGAGAAGACTGCATTTATTATCGACAAAGTCTTATATTGTTATAAAGTCATGCCTTTCGATCTTAAAATTATTAGGGCCACTTATTAAAGGTTGGTCAATAGAGTCTTCAAGGATCAAATCGATCGAAATATGGAGGTTTATATCGACGACATGCTCGTTAAGGGTATTGAAGCTTCTCTCTATATAGATGATCTAACCGAAGCCTTCCACGTCCTGAGAAGATATCGAATGAAATTAAACCTAACTAAGTGTGCCTTCAGGGTCACTTCAGAAAAAATTCTCGATTTTATGGTCACAAAGCATGGCATTGAAGCCAATCTCGAGAAGATCAAAGCTATCCTCGACATGAAATCACTGACTTCTTGTCGAGATATTTAGAGATTGGTGGGGCACGCCACCTCCCTAAGCCGATTCATTTCCAAGTATGCGGAGCGATGTTTTTCCTTTTTCAAGAGTCTTCGACAAATAAAAAACTTTACCTGGACAGAAGAATGTTACAAAGCTTTCGACAACCTAAAATAATATTTGAGTTCTCCTTCACTCTTGATAAAGCTTAATGTCGGCGATGAGCTATTCTTATACTTGGCCATAACTCATGAAGCCACGAGCTTGGTATTAATCTGAGAAAAAAATAAAGTGCAGAGGCTGATTTATTATATAAGTCGGGTACTATATAGAGTGGAAACAAGATATTCTCATATTAAGAAAGTCATCTTGCCATTATCACAATCATTCGGCAACTACAATTGTACTTTCAAGCTCATTCGATAAAAGTTCTTATTAATCTCTTCTTGCAGACTCTACTTCAATAACCGAATACTTTGGAGAGAACGGCTAAATGAAAAATCAAGCTCAGTGAGTTTGATCTTTTATATATCCCCCTACCTTCAATGAAAGCTCAAATTCTCGTCGACTTCATTGTTGAATGTGCGCCCACCGAGGATGATCAAGTTGAGCATAATCCTTGAAAAAATCTTTGGAGCTTGCATGGATTCTATACGTAGATGGAGCTTCAAATGCCCAAGACTATAGACCAAGTCTCATTTTAACCAATATTGATGGAATGGTGACTGTGTATGCTCTTCGGTTTGTCTTTAAAGCTTCAATTAATCAAGCCGAATATGAAGCATTGATCGCTGAACTAAAAATCGTCAAAAATTTTGGTGGAAAGCATATGAAGGTATTCACCGACTCATAGCTAGTCGTCGAACAATATCAAGGAGAGTTCGAGATTCAAGATCCTCCCCTTCTCAGGTATCTGCAAAAGCTTAAATTTATGTAGCTAAATTTTGACTACCTCAAGATTTTTAATATTCCTTGCTTAGAAAATGTCTGAGCAAATTTTTTGTCCCGACTTGCCACCTCGGGGTATGATGAACTCGCAAAAATCTTCATTGAACATCTGGAAAACTTGAATATCGACACCGAAGACGAAATCCACCAAACACAAGTTGGCCATGAGCCGAGTTGGATTGATCTAATCATCAAATTCCTCATCAATGGTATACTACTGATTGATTTCATCAAAGCACAGTGAATAAAGAAAATGGCATCTCAGTATGTGATCATTAACGATCAACTTTATCGAAGATCATTATCATTGTCCCTACTCAAATGTCTTCGGCTGTCTAAAGCTGACTATACTCTTCGATAGGTTCATGAAGATATTTATGGCAACTACTTGCGGGGCAGATCTTTATTATACAAAATTCTTTAGCAAGATTATTACTGGCCCATAATGCAGAAAGATGCGGCCGACTTGGTATAAAAATACAACCAGTGTGAAAGATTCGCTAATGTACAAAAACTTCCATCAAGTCATCTCACAACTATTTCGGTCCCCTGGCTGTTTGACCAATGGGGAGTTGATATGCTCGGTCATTTTCCACCTGCTAGTGGACAAAGAAAATTTATCATCGTTGCGATCGATTATTTCACTAAGTGGGTAGAAGCTGAACCCCTGGCTCAAATAACAGAAAGAAAAACTACTGACTTCTTATGAAAATTCATTATTTGCTGATTTGGTCAACCCAGATAATCATCACTGATAATGGTCGATAGTTCAATAATGCCAAATTTAAAGAATTCAGTGTCAAATATCATATTATTCACAAACTTACTTCAGTTGGACATTTGCAATTAAATAAAAAAAGCCGAAGTCACCAACAAAACTATCTTACAAGGTCTAAAGACGAGAATCGGACAAATCAAAGAAAGTTGGGCCGATGAACGTCATAATGTTCCATGGTCTTACAGAACAACTTCTTGGATTTTGATTTGCAAAACTCCTTTCAAGTTGGCATTCGATACAGAAGCTATGATTCCAGTTGAAATTGATCTACCTTCCATCTAGATGCAATATTATGATGAATCAAGTAATTCGGACAATCGATGAACTGACATAGACTTGCTCGACGAAACTCAAAGAAAAACACAATTAAGGATGGTATCTTATCAGCAAAGGATAGCTCGGTAGTATAATTGCCGAGTTAAATTCAAGATTTTTTAAGTCAGAGATTTAGTCTTTAAAAGAGTCGAAGACTCCAAACCCACCGAGCGAGGAAAGTTATCGCCAAACTAGGAAGGTCCCTACAAATTTTGGCAACCTTGCGACCAGAAGCATATAAAATCGGGAACTTGGATGATATAGAAATTTTTCAGACATGGAATACCAAGAATCTATGCATGTATTATCAGTAAGAATACTATACAAACAAAAGGTTTCTTATTCTACAACTTCGTGTCGAAAAGTTCGATATTTCAAATGCTCGATCTCATACCAACTAATTTGGTCGCCTGACACCTGACCAAAACAATTGCACCATTAGCTGGTACCCGATGAAATGTTATTCAGCTAGTACCTGATTGGCATTATGCAAAACTTGTTATAAGGTCCAACAATCGCAAGCATATAAGCTATGGTTCGCTCGCAAGCCAAAGCAAAAAGAATTATTTAGTCGGCTCTAACTCGATTAAGTGACAATCAACAATAGTTGGAGAAATACCCTCCGACAAAATTTTAATTCAGTAGGATGACCTACTGACTACGACTCAGTTCTAAAATCGACTATTGGACTTAGAAAATTTTTCAAGTTTTCCTATTCGGTTGTTTACTTGTAGTTTACTATTGGTCATCCAAGTCAAATTAGCTACATTACTTAGCCATTTTATAGAAATATAAGTAAAAAAGTTGCAAGTAAACACAAGTCGAGAAAAAGAAGACTATTTTACTAAAAAAGATATTTCATTAAAGAAAAAAGGAGTTCAATACATGACCCGAAAAACAAAAACTATTACAAAAGAAT
Source organism: Cocos nucifera (assembly GCA_006176705.1). Classification (NCBI taxonomy): domain Eukaryota; kingdom Viridiplantae; phylum Streptophyta; class Magnoliopsida; order Arecales; family Arecaceae; genus Cocos; species Cocos nucifera. The sequence continues at coordinate 1,510,633 of QRFJ01000359.1, read as the reverse complement.
ATAAGAGAGTCCTAAGAAGGAGGACGATCTTCCTCGGCACCGCTTCTTCATCTCCTTCTGACTCATCCTCATCAGGAAAACTCTCCAGTGTCACTCCCTCCAAAGTTATCTTGGGATGCATATGGGCTATAGCTTTTTTGTAGTCATAAAATCCTATCTAGTAAGCACCTATGGATTTCATCGAAAGTTCTTCATATTCCTTGGATTCCTAAAACTCGGTTAGTGTTCGAGAAGCAGCTTCTTAGGCCCGAGTTTCTATTGCCGACTCTGCGGCCGACAACTTCTTTGCCAGTTTCACTCCCTTGCTCCTCTCTTCGGCTAGAGCGGATTCTACAGACTCCATTTCTCTCTGAAAGTTGGTCTTCAGCTTTCCGAACTCCTCCAAGTTGGCGGACTTGTCTCGACTAGCCCTAACTCGGCATCCAGTAGAGCAATTTTCTTTTAGTACTTCTTCTCCCTCTCCTTGGCAACATGGAGAAGCTCCTTGACAACTTCGGCCTGAGTATTGGTAGTTCGGGCCTTGTCTTCGAGTTCAAATTTGAGTCGGACAAAGCTGTTCCATGTCTTGTGCAAAATCATTATGTTATGTGTATCTGCACAAGAAAAATAAAAAAAAGACTAAGTAATCTACTCAGTGAAAAAGAATATTCAGTAAAAAGAGAGATCAGACTCTTACCACCACCAATAACATATAGAAGCTCGGAACAATCTCCGAGATTGGGCAAGCCTTCCTAACTTTCCAGTGTATGGGCAGCATCATCATTTTTATCAACTCTTCGACGAGTCGACGATCTTGGAGTGCTTGGTTCGTTGTTTTAATGCGCATACCGACAGTGATAGTAGCCTCCTCAGAGGCTGTACTTGATAGTGAAAGTGGGAGGCACTGGAGCTTTTCCTTTGTTGGCCTTTGCCCGATCAGACCCCTCGCTATCAGAAGCATAGAATTGGACTGATAAGGCCTACACTGCTGCAAAGTGCCTCGACGATGACCACATCATCGTCAACTAAAACCTCGACGATAGGTGGAGTCGATCATGTGGGTGGTGCTCGAGCAGGCAACGATGGTTGCGTGCTCCTTACTCGAGCAAGGGATCCCATCCTCGGTTTCTTTGATGGCTCCCGAGAAGGTTCGTCAGGCCTGATGTCGGCTTCTTCTTAACAGCCTTACGGAGAGATGTCGAAGATATCTTCATGCCTGTAAGGTAACTACAGAAAAATCTATTAGTCGTTAACAAAGTGAAAAAGAATGAATTACAAAGGCTATTGATGGGAAAACCTAAGTAACTAGTTGGGCTTATCCCGGCATCAAACAACGATTGCCCCTCGAGGAACTCCCACTGCTTTGAAACAAGTATGCCAAGCAACATTTCGTATAGTTTTCGATCTTCTACCAGAACCAAATCATTCTTATTCGGAGACAAGTTTGGGATGCTCCTGTTCCGATGAAAGCTCCAGGGATGGTTGGTAGCTACATAGAAAAATTTATTCTTCCACCCATGGATGGAAGAAGGAAGCCCGGTGATAAACTGATGCCTATGCCGAGGACTGAAGAACCATCATCCTCGCTCCCGAGGATGCTTCTTCAACATGAAAAGAGCCCAAAAAAGAGAAATTCAGGGCTTAGACTAAAGAAGGTGATAAAAAATTATGAAAAAAGATAAAATCCTAATAGAATTGGGAGCGAGTTGAGTAGGAACAATATGGTAGAAGTCAAAGACATTAGCAAAGAAAGGATAAAATGAGAATCGATCCCGAATGCAAAAATTTTTCATAGATGGCAATATAACCATCTAGAGGATGAACAACCTGGCCACCTCTGCTAGGCGCTATCAGTCGATATCAATTGAAAATGTAATAATAATCCCTTAGTCGTTCATGTTAGATATATGTGCCCTAGAAGCCAGAATTGGCTGACACTTGTAATACACTTCTAGGAGCAAAATTATAATTTTGACTATAATTAATGAAATGGATTATTTTCTATCACACATGTGTATTTAGTGTCTGTGATACATCCTTTGAGTTAATGGTAATGATAATTCATATTTTCAAGAGTTGAAAATTTAAGACATGAATAATCATTATTAACTCATAAACAGCTCCCGACCATAGGATCATCACGAGGATGGTGATTGATCCGGAAGGTTGGTGTACGATCGCTTCTCTTTAGTAGATGAGTCTTGAGTCTACGGTGTGGAGACATCGGAGCGAGAGTACAGATACTCGTTAGAGAACGAGGGCACTGAGCGTGACCACCTCGAGTAGTCATTAGGAAGTCTACCTTCTCGTCAATGACTGACTCGATGCTGCAGTAGTGTGTCTGGTTCTTTGACCTGAGATGCATCGGCAGTTCACCTTGAGGGTGTTATAGTTTGACTACACCATTACTCGATCTCCTAGCCATATGGAACCCTGAGGTGTATGTTGGCTATGACATGTTCATTGTAGGAACTGGATTGCATCAAGATGGGATCTATCTACCTCGGTGGTAGAGGAGTAGCCCTATGATGATCATGAGAATCAAGTCCTGAAGCCCATGGCCATGGCAGAGTGAAATAATAGAAAGAGTTTCTATTTAGATTTTCACATTGGACTCGAATCGAATGATTACATCATATGACAGAGACTAGGGTTTGACGAGTTCACCTTAACCCTAATCTGATCGGGGCTCAAGATAGAAGAACTTAATCACACAGGTAGCTGCACCAAGAGGTTCGCATTCAGCTCTGATGGGTTGCCACCATATACTGCTAGGTGTCACTGGTGGATTTTGGGAGCAATTAGAATGATTTAGATGATCGATCATTCTAGCTGTTCGAATCAGAAGAGTTCTGATCCATCGAAAGGAGTTTCGATGATGTCTATGATAGAGATCATGACATATCCCATTACCATACAGAACTGAACCTAACTGGGTCACACAAACAAGAGGTTTGAATCTGGTGATCATCAATTGAACTGATCTAGTTCAATTGATCTGAATGAGATTCAATTAGGTTCAAGGAAATCGTGCTAGCACTCGATTGAACCTAACGTTCTTCTTTTACTATCATAAATAAGTTGTCCTGACTGAGCCAAAGGAGTTTGTGCTCAATCAGAGGCCTTCATATGGTCTGACTGGAGGTTGTCCAAGTCAGAATAGGTTGTCTTATTTGTAAGACATTACCTGCCATTTTTGGTCACCTGCCATTTCTTGTTCTTTGACTTTGGTCAAAAGTCTACCTTTGACTGGTCAAACGTTGACCATTCACCCTTTGACTTTTGACCACATGTCATGCACCTATTGGAGAGCTGGTGGGGGCCTGTCCCCCTGCCAGAACCTGGCAAGGAGAAGGGCGCACGCCAAGGGTGGCGTGAGCCCAAGTAGGAGGCGCCTAGGAGTCCTTGTTGGACAAGGACTCCACCTCCCTTTTGGATTCCAATCAGAGTTCTACTAAGAATCCAATTTGACTGGTCTTAGGCGCCCTCTAAGGAGGAATCCAGGGGTCTCTATTCCAACCAATCAGATTTAGATCTGATTTCACAAAGGGTTGTGATTGGTTGAGAGGAAGAGGAGTTGGATCACAAGAGGTCTATAAATAAGACCCTGCGCCCAACCCTAATTCCAATGCTATTAGACACGCCCCAAGGCTGCCTCTCCCCTCCTTCTCCACGCCATAGTCTCTTCTCCCCTTGCTCTCCACGTCCAAAAGTGTTTTGGATTTAGATTGGTGCGATTCAGATCAAGAAAAGGCGATCAAAAGCAAGAAGGCTGCGCTGCTGCAAAAGGACGACTGCAGATCTTCAAAAGAGTTTTGAAGATCCTCCAGATCAGATTCAGATCTGATTTTTGGAGGTGTGATAGAGAAGAAGAGGATCTCCAGATCCAACCCGAGTGGATACCGGTAGAGGCCAGGCGCTTGCGTGGCTAAGATCCAGAACCTTCCGCTGCAATCAGGATCATCTACAGGATAATAGGATTACCCAAATCAGGTAAATTAAATTAGATTTAATTTATCTTATTTTATTTTATTTATTAAAATAATAATAATCAGATCTGAAATATATCAAGATCTGATTGAGATCAAGAGAAAATTTTTGAAATATATCTCTTGATCTAATCAGATCTGAACGAATCTGGACCGGAAAATCAGGATTTTCCTTCAACTGGTATCAGAGCCATGGTTCTAGATTATTTAGATCTGATTTTAATTTTATTTTAATTAGAAAATAAAGTGATTTCAGATGTCACATGAGATGTGATCAGATCTGAAATCAGAAAAATTAAAATTAAATGATTTGGATCTAAGAACATGAAGATATGCATGACTAGTTCTAGAATAGAATAGTTCTATAGAATAGTTTTGCATGTCTTTGATTTAATCTGATTAAATCATATTTTAGATCTTCTTATTTACTATTTTCTGATATTATAAGTGTTATAATAACATCTGATAAACAGCAAATAAAAATTATTTAATTTTAAATATCATATGAGATATGATAGATGCATGACTAGACTAATTTGTAGAATAGTTCTACATAATTGTCTAGATTAGAATTTATTTTGATTAGATCAATTTAAATCTAATTTTTTAGATTATTATGAGATAATTTAGATCTGAAAACATGCATGATTTGATACATGAGATGTATGCAAAATATGCCATGATTAGATCTACTTTATATATGAGATATATGATATAGATCTGATATTGTTTTGTAGTATTGAATGTTCCTGATTAAGGCGTTCCTCTTGGCCGTCCGGTCATAAGAATGAAGAAGGGTTTAAAGGCCCTCTCTTCCCATTCGATGGGGTGTTCTTATGATGTGTAGGGGTGCTGCGTGTTCGTCCTTAATCAGAAATCCAAAACTTACTTTCTGCAAAACCCTAGATCCTGAAACCCTAGGATTTATTGTGCATATTTTGTTTATGAACCCTACTTAATTAAGAATTAAGTTTATGAAATATTAATTAGGTCTAAAATTGAGAATTTCAGATCTAAGACATATTCATAATACTGGGTTCGGGCTTGGGTAGCTCAATTAGGTCTAAGCGGTTGATCAAACCGAATCAAGAGTTGGTTAGATGGGATCAACAATGCTTAAATTGACCAGCCTAATAGGATTAAGTCTGGGTCAAGATCGAGTCACGATCAAGCAAGACCTAATTAGGCTCAGAGGTTAGAGTCTGGATTGTAGGCTAACCCAATTGGTTCTGACTCAACAATTTGGTGTCTAAGGTAAGTTTGGCACATACGACCGACTGGTTTTTAATTGGAAGCTACTCGACCTGAATGCGTTCTTGTATCGAGTTAATGGCATATTCCTTCCACCGGTCTCACTTACCTGGCCATATCTGTTGACACAGTTCTGATCTGAGGTGGTCAATAATCCGAGCTAACCCATGCCACTAGGTTAGTCATAATTGTTATGACTAAGCCAAGTCTAGTTTAATGAGACCTGAATCAATTCTCCTAAGAAAAGATTAAGTCTGAGGTCTTCCACCATTGTAGATGTGCGGGCCCTTCCCGGGGTTGATTGTTCTCGGCTGGATACAGTGGCTCAGTTGCACCGGGAAGAACGCAACCATGTCTATTAGGCATTGGATGCTATGGGCTGGAGGATGAGTTGGGCTCAATATTTCGGATACGGTGAGAGACTCAATTAGGAACCCAGTCTATGCAAATGGTGGGTCTGACTTAACTAAGGAGTGGATCAATATTCCGGATACGGTGAGATTCATGAATTAGAGATCCAAGTTTGGGTGCACCATGATTAGAGAATCATTGAACAAGAGTTGTTCACTCATTGGCTAACCCATCACCAATAACTGTTAGGTGAGGTGATGAGTCAGTTGGTGAGACCGCACCACCCACTAGAAATCATTAATCATGGAGATTTTTGCATCTCTACAGAGGGAGTGTAGGGATCCGAGAAAATAGTGGGAGCTAATTTGTTTAAAAATAAAATTCCTAAATAAATTGGTCAAGTCAAAAATTACAGTATCTAACTAGAATCTTTGACTCTCTACAGGAAAATGTCTGCGTCCAACCCACTGGCACGTATCCTAGGACACACATAGACTGACTGGACCCAATTATAAAGATTGGCTCAGGAACTACAAAATTATTTTGGGTTCAGAGAAGTTAACATCATGTTTTGGACCAGGACCCTCCCACCTTACCAGCTCGTCCATCCACTGAACAGAGAGCGTCTCTTGGAAAAATGGATTGACGAAGATAATAAGGCCAGATACTACATGTTGGGCTCGATGTCTGATGAGCTCCAGCACCAACATGAAGATATCGGGACTGCTCGCCAAATGTTGGCTCACCTGCAGGAGATGTTTGGTGAACAGAGAGTCGCGCAGCCAAATATCAAGTCACAAAATGACTTTTTTCAAGGCTAAGATGCGTGATGGGCAGTCAGTCCAAGATCACTGTCTGACAATGATCAAGGACATGGAAGAGCTTGAGAAGCTCGGTGTGAAGTTGGACTTGGATCTGCAGAACGATATTATTCTGCAATCCTTGACTGATGCATATGGGCAATTCATCATGAATTACCACATGCATAAACTTCAAAATTCCTTGGCCGAGTTATGAATATGCTGGTTACCGCTGAGCTTTCTATGAAAGGTTCTAAAGGCTCAGTTCTTGCTATGGAACGGACTTCTTCCAAAAGAAAGTCTTATGGAAAGAAAAAGAAGTCTGTGAAAAAGCAAAAGGTAGAAGGATCAAAGAAGAAGAAGGCAGAACCGAAAGAAAAAAGGTCGATGGCAAAGGAAAGTGTTTCCATTGCAACAGCGACGGCCATTGGAAGCGGAACTGCCCTACTTACCTGGCCACCCTGAAGAACAAGAAGGAAGGTCCTTCTGGAGGTATGCTCGTTATTGAGTCTAACCTTACGGTTTCTTCTGCATCCAGTTGGGTGCTTGACTCTGGTTCTAGTGCTCATCTGTGCACTTCCATGCAGGGTCTTGAGGATAGCAGGAGGCTGAGGGATGGAGACATGATCCTACGCATTGTCGGTAAATGGAGCAAGAGTTGCTGCAGTAGCCGTGGGAACATACCCTCTTCGATTACCATCTGGTTTAGACTTAGTTTTAAAAGACTGTTATTATGTGCCTGCAGCTAGCAGGAATTTGATTTCTGTTTCATGCTTAGCACAAGAAGGCTATGTGATCACCTTCTTTAAGGACCATTGTAACATTCTTTATGAAAGAAATAAAATTGCAAATGGTTTCCTTATTAATGGTCTTTATCAGTTACATATTGATGTACCTATTTTAACTATCGAGCAAAACGTGAATGCCAAAAATCGACCTAGGGATAGTCCAAACGATAGATATCTATGGCACCTGAGATTAGGTCATATAGCAGAAGATAGGATTAACAAATTGGAGAAAAATGGGCTATTGAGTCCATTGACTTTTGAGTCATATCCAACTTGTGAATCTTGTCTTCAAGGCAAAATGACTAAACTCCCTTTTGTTGGACATGGGGAGAGGGCCACAGATCTCCTTGCCCTAGTACATACTGATGTGTGCGGCCCATTTGATGTGCCGGCTAGAGGCAATTTTGTCTACTTCATTATCCTTTATCCGATGATCTGTCTAGGTATGGGTATGTGTATCTTATGAGACATAAGTCTGAAGCCTTTTGAAAAAGTTCAAAGAATTCAGACATGAAGTAGAAAAACAAACTGGAAAAACCCATTAAGGTTCTTCGATCAGATCGAGGAGGTGAATACCTTAGCCGGGAATTCCTAGACTATCTTAAGGAAAATGGCATAGTCTCTCAATGGACTCCACCAGGAACACCTCAACTCAACGGGGTTTCAGAACGGAGAAATCGGACTCTATTGGATATGGTTCGATCCATGATGAGCTTCACAGACCTCCCAGATTTTCTTTGGGGATATTCATTATTAACTTCAATCTATTTACTGAATAGGGTTCCCTCTAAAATCCGTTCCTACCACACCGTATGAGATATGGCACGGTAAGAAACCAAGTCTGAGTCATCTCAGAATTTGGGGTTGTCCGGCTCATGTCAAAAGACAACAAGCGGACAAGTTAGAGTTTAGGTCCTTTAGAGCTCGATTCATAGGATATCCTAAAGAGTCATTAGGATACTATTTCTACATTCCAGAAGACCACAATGTGATTGTGAGTCGACATGCCATATTTCTTGAAAAATAGTTTATTCAAGATAGCGGCATTGGAAAGCAGATTAAGCTTGATGAGAAAGTCTCACAAGCAGAACGAGCTAAGGACCAAGTGGAACCAAATCAGGTTGAGCCAATAAGAACACTACCTCCTCCACCTCGTAGATCGGAAAGAGAGTTTTCCGTCCTCCCTGAAAGATACTTAGGTATTATTTCAGAGGACGTAGAGGAAAATGTTCCTCGTAGGTAATGGTGCTCATGGTGATGATCCCAAAACCTACAAACGAGGCGATATCAGATATCGACTCCGAGAAATGGCTTGAGGCAATGAAGTCAGAAATTGACTCGATGCACTCAAACCAAGTCTGGACCTTGGTAGATCCACCAGAAGGTATAGTACCTATTGGGTGTAAATGGATCTTCAAGAGAAAGATTGGTGCAGATGGGAATGTGGAGACATTCAAGGCTAGACTGATGGCAAAAGGTTATAGTCAACGTGAAGGCATTGACTATCAGGATACCTTTTCTCCGGTAGCTATGCTAAAATCCATCCGCACATTGCTTGCTGTTGCAGCCTATTTCGATTATGAAATATGGCAAATGGACGTGAAAATGGCATTCCTAAATGGATATCTTGAGGAAGATATCTATATGGAACAGCCGCTAGGTTTCACATCCAGTGATACTGATCACAAGGTTTGCAAGCTGCAAAGGTCCATATATGGACTTAAGCAAGCATCTCGGAGCTGGAACACTCGTTTCAATGATGTGATCAAAAAGTTTGGTTTCATCAAAAATGAAGAGGAACCATGTGTTTTCAAAAGGGTCAGTGGGAGCGCTGTTGTCTTCCTCGTATTGTACGTGGATGACATCCTCCTTATTGGGAATGATATTCCCATGTTGACATCAGTCAAGATGTGGTTGTCTAAGGAATTCTCCATGAAAGACCTAGGTGAAGCATCCTTTATTCTAGGAATTAAGGTCTATAGGGATAGACCGAATAGGATGCTAGGACTTTCACAGAAGATGTACATAGAGGAAGTACTAAAGAGGTTTAGTATGGAAAACTCTAAGAGGGGATTAATACCCTTCAGACATGGTATTCATCTTTCCAAGAAGATGTGCCCCAGCACACCTGAGGAAATAGAACGCATGAGCAAGATCCCTTATGCTTCTGCAATAGGGAGCCTCATGTATGCCATGCTATGTACACGACCTGATATAGCCCATGCTGTGAGTGTCACAAGCAGATATCAGTCAAATCCAGGTGAAGAACACTGGACTTCTGTGAAATGTATCCTTAAGTACTTGAGAAGAACTAAGGATATGATGTTGGTCTTTGGTAACGGAGAACTCCAAGTTCAAGGATACACAGACTCGGACTTCATGTCTGATATAGATGATCGAAAGTCGACATCTGAAAGTCTGTTTGTGTGCAATGGTGGAGCTGTCAGCTGGAAGAGTTCCAAGCAAACTGTGATAGCAGATTCCACCATGGAAGCAGAATATATAGCTGCATCAGAGGCTGCAAAGGAAGCATTCTGGTACAAGAAGTTTGCTGCAGAAATTGAAGTAATGCCATCAGATGCCATTCCTCTTTTACTGCGACAACAATGGCGCCATAGCCCTTGCTAAGGAGCCGAGGTCTCACCAGAAGTCCAAGCACATTGAGCGGCGATACCATCTCATCCGCGATTACCTTGAGAAAGGTTACGTTGAGGTCAAGAGAGTCAACTCCACAGATAATGTGGCAGACCCACTTACAAAGCCGTTGGGCCAGCAGAAGATCGAAGCCCACCTTGAGAAGATGGGACTTAGACTTGTAGCCAATTGGCTTTAGGACAAGTGGGAGATTGTTAGATATATGTGCCCTAGAAGCCAGAATTGGCTGACACTTGTAATACACTTCTAGGGGCAAAATTATAATTTTGACTATAATTAATGAAATGGGTTATTTTCTATCACACATGTGTATTTAGTGTCTGTGATACATCCTTTGAGTTAATGGTAATGATAATTCATATTTTCAAGAGTTGAAAATTTAAGACATGAATAATCATTATTAACTCATAAACAGCTCCCGACCATAGGATCATCACGAGGATGGTGATTGATCCGGAAGGTTGGTGTACGAATCGCTTCTCTTTAGTAGATGAGTCTTGAGTCTACGGTGTGGAGACACGGAGAGCGAGAGTACAGGTACTCGTTAGAGAACGAGGGCACTGAGCGTGACCACCTCGAGTAGTCATTAGGAAGTCTACCTTCTCGTCAATGACTGACTCGATGCTGCAGTAGTGTGTCTGGTTCTTTGACCTGAGATGCATCGGCAGTTCACCTTGAGGGTGTTATAGTTTGACTACACCATTACTCGGTCTCCTAGCCATATGGAACCCTGAGGTGTATGTTGGCTGTGACATGTTCATTGTAGGAACTGGATTGCATCAAGATGGGAATCTATCTACCTCGGTGGTAGAGGAGTAGCCCTATGATGATCATGAGAATCAAGTCCAGAAGCCCATGGCCATGGCAGAGTGAAATAATAGAAAGAGTTTCTATTTAGATTTTCACATTGGACTCGAATCGAATGATTACATCATATGATAGAGACTAGGGTTTGACGAGTTCACCTTAACCCTAATCTGATCGGGGCTCAAGATAGAAGAACTTAATCACACAGGTAGCTGCACCAAGAGGTTCGCATTCAGCTCTGATGGGTTGCCACCATATACTGCTAGGTGTCACTGGTGGATTTTGGGAGCAATTAGAATGATTTAGATGATCGATCATTCTAGCTGTTCGAATCAGAAGAGTTCTGATCCATCGAAAGGAGTTTCGATGATGTCTATGATAGAGATCATGACATATCCCATTACCATACAGAACTGAACCTAACTGGGTCACACAAACAAGGGTTTGAATCTGGTGATCATCAATTGAACTGATCTAGTTCAATTGATCTGAATGAGATTCAATTAGGTTCAAGGAAATCGTGCTAGCACTCGATTGAACCTAACGTTCTTCTTTTACTATCATAAATAAGTTGTCCTGACTGAGCCAAAGGAGTTTGTGCTCAATCAGAGGCCTTCATATGGTCTGACTGGAGGTTGTCCAAGTCAGAATAGGTTGTCTTATTTGTAAGACATTACCTGCCAATTTTTGGTCACCTGCCATTTCTTGTTCTTTGACTTTGGTCAAAAGTCTACCTTTGACTGGTCAAACGTTGACCATTCACCCTTTGACTTTTGACCACATGTCATGCACCTATTGGAGAGCTGGTGGGGGCCTGTCCCCCTACCAGAACCTGGCAAGGAGAAGGGCGCACGCCAAGGGTGGCGTGAGCCCAAGTAGGAGGCGCCTAGGAGTCCTTGTTGGACAAGGACTCCACCTCCCTTTTGGATTCCAATCAGAGTTCTACTAAGAATCCAATTTGACTGGTCTTAGGCGCCCTCTAAGGAGGAATCCAGGGGTCTCTATTCCAACCAATCAGATTTAGATCTGATTTCACAAAGGGTTGTGATTGGTTGAGAGGAAGAGGAGTTGGATCACAAGAGGTCTATAAATAAGACCCTGCGCCCAACCCTAATTTCAATGCTATTAGACACGCCCCAAGGCTGCCTCTCCCCTCCTTCTCCACGCCATAGTCTCTTCTCCCCTTGCTCTCCACGTCCAAAAGTGTTTTGGATTTAGGTTGGTGCGATTCAGATCAAGGAAAGGCGATCAAAAGCAAGAAGGCTGCGCTGCTGCAAAAGGACGACTGCAGATCTTCAAAAGAGTTTTGAAGATCCTCCAGATCAGATCCAGATATGATTTTTGGAGGTGTGATAGAGAAGAAGAGGATCTCCAGATCCAACCTGAGTGGATACCGGTAGAGGCCAGGCGCTTGCGTGGCTAAGATCCAGAACCTTCCGCTGCAATCAGGATCATCTACAGGGTAATAGGATTACCCAAATCAGGTAAATTAAATTAGATTTAATTTATCTTATTTTATTTTATTTATTAAAATAATAATAATCAGATCTGAAATATATCAAGATCTGATTGAGATCAAGAGAAAATTTTTGAAATATATCTCTTGATCTAATCAGATCTGAACGAACCTGGACCGAAAAATCAGGATTTTCCTTCAGTTCAATATTGGCATCTAACAACATGGACCTCTCAACGAGAGGCCCAGGAATATCTCTAGAAGACTCTTCGGGGTTAGAATGATCCCGCCTAGAAGTGGCATCTTTGGGATCATCCTAAGGATTATCCTTGGTCTTCCTCCGAATACTAGAAGTTCGAGAACTTTAGTCTCCCACCACATTCTCAGAATAAGCCATCAAAAAAAAAAGAAAGAAGGATAAAAATAAGAAAGAAGAGAGAAGTGACCTTCAATGAAGAAACATCAACCGACTGTGATGAAGATCAAGAAGAAGGAAGGAGCCACCGACCACGATGAAGCCTAGATCCGAAAGACAAGAACCCTAGCTAAAAGTTGAAAAAGCTTGGGTAGAAGAATGAAGGTTTTGAGATAAAAAAATCCAAAAAGAAGGTGGCTCCTATTTATAGACTCTTCCAATGGTTCTGATCAACCTAGGAAGTCATATTATCTCCGAGATCTTGACACATGGCAGTAATCTTGATCGATCATTTTTTCATCTTTTCGATGCACCACCATTGAGATTGAAACAAGTCAGATGGATCTGTGTGATCTTGATTGGAGCAAATCACCAAATGATATGTGGATGAATTGGGCCAATAACCTATTATTATCCTATTGCCTGATCTTTGGCAATCATTATGAAAATCACCTCGAGCACTCCACGGCAATAATTGTTACATGATATATGATGCGATTGAGCTACCGTATGTTTCATAAGGCGACAAAATGGTAGCTTGGTTTTTAAATTGGCAGGATGATTACACACTATCTTTAATACAATAATAAATGAAGATTTTTTAGAGAAACTAATTCGGATTCATTCGGCAACTAACTTCCTTCGACCGATTCAAACCATAAAATCGGACTCGAGAGTTGGAGGGCAAGTATTGGGATAGATCCTCATTGCTTAGCCAACAATTTTTCTTTCTCGTTGCCAGGCTGACTAGGTTCATGACAGTTGCCCTTCTCCCTACTGCGTTCCAAGTAAATTATTAAAATCCAGTCTAATTTAGAAGGAAGAATCTCAATCGATAATAAATCGACTAGAACTAGGAAGGTTTTATCAACTATCTCAAATGGACTCTCACTGAATAGACTTCAGCTGGTATGGCCAAAATGGTGTTCAACTGGCTTTGTGTACTCCCTGAAAGATATTCGTCTCCTAGCAGAACATGTCCCTAACTAGTTGGCATTCGACCGACTATCCATTTGGATCTCCGTCGACTAATTGTTATGAGTCCAACCTAGTCGGTACTCAGCCAACCAGTCTGACTTCTTGGAGATATTCGGCACCTAACAGATTACTTCCCAATGGAATTCGATGCCTTGCCGACTACCTTCTCGATTTATGCTGACTAGTAGAATCGATGGCGGTTATCCAACAAGGATATTAATTATCCTTAAACATGATATTGGGAATAGTATCTCAAAGCCAATCGTCAGTCTGTTGACGATTGAGCTATTTTATGTAATTTTATATGAATTATTAATTGAATAAAAATTATTCTAATTTTTTCATCATAAATTTTTCATCTTTTAATGAACTTCTGTCTGTTGTGATGTTCTTAGGACTATTTAGAATCGATAAAAAAGAATTTATCATTTAATTCTTAAATATGTTCACGATCAAATGATATGTTGTTACCAAGGACGATAATATTTATCAAGTATAGATCGTTGTGTGCCATATATATTGATTGTTCTCTTAACCAATGAGTATGGAGACACTGGTATGACATGCAGGTAAGATATAGGGATACATCTTCACTGAACGTGATCAACTTTAGAGCTTTTCTGCTGTCAAAAATTACTCTGATGGGATATAAGCGTCAGTGTTCCTCCGACTTGAGATCACCATAGTGACTTTTAAGCAACTCACTATGCTTTTATGCTGGACTACCTGAATTTTTAATTCAATGATGAAAGATTTTTGGATACAATTAAGTACTTAAGAAGTCGGTGTGTGAGCCAATATGGAATTGACCACTCTTAGACTTAGGAGCTGTGTTCAATAGTATTTCAATTTAGCAAAGCCTTGGTCAGGATAGTCCTAGTGAGGGGTCACAGGACTAATTACTTTGGGATATGATTTGGATGTATCTTTTAGGGTTGACAGTTTAACCTTGAGTCATCCTATGCATGGAGGTCAAATGGATGAAATATACGATAACCATATTCATGTAGGTTCTGAATATTACGATTGTACTATTCGACCTATCCGGACGTTGGGTACTATTGCTAGATGGTCACTTTGATTAGTACAGAAAATTGGCTCCTATGCTACCAGCTTAGGTTCGAATCTACGGGATCACATACACTAGAGACTCCTATATGATCTAATGGATGATCAAGAGAAGTTTAATTAGTGATTTGATTATTAATTATCTTAATTTGATTGAGTGATTATTTTTGGATTAAAACTAATTGAATTGGATTCATTTGGATTTGATCCGATTAGGTTATAAGATGATTTAATCATCAAGAAGGTTTAATCCCTGATTTGATCAGGGGTTTGGCTTGATTAATTTTTGATTTAATTAGAATTTAATTGAGCCTAATTAAGCCTAAATAAGTTGGATTTAATCTGGTCCAATTGAGCCTAACCAATTGGTTCAATTGGATGACTAATGTAAAACTAGTTTGACTAGTCTTCCTATGTGCCACTCACCCTTTGATTTGCACCATCCTTTCTCAACGAGAAAGATGTTTCTCGTAAGTTTTTCCATGCAAGGAAGGGCATGCGTTCTCCCTTCTCACGCGCTTTATGGATTGGTTTGATCTGGTTATCAATTGAATTTGAATAGGGTTTGAATTTAAATGGGTAATCACTTGATTTAAACCAACCCCTTATGCCTCCCATGTTTTGTGCACTTCTATAAAATGCTAGATTTTATGGACGTGCGAGAGAGAGAGAGAGAAAAAGAAAGAATGATCAGAAAAGAAGTTTCTGATCTTGTGCGCCGGCTCTTCTATGTGAGAAAAAAATCAAAAAGGAAAGAGAGTTCTAGGCACAAGGAATTTGGATGAGAGCATATCCTAGAATCTATCTAGGATTTGGGATTTAGATCTATGAGTTACGAGGATCGTGACTTCATAAATTCAGATGGAGAACCTCCTAAACTTCTCATTTATATTCATTGAGATCCGGAGCATCTGAAGATCTGATGAAGAAGATCAAAAGAAGTTTGATCTAAATTAGCTGTTGAAGATTTCTATGGAGCTATCACTTAGGAGGAACTGATCGAAATTAGGACCTTGTGTGGATTATCCATGGAGGACAGATGCATGTGTGGCTGCATCGTGATGTTTGGATCTACATAGAGGAGATCAGATTGTGGCATTCTTCTACCCACGAAAAGATAACGTGTTCTGAACACGTAGGGCAGTAAAATAGTTTTACTATTGATTTTGTTTTATTTTTAGATGTGCATGCATATATAATATATTAGATCCTGTAGTATGTAGAATTTTCAGATTAGATCTGTAGCTTTTCATTATTATTATGATTAATAATATTATCCACTGTGTATTTATTAAATTTTTTTTTTGAAAGTAGAGTTAGAAACCCTGCGCGTTTCCTTCAATTGGCATCAGAGTAGTAGGTTCTTTGATGTATTATATATGCATAATTTAGATTATTTTTAGATTAGATCTAAATAATAATCTGATCTGAAAAATAAAAATAATGATCACACAGACTGTAGGTTGTTCAGCTATAAGATTTATCCTTTATGGTAGAAAGATTGTTCTGGTACATTGCGATCTATAAAATTGATCATAAAAATTTTAGATTAGATTTAATGATTTTTATGATGTATTTGAAGAGTTTAATCTAAATTTTTTATCATGAATTAGTGTTTAGATTTGATCTAAATAATTTTATGATTTTTTTATGTAAAGTACATAGATTTAGATTAAACCTAATAGGATTTTAGGAAGGTTCTGTTCGCTAGTCGAGCCGGCTCTCTTAGGAATTAAGCTAGCTCGATCAGCATGCCAGCCATGATATGATTTCTGGATTGATCCTCCAACCGGCTTGATCAGAAATTAGGTCGACTCGGTTTTAATTCGGACCAGCTCGGATAGGATTCGAGCCTGCCCGACTAGAAGAATGGCCTTCGAGCCTTCTACTCGAGCCGACTGTCTCAAGAATCGAGCCGCTCGACTGAGAAGTTGGTTGAATATCATAATTGGCTGATTTTATATGATTAAACCTGCATCTAGTGCTTGTTTATGAAATATGTCGATCCATTTTTGAAATAAGTCGACCTATTTAGTGAAACAGTCCTGGGATGTAAAGAATCTTTCAAAATTTTAAAAAATATTTTTGAAATACCGAATCCCAACCCTCAACCTAAAACTTAATTAAGAATTAAGTATGATGAATTAGGGTTTGGAATTATGAATTAAAAATTCTAAGTCATTGATCATAAAATATGGATTATCGGGTTAGTCGAATTGGGTTCATTAATTAGATTAGACCTAAGGTTAGTTAAAGAATGGACTAAATTAGAGTAATTGATCAAATCTAACCAAATATTGATTTAGATTAGGTCAAGAACTCTTTAAAACAAATTACAATAGTTGTAGTTGGTTAAGCCCATGCCTTTAACGAGGACCAAATAGACTTGATTCATAGCTACGCGGTTGAATCTAAAATTGCTAGGTTGGTCAATTTGAAACTAATGAACTGGATGGTGTCTAAGGTAAGTCTAGCAGCTCAGATCAGTGATTTTTAATTGGAAGCTACTTGCACTAATTCGATCTTTGATGAGTTAATAGCATATCCCTTCTACTGATCTGACTTACCTGACCATCCTGATGAATTAGATTTTGATTAGACCACTTGGTGATTTGGGCTCATCCATGTCAATTAGATAAATCAGTTTGACTGATTTAGGTGCTCCTAATGCCAGTTTTAATTAGATCCTTATTGATCTGACTTGATGAAGTCAGTGGGAGAATCCAAATTGGTTGGTCAATTCTTCTTTAAATTGGTTAATAAAATTTTTTAAAATTATTAGATCCTTAAAATGATAAAGTTGTGATGATAACTAAGTCATAGCCTTCCATTAAGTTGAGTGATAATGGATCCATTAGTTTAATAATCATTGGAGGTCCAAAGATCTGGTGCTTATTGACTAATGGAATTATCATTCATAATATGATAATTTGATCATGTCTTTTTAATGATGGTCAGGTTGGCCGGCCAAAGTCGAGCCTGATCATTTGTTGATCTGATGCACCAAATATGATCATATTAATGGTTGGACCTAACTGGATCTTTTCAGTGGAGGCTAAAGCCTATTGATTAGATTTTCGGGATAAAATTTAAATTACTAGAAGTTGTTTGATGAAATAATTGATTATGAACCTATTTATAGGTGCACATAGGTTGATCAATCAAAGTTGGACTCATGTATAGTCTATGTGGATTTTAGTACCCATTAAAAAATTAGGAATAATTTTTTGAATTGGAGGTAGAGGCTATCGATTCGAATAAAATAGTAGAAGAACCTTTAGACTAAAGTCCAAGTCTTTAGAGTAAATAATTCATATACTAATTAGGTCTGATTTTTTTTTATGCAGAAATGGCCATTACCCTGTCGCTCCAATCATTGTTGAAAAATGACAAACTCATAGGATCCAACTTTGATAGCTGGTATCAAAAGTTGAAGATCGTCCTGGAGCATAAATGGATCTTATATATGTTGACTGATCTAGCACCTGAGGAGCCAGTCTTGAATGCTATTAAAGCGGTGAGAGACACTTATCAGAAGTGGCTTAATGACTGCATTATCATTCGGTGCATTATACTGACGGTAATGAATGATGAGTTCAGTTGTAGGTTTGAAAATGCCCAGTCCGAGGAGATGCTTTAAATGTTGAACGATTTTTTTGGCATGTTTGACGACGTTGAAAGGCATAAAACTAGTTGTGCCATTTTCAATACTAGTATGAGGGATGGAATGTCAGTCATTGATCATGTATTGTATATGATTGAGATGATTGAACGCCTGAGTAAACTGGGCTTTTTTCTGCATGAGCAGTTCGAGAAGGATACGATCCTAAATTCATTGCCCAAGTTCTTCCTTCCATTTCTTACTCATTTTAGGATGACAAAGCTTGCAGTGAACTACCATGGGTTATTGGGGTTGCTGCAGAACTTTAAGAAGGATCATCAGCTCCAAAAAGAGTCGATGAACATAGTGGGAGGATTTTCTTCTAGTCCATCCTTTAACAAAGAAAAGAAAAATAAGAAGAAGAACAATAAGAAGGTGCAGCCGCATGCTGGGACGTATGCACAGGATTAGATCAAGAAGCATAAGCCTGACCAGAGCCACGTGGAGTGCTTCTTTTGCAAGAAGCGGAGGCATTGGATGAGGAACTATCCTCAATACATTGCCTTCCTGGATCGAACAGACCGAGGAGGAAGCAAGTGGTTGCTGGGCAAGGTAATTATATGATAACACCTTATAACTTCTCAATTTGTGATACTACTGCCTGGGTATTAGATACTGGAAGCCCTTATCATATTTGTAATTTGATGCAGAATTTTTAGGTCAGTAGGAGATTTGGTGAAGGTGAGAGATTTCTGAACGTTGGAGATAGAAAATAAGTTCCAATTCTAGCTTTAGGAATCATGAACTTTATAATCAATTCTCATAAAGTTATTCTTAATGATTGTCACTTTTGTTCAAGTTTTTTATTGAATATAATTTCTGTAGATCTTTTGGCCAAGAGCAGTTATCAGTTTTCAATAAAAATAAATTTTTATGACGTCATTTTGAATGGTGTCATAGTTTGTGTTGGACAATTGAATAACGGAATATATCTATTATCATAGCCTATTAACATAGTCCAAACCTCCGATAAATATCCAAGAATAGATGAAGTGTCAAATGTCTATCTTTGGTATTATAGGCTAGGTCACATCAACAAGAACAAAATAAACAGATTGGCTTAAGAAGAAATTTTTGAAGTCAGTAATTATGAATCATTTTTGACTTGTGAGTCTTGTCTCCTTGGGAAGATGATCAAGTCATCTTTTATTGAAAAAGATGAACGAGCCATTGAACTCCTAGGTCTAGTACATACTGATGTATGTGGATCCATGAGCATAAGTGCTAGAGGTCGATATTTCTACTTTATAATCTTCATGGATGATCTATCAAGGTATGGATATGTCTATTTAATGAAGCATAAGTCGGAATCGTTTGAAATGTTCAAACTATTCCGTAATGAGATAGAAAAGCAAATTAGAAAGAATATTAAAATTCTTCAGTCTGATCGAGAGGATGAGTACCTTTCTAATAAATTTTTGACATATCTTAGAGAGAATAGAATTCTCTCCCAGTGGACTCCTCCTGGAACACTACAGCGCAATGGTGCGTCTGAAAAGAGGAATCGAATCCTGTTGGACATGGTTCGATCTATGATGGAGTTTGCTGGTCTGTCGATCTCTCTCTGGAGATATGCGGTCGAGTTAGCTTGTTATATTCTAAATAGGATGTTGAGTAAGTTTGTTTTCAAAACACCATATAAGATATGGATAGGATGTAAGCCAGTATTCTCGCACCTTAGGATTTGGGGGTATCCAACTTATGTCAGACGTTTAGCAATGGACAAGCTCAGACCTAGGTCTGACAAGTATAGCTTTATAGGGTACCCAAAAGAGATCAAAGAGTATTACTTCTACCTAGCTGATGAATAAAAGGTGTTTGTCAGCCTTAAGGCAGTCTTTTTAGAAAAGAAGTTTCTTGGTAAAGGGACTAATGCCTCTAAGGTCGAGCTTGAGAAAGTTCAATAGGTGAAAGAACCGACACAAGTAACTGAATCTGAATCAAATTTAATTTGATCAGATCCAGAGCTTATTGAACCTGCATCCTTAAGGTGATCTGGTAGAGTACCACGTCAACCAGACATATACTACTATTTTTTGGTCCATGATGGTGATCCTATCAAACTCGATGAGAACGATGAGGATCCGATTATCTACATGGATGCAATGTAGAGATCCAACTCTAAAAAATGGCTTGAGGCCATGTAATCTGAAATAGAGTCTATGAAGGTCAATGATGTATGGACATTGGTTGATCCATCCGAAGAAGTAAAATCCATAGGATGTAAGTGGATCTTTAAAAGAAAAAGAGGCACAGAAGGAAAGGTGAAGATCTATAAAGTTCATCTGGTTGCCAAGGAATATCGTCAACATTATGGTATTGATTATGATGAGATGTTTTTTTCTGTGGCAATGCTCAAGTCCATTCAAATCATACTTGTCATAGCTGCACATCTCAACTATGAAATCTGGTAGATGGATGCGAAGATAGCTTTCCTGAATGGAGAGCTGGATGAAGAGGTGTATATGATACAATCTGAAGGATTCACATCTATAAATGAGTCTAAGATGTGTAGGCTTCAAAGGTCCATTTATGGACTGAAGTAGGCATCTCAGAGTTGGAATTTACATTTTGATAGGACGATCAAAATGTATGGCTTCGTTAAGAACGAAGAAGAGTCCTGCATATATAAATGAGCTAATGGTCCAGTAGTTGTATTCCTCGTTTTGTATGTGGATGACATTCTCTTAATCAGGAATGATGTCCCTGCATTACAAGAAATAAAGATCTGGCTGTCGTCATAGTTCTCCATGAAGAATCTAGAAAAAGTTTCCTACATCCTAGGAATGAAGATCTATATAGATAGATCTAAAAGATTATTTGGATTGTTCCAGTCCACGTATATTGATACTGTGCTGAAGAGGTTCAGCATGGAGAATTTCAAGAAGAGCTATCTATCGATAGGTCATGAAATTTTTCTCTCGAAGAGGGATTATCCGATAACACCTCAAAAGAGAAAGCGTATGAGTAGAATTCTATATGCTTCGACAATGGATTCTTTTATGTATGTCATGACATGTACGCGATCAGATGTAGCATACTCACTAGGAGTAGTGAGTGGATACCAATCTAATCTAGGAAAGAACCACTGAAAGGTTGTTAAAACCATCATAAAGTATTTGAGAAATACTAAAGATCAGTAGCTTGTTTATGGTGAGTCAAACTTAAGACTTATGGGATTTATGGACTTTAGTTTCTAGTCTGATCACGATGACAACAAGAGTGTGTCGGAATATATGTTTACCCTTAATGGTGGTGATGTCTGCTGAAAAAGTTCTAAGTAGCATACTGTGATCGATTCAGTGTGCAAGGCAGAATATGTTGCTGCATTAGATGCTGCCAAAGAAGCGGTGTGGCTGAAGAAGTTCATCACTGAGCTCGAAGTAGCATCCTTCCTTGATGGTCCAGTTCTGTTTTTCTGCGACAGCTATGAAGCCATAGCTCAGGTGAAGGAACTGAAGGCATACCAACGAACGAAGTATATTCTACACCGCTTCCATCTTGTCCGAAAGATCGTAGATCGAGGTGATGTTGATTTTCAAAAGATCGACGAAAAGAAAAATCTGATCGATCCATTCACTAAAGCCATTGCGGTAAAAGAGTTAGATGACTTCAAGTCGAAGATGGGTATACGATCCTGCACCGATTGGCTTTAGACCAAATGAAAGATTGTTGGGAGTGGTGTTCCAAAGCTAATCGTCAGCCTATTAACGATTGAGCTATTTTATATAATTATATATAAATTATTAATTAAATAAAAATTATTTTGATTTTTCATCATAAATTTTTCATCTTCTAATGAACCCCTATATGTTGTGGTGAAGTATTTAGGACTATTTAGAATCGATAAAGGAGGATTTGTCGTTTAGTTCTTAAATATATTCACGATCAAATGATACGTTGTCACCAAGGACGACAATGTTTATCGAGTATAGATCGTTGTGTGTCATATAGGTTAGTTGTTCTCTTAACCAATGAGTATGAAGATACTGGTATGACATGCAGGTAAGATGTAGGGGTACATCTGCACCGAACGTGACTAACTTCAGAGCTTTTCTACTGTCAAAAATTGCTCTGATCGGATATGGGTATCAGTGTTCCTCCGACTTGAGATCACCACGGTGACTTTCAAGCAACTCACTATGCTTTGATGCTGGACTACCTAAATTTTTAATTCAGTGATGAAAGATTTTTAGGTACAGTCAAATACTTGAGGAGTCAGTGTGTGAGTCAAGATGGTATTGACCACTCCTAGACTTAGGAGCTGTGTTCAGTAGTATTTCAATTTAGTAAAGCCTTGGCCAGGATAGTCCTAGTGAGGGGTCACAGGATTAATTGCTTTGAAACACAATTTGAATGTATCTTCCAGGGTTGATAGTTTAACTTTGAGTCATCCTATGCACAGAGGTTAAAGAGATGAAATATACGATAACTATATTCACATAGGTTCTGAATGTTGCAATTGCACTATTCGGCCTATTCGGACGTCAGATACCATTGCTAGATGGTTATTTCAATTAGTACAGAAAATTAATTCCTGTGCTATCAGCTTAGGTTCGAACCTACGGGGTCAAACACACTAGAGGTTCCTATCCGATCTAATGGCTGATCAAGAGAAGTTTAATTAGTGATTTGATTACTAATTATCTTAATTTGATTGAGTGATTATTTTTGGATTAAGATCAATTGAATTGAATTTATTTGGATTTGACCTGATTAGGTTATGAGATGATTTAATTGTCAAGGAGGTTTAATCCCTGATTTGATTAAGGGTTTGGCTTGATTAATTTCTGATTTGATTAGGATTTAACTGACCCTAATTAAGCCTAAATAAGTTGGATTTAATCTGGTCCAATTGGGCCAACCAATTTGGATTGGATTGGTTCAATTGGATGATTAATGTAAGACTAGTTTGACTAGTATTCCCATGTACCACGTCATTCTTTGATTTGCACCATCCTTTCTCTACGTGAAAGATGTTTCTTGTAAGTTTTTTTCATACAAGGGAGGGTATGCGTTCTCCTTACTCATGTGTCTTATGGATTGATTTGATCTAGTTACCAATTGAATTCGAATGAGATTTGAATTTGAATGGATAACCACTTAATCTAAACCAACCCCTCACACCTTCCATGTTTTGAGCACTTCTATAAAATGCTGGATTTTATGGACATGCGAGAGAGAGAAAGAGAAAAAGAAAGGAAGATGATTGTGCGTGAACTCTTCTACGTGAGAAAAAAATCAAAAAGAAAAGAGTTCTAGATGCAAGGAATTTGTATGAGAGCATACCCTTGAATCTATCTAGGGTTTGGGATTTAGATCTGTGAGTTACAAGGGTCGTGACTTCATAGATTCAGGTGGAGAACCTCCTCAACTTCTCATCTACATTCATTGGAATTCGGAGAGTCCAAAGACTCGATGAAGAAGATCAAAAGAAGTTTGATCTAAATCAATCGTTGAAGATTTTTGCAGAGCTAGCATTCGGGAGGAACTAATCGGGATCAGGGCCTCGTGTGGATTACCCATAGAGGCCAGACACGTGTGTGGCTGCATCGTGGCGTTCAAATCTATACAGAAGAGATTAGATTGTGGTATTCTTCTATCCGCAAAAAGGTAACGTGTTCTGAATACGTAGAGCAGTAAAATATTTTTACTATTGATTTTATTTTTATTTTTAGACATACATGCATATATAATATATTAGATCCTATAGTGTGTAAGATTTTCAGATTAGATCTGTAGCTTTTTATTATTAATATGATTAATAATATTATCCATTGTGCATTTATCAAATTTTTTTTTTGAAAATAAAGCTAGAAATCTTACGCATTTTCTTCACACGGCATGCAATAATCACCCACGAGTGGCCCATTACTCCATATTAATGGTAGTTAATATGGTAACCATCCTCTAAATGCCATAACTCCCATGTTCCGAATATTCAAGAACGAGAGTTATGCAATAACTGCATTTCTCATCCTATAAATACTGGTAAGCTAAGAAAACCTAGTAAGCTTTTCTAACTACAAGCTTTAGCTCTTATCTCTGTCATATTCTAAGTTGTTCTCTTTCTCTGACTAACTTAATCATCAGAGGGTCTCCCGCTAGATAATTTTTGACAAAAAAACTTTCTTTCGCAGTCTCTTGATGTCGCCACGTGGGTGAACACTTCGGTCATAAGCCGATTATTCCACCAAAGAAAGACCGCAACACTTTACAAAGTAGAAAGGTACTGACCTGCCATACACCATTTCCCACCCATTGATGGGAGTCTTCTTCATTTTCGTTCGACTCCTAGTTGGAGTCAAACTCCTGCGAGGCTTGCCTCCACCTTTACAAGGCCACCCCGGTCTTGGGACTCCGGCGAGGCTTGCCTCCAGCTTTACAAGGCCATTCTGTTCCATCCAAGACCAATCTTATTTTCTTCCTCCTCCTTTCTCTTCTTCCCTCTTGACCTTGCCGATTTTTCTTTGTGACCACCAAAAATTGACGTTGGAGAGCACCACCAGAGCCAAGTAAAGCCCGGGCTTCTTCTCCTTTGCTATCTCTTCCCTATGTTCAGCTCGAAGAAGACCTCCATCTACTTTCCCTATTTTTTTGATCACCATCATGGCTATTCTCCCTTAAGGAGTCCTTGGTTGAGTCTCTTGTAGCATTTGGTGATCCAAATGGGAAAGTGATCTAAGATCACTAGTGTTCCGAATCTTGCATGGTGCTCTTATCATCAATGTGAAAAAAAATTCTGATTTTTCGGGATCAGATTCGTTCAGATCTGATTGGATCGAGAGGCATATTTCAAAATTTTTCTCTTAGATTCTAATCAGATCTGACATTTTTCAGATATGATTTTATGATCTGATAAATAAAAAAATTAAATTAAATTAAATCTAAATTAGTTTTATCTTGATATGGGTAATCTAATTATTCATTGATGATCTTGCTGATTGCTTGAGATTCTGGATTTAGCCACGCAAGCACCTGACCTCTACCGGTATCTACTTGGATTGGATCTAGAGATCTTTTTTTTCTTATCTCATCTTTAAAAATCAGATCTGGATATGATTTGGAGAATCTTCAAAATTTCTTCTGAAGATCAGCAGTCGTCTCTGCAGCAATGCTGCCTTCTTCCTTTTTCGTCAGTCTTTTCTTGTCTGAATCGCACTAATCTGAAGCCCAACTATCCTTAGACGTGGAGAGGAGAGAGATGGCCTAAAGGTGGTGTGGAGAAAGGAAAGGGATAGCCTTGGGGCATGGCTAGGAGAGGAGTCTCGAAAAATTGGACGTAGATAGATCTTTATATAGATCCTGCTGCGCTATACAGTGCCACATCACCCCGGTCAATCACGTTGCTTCGTTTAATCAGATCTAAATCTAATTGGTGGAATGATATCACCTGATCCAATCAGATGAGAGACCCACAGATTCATCCTAAGGTGGCGCTTAAGATTGGTCAAAGTCTATAGGTGAGGGTCACCTAGTTTGAATCCAAGAAGCAACCTAGAGTTCTATCCGTATGGGACTCCAGGCGTCCCTATCCATGGGCGCACGCCATCCTAGGCATGCACCCCCTCCTTTTCAATTTTCAGAGAGGGGACAAGCATCTATCTGCTCTCCAATAAATGCATGACATATGGGCAGATGTCCAAGGGTCAAAGATCAATGTTTGACCAAAATCAAAGGACAAGAATTAGCAGATGATGGAAAATGGTAGGTATTGTCTTAAATTTATCTCATAAATTTAGACAATCCTTTTCTGACTTGGACAAACTCCAGTCAGATCAGGTAAAGGTACCTGAGTGAGCACAAACTCATTTGGCTCAGTTGAGACAACTTATAATGATAGAAAAAAGAGAATGTTAGGTTCAATCATGTGCTAGCATGATTTTCTTGAACCTAATTGAATTTAATTTAAATCAATTGAACTGGATTAGTTCAATTGATGATATCCAGATCCAAATTCTTATTTTTGTGATTCAGTTAGGTTCAGTTCTGTATGCTAATAGGATATATCATGATCTCCATCATCGAAACTCTTTTTGATGGATCAGAACTCTTCTGATTCACACAACTAGAATGATCGATCATCTAAATCATTCTAATTGCTCCTAAAATCTATCAGTGACATCTAGCAGTATATGGTGGCAATCCATCAAAATTGAAAATGAACCTCTCTGTGCAGCTACTTGTATAATTAAGTTCTTCTATCTTGAGCTTCGATCAGATTAGGATTAAGGTGAACTCGTCAAACCCTAATTTCTATCATATGATTTAATTATTCGATTCAAGTCCGACGTGAAAACCTTAATAAAAACTCTTTCTATTATTTCACTCTTTGCCATGGCCATGGGCTTATGGACTTAATTCTGATGATCATCATAGGGCTGCTCCTCATCCACCGAGATAGATAGGTTCCATCTTGGTACAATCCAATTCCTACAATGAACATGCTATAGCCAACATACACCTCAAGATTTTGAATGACTAGGAGATCGAGTCATGGTGTAGTCAAACTATAACACCCTCAAGATGAACTTACCGATGCACCTCAGGTCAAAGAATCAGATACACCACTGCAGCTTCGAGTCAGTCATCGACGAGAAGGTAGACTTTCTTATGACTACTCGAGGTGGTCACGCTCAGTGCCCTCGTTCTCTAACGAGTACCTGTACTCTCGCTCTGATATCTCTACACCGTAGACTCAAGACTGATCTACTATAAAGAAGCGATTATACACTAACCTTTCGGATCAATCACCATCCTCATGATGATCCTACGGTCAGGAGCATTTTATGAGTTAATAATAAAAATTTGTCTTAAATTTTCAACTCTTGAAAATAAGAATTATCATTACCATTAACTCAAGGGATGTATCATAGATACTAAATACACATATATGATAGAAAAAACTTATTTTATTATTTATAGTCAAAATTATAATTTTGTTCTTAGAAGTGTATTACAAGTGTCAGCCAATTCTGACTTCTAGGGCACACATCTAACACAATGATCTAAGCTCACTATATTTTGTAGGCCATGGTCCATATTAGGATCCTTAGGTATCCATGAGTAACATGTTTGATATTCCATGAGAATTTAAGAATGACAAAATTATTCATAATATATTTCATAAAAATATATTTATTAATCATATATAATATATTATAAATAAAATATTAACATATTTTTTAATATACTAATAATCAATAGATTATATAAAAATATATTTATTAGTCTTATAAATTATTAATCTGATAAAAATATATCAATTATTATTATAGAATAAATATTTTTATCTATACTTATAGTATATTATTTATTAATAAGAATATTTTTGATTAAAAAATAAGATAAATAAAAATAATATATTAAATATTTTTATTATATAAATATAAAGTACAATAAGATATTTTTACTCTACTTAAAAATTATCATTGGATCATAATGTGACAATAGTATAATTAATAATATAATATATATCATAAATATAATATAAAATATAAAATATAATATAATATTACTATACAATATTGATATAATATATTAACGATATATTGATATGCTTTTTTTTTTTTTGCAAGATTAAGAGGTATTTTTATCATTATATTTCAACCTAATATCACTATTTGGAGATGATCTTGGATTGCCGATCTTAAGTGCGGGTATCCCATTATTGGGTAGAGAGATGATTTGAGGAGTGAGGATGCTTTGAGATCATTATCGTATAGAATCATCATGGTACAACTAAACACGGTGATCTCATTATATCCACCCACATTATTCTTAATCACAGATGGATCACCTCTTATCAAATGCCCCCCACAATCTTTCATGGATTGCCTGACGGAACATGGCCACTGGTGAAAGGATGAACATCCAAATCCACCCAATATCAATTTCTCATCTGAAAAAATTTACATTTGCTTTAAAAAAAAAAACATTTAGAATGTTCTGGTTTCATGGAGAGTTGTCGGTTTATGTTGAAGGTTTTTATGCATGTAAAACGATGTAACTGAAACGATTTTTTTTTTTTAAAGAAAAACGTCTAAAGTGAATCAAATCTTTTGAATAATGGGGTGAAACAAGCCAGACCTAACGATCTTTGTAGTTTGCTGAATGGGCAGATGTTCTTAGGTTGTAATTCACCAAGATATAATTACCTGGCGATGTCTTGTTAGACACGCATTCAGGATGTTTACAATGTCTACCAGTTGGTTGGTCGATAGACTTGGCTAGTTAGTTTTCTTATTCTATTTAAGTTTAATTCTTGTGCTTAAGTTTCATTTTATAGAAAAGTAATATTATTTACAAAGTTTAAAATGGTCAAAAGATGTTGTTCCTCTGCAATTTCTGACCGTATTTCTTGTTGGAGACGTGGATGTGCTAAAAGAGGGGCTTTCGATATTTCTTTTCAGAAGCCAAATGAAAGCTCGCTAACAGGCCATGGCAAACGACTTCGTTCAAACCTAGCTCCTCCTATCTTGTTCTTTTTTCCCCCGCAATCATCAGATTTGCCTCTAACGAGAATTACTTCTCTCTCCCAGCCAACCCTGGAAAAGACTGAGTAAAAATAGTATAGAGAAGGTACATCCGGAACATGCGACGCATTCCAAAAGAAAGAGCTATGCGTTTAGCATAAGTTGTCCATACAGTATATCAAAGAATCATGTTCTTCTATTGTCAATTTCTCATACCATGCCGTTAAGGGATTCTGCTTCTGTCATCTTCTTATACTATACCTTTGGAGCATACTCTGCTGTTAACTTCTTATACCATACCTTTGGAGCATCTTCTTATACCATGCCCGGACGGATTCTGCATTTGTAGGGATGTGTTCATTACTTGCTCCAGTATTTTGGATTATCTTGTTCAGCTTTTCCGGTTGTCTTTACTGTTGTAATTACCGGCACAACATCACTCTGTCAACTGCTGCAATGTTGTTCGTACGTTAGTAGGAAACTACATTTTGTTGTTTTGTAACTGCTAACTCCACTGTCAATGGAGCTATTGCTCCTTGTATTTACCAGAAAAAAAAAAAAAAAAAAAAGAGGGAGAGAAAAGAATCATGTTCTCATACCTCCCTTAAAAAATAATAAAAAATAAAACCACAAACGTCCAATGCCACTATCTCTGTTTTTTTTTTCTTCTTCTAAAAACAGTGCCAGTGGAATTAAATATTTAACTCGAACTTCACAACTTTCTAAATGATGCCCTATGATTCTACCTTGAACTGAAAACTGGGCATAAACCTGCAACTTATATACCAGAGTTTGTTACTCTAAAATATAAACCAGACAAAATTCATGCAGTTGTAATATATTTTATGCTGTGCTTAATAACACAAGAATGGTTCAAAAGTATTCCAAAAAGTAATGTCACAAGAAGCCATTATTTGATCTCAGAATGATTATCCCCACCCGATGGGCCTAGGCTCATCCCTGAATGCCATCGGGTCTGATCTATTTGTTTTGGCATTAGAGGATTGACCTTTGTAAGAGCACTGCACTGCAATTGAATGGCGGATTTCAATGATGTCGTTTGAGCAGAGAGAGTCGCAAGCAGCGGTCCTAGTTGTCAACCAAGTCTAGTGAGCTCATCATCACTTCTAACTTCTTTTCATTTATGAATATAAAACAACTCATGAAACATAATAAATTTACATCATTAATACTTTTTTTGTTGGGGTTGCTCCAAATCAGCTTTTGAAGCAGAGGTTGGGATACTATGATGACAATTTTGTTAGCACGATGGATTACCTTCTCTTCCAGCCTTCAATTATAGGTATACCTGGTTCGCTTTATTGCTTACGCAGAAAACAAATGCAGGAAATTGGATCCAAATCACTCTTTCCCACTTATGACTGAGGGGGTGCTCACAGGGAGTGCTGAAAGAGGTGGCCGTAAGAGAAGATACAAGGATGGCCCCAAAATTGGAATAAGTGCCACTGGCAAAAGCCAAGAACTTTGACTGGTCCTGCAACAAGGGGAACAAGTGAGTTCTTTGACGAGAAAGCCATTCTATTTTTCCCTTTATTTTAAAACATATAGGTTTGTGAGCATATTATGAAAACAAGCATGGGTGCAGAGTTTTCAGTTTACCATCTCCTTGCGGTCATATCATTATAGACCCAAAAAGGCGCGAAGGCTGAGAGTAGCGTAAAATCAATGCATGTAATATGGATCTGCAATGAAGAAAATGTTACAGGTAAATGCCAGAGTTTTTACATGAGGTCAATGGACTCTGATGTTGACTTCACAGAAAGAAGTTCCCAGCTTCAAAAAGTTTTCGTAAAGTATTTGATGCAGTTCTGTAGAACAACTGAACAGTAGCTGCTAACTAGTTAAAAAACTTTACAGTATCTTGACTAGGTTAAAATGCTGGCCAAGCAAGTTAAAGAATGAAAAAACTTGAGATTTCACATGGGCATACACCTAATTGAAATTTCCAATAGCATGTCATGATACTTACAAACTTGCTTTCCCTGAAGTATCGGTAGAACTCCTTCCACACATCACTGTTAGCTAAACCAGCATACAAAGTTAGGCCCACGCCTGCAACAAGTAAGATCTGGTGTGCAATGGAGTTACTATTCATCCAGCAGAAAGAGGAAACCATAGTCAGGTAAATATGGTAGCATAAAAACTGTCAATCCGAACAATTTGATTGGAGTTTCACCCACAAATTTTGTATGTTTCCACTATTTCAAACCATCAATGATCAAAACTCTAAATACCAAAAGCTTTCAGGCAACGCTTTACAGAAACTATATTGAATGATTGGGATTCTTTGTTCGTCACTTGAACCTTTTCAAATTGTAATTCAATGATGGTCAAAATCTATGAGTTATGAATGTGCTTGATGCAAAAAAGTTATAGTACCACTCATATGCATACAAATTTGTATACAACTTTGCTAAGCATATTGTAGTTATGTGCATCAGAGTTTCTTACCCCAGCAGTTATCTTTGAATCAAGAAAATTTAAAGGCACTCTACTGATTTCATCTTCTCCAACAGCTGGCGGAGGTGGCTTCCAGAGAACAAAGTAGGGAATAAGGGCATATGCACCGCCAAAGAAAGAAAGCACTAGGAATGGCCAGACAGGTATCTTGCTTCTTGAACTGCATTACCAGTTTCAATACATCAAATTTATTTAATATGGAGAAAAGCTGAGGAATCTGAAGATTAAGGTGTATGATGTTCATTGGTTCAACTGCTGATTGAAAAATAATGATGGACAAAACTGAATAAAGACATAGTCCCAGCCTCAATTCTTTGAAGGTTGTTAGGGTTTGGACTGTATCATGGTGAACCCTTAATAGCTAACCAGCTATCTATTTTAGCACTTGTAAAACAGAAGAATCACCATAATAAGGTCAAGCCCTTAAAGGATTAATATTGATTATTCTGATTTTTGCTGTAGTTGAGTTTCAATCGGTAATCTCCATGTATATCTATAAAATTATATTTAGCACATATAAGCTCATTAAAAGTATAATAAAAAAACATTAACCTTATTTCTAAATCTTTTCTTGTTTATCCTATTAAAAAAATTAATCAGCATTTCCAACTGCTTCTTAAGGCAAAACTGCATCTGGGAAAGTTACCATCTAGTGATCTTAGCATATTTTAATAGGAACTTATTAGTTCAACAAAAATGAATTTATCATGTGAGTATCTATCTGAAACTCTTTTGCTTTTACCATTTTGTAACCTTCGCTCTCCCAACTTCTCTCCTATTTAAATATATAGTATCCACAATTCTAATTCCTGCTTAAAATTCAAAACGAGACACAAGGATCTTTATTATTTAATATGCTTTTACATGGTTAACATTTAGTTTGTGTGCACCAAAAATCTGGATCACTTCAGTGCCAATTAGAAGATACAAATAAGAGAAATAAAGAATATGCTGAAGATTGAGTGAAAATTTGTTTTCTCATTCATATTTCATTGACACCACCAAGACCTTGCTCTGAAATAAGGATCCAAAGTCCATTGAACATGAAGTGCAATGCCCATAGTCATGACCATCTTTTGGCTTGTTACTGGATGGTAAAAAGGTTCAGTTTCAATTAAGTGTAGAGATCTGGAAATTGCTTTTGGATCCTCCACTTAATAAAAATGTTTCTTTGATTCTTTGACATCAAATTCAAGAATCAGGGCTTTCAAATATTGATGTTGTATGGTAATGGTCAAGTCCATATGATAAATTGTGCGATCACCTAAGGAGAGAAAATATAACTAGATCCCAAGTTATGGTAAAGACATCAAAGAAATCATATATCGCCATTATGTAAAGTTGGTACAAACAAAAGATCAAGTTTTTAAATCTGATGGAGACATTTTAGTTTTTCTTTGGAATGAGACTTGTTGCCATCCCAACCAGTCCCGACACTTGGGATAGAGGATGTCCTAAGATGTGCTGATCAGAATGCTGTGATGATGGCAGGATGGTCCTATCCCAACTCCTGGGATGGTGCTCCATCCAGACGTCCCGACATCCCATGAGGATTTGAAACCTGAAAAAGACTAAATATATGCCTAGTACTTTTACTATGCCATTTTAAACAAAGGACAATAGCTCTAAAGCAAGAATCTGGCATCATAAAGATCATCTCTCATTTTTTTTCAAAGAACTCTAATAGGATTAAGAGACGAATAAGTGGTCAATTTTGCATTTTGTAACATATAAGAAAAGAAAGAACAACTTTGTTTAGACAGAGTTTGTTCTTCAATAGTCACCTTCTACCAGTAGGAACCAACAGCATACTATAAATGAAAGGCCACAGTCCCATGAAGTACCATAGAGCCACAAGTACTTCGTTCATTCGGAAGCCATCATCGCCTTTAAGATTCAGCAGTTTTTGCAGATAATACTCATCGCTAGCCTGAACATTTTGAACAGGTATATTGTTAAGAAAGAAGGTAATAATGGCACATCTACTAGTCCAAGACACAAGTCCTCATATGATATTAAAGGAATAACCCTGTGCTTATACAGGCAGTAGGCAATATTTTTGAAAGTTCAACACAACGAACTTTATGTGAGCTTTTGTACTGAATGTTTATCAACGGAAAAGGAAAGTAGAAAAATATGTATTTTATTATTTTAGAAATCCATTAATAGTACATAATTTTGAAAAAGATCAAGAAAAATACTTATATGTTCATAAATCATTTTCCCGCTTCTCACCAAATCACATCCTATAACATGAAACAACATCGACACGCGCGTCAATTCAGGATTTTATGATGCAAATTTAAATATGTACAATAAAATGAAAATCAAATATAAAAATCAAAGCTTCAAAGTTAGTCATCAACAAGTCAAAAATTTTGTCATCCAAAATTTTTAGGTGTCTCAAGGGTAGATCTCACAAGCATGACCCTTTCTAAATCACTCATCCAAAATTCAAGCATTAAACTACTGTCTCTGGTGTCCATAAGGCACCACAACAATTCCACCTAAAATAATAGTTTAAATAAGTTAAATAACAGCATTCTTATACCGAACAATCTCTAGAATTTAACCTAATTTAACAAAAACTAAGTAAAATATCGAGAACTAAATCATCCTGCAACCAAGAAAGAATACCGGAGTCTGGTTCGGCGCGAGCTGGAAAACGTAGTACATGAGCCCGGCCCACAAACCAAAGAGCAGGACCGAAGTAGTCCAATCGTTCGCACTCCCATCACCATCTCCGGTCCTTTCGACAGCGATCTCTTTCTCGTCCAGAAATGAGCCTCCAAAATTCTTTCTTTCGGTGGAATCTCGACAGATTTGGAGTAGAACCCTTCTCCCAGCTGAGGAGAACGGATGGCCTAGGCTGAGACCGATTCCAGGGTTTAGGGTTTTAGGCTTGAGGATGGCATGGGCTCTGTGGAATAGCTTCTTGGGTGGGTGGCGGGAGGGAAGAGAAGGATAATGGCATGACAGGATAGGACAGGATTTGGATGAGAGCATGATGGCCTTCCAATACCAACGACGGAGGAAGTGGAGCGCTGGAGATATAGGGCGATCCGAAAACTAAAAGAATCACGCGTACCGCACGTGCCAAGCATCTTTCACTATTGCGGCACTAGATTTGCCGAGGCTGGTTGTATAATTTGACCGTTGCTGCAAACCCCTGTCGCACGTCAAAACTTTGTATGATGGAAGCCGACAAAATAGTGGGTTAATGATCAGAAGACTGTTATGCCTCTTACTTTTACTGGTCAGAGACAGCGTGTCAGAATGGATAATTATAATTTATAATTATTAAAATTTTTAATAATAAATATTTATAATATATATTTTTAAATATTTTTAATATTTTATTTTATTTTATATATTTATTATATATATATTATATATATTTTTTTATTATTTTATAAAATAATATTTTGTTTTTTTATTTTTATATTTTCTACATGTCCGTTGGTGCCGCTGTACCCTCCTATTGTCTCATGGCTCTTCTTCTTTTTTTGGCAAATATGCAATCCTAATTACATTCTTACTCCCTCTCCTTCTCGTACCTTCTTCAAGCCAATCGATGCTGCCCCATTCTTCTACCATCCCACCATCACTTTTTTCTCTCTCGGCAAGCATCGATCCTGATCGCACCTCGCGATATCCTTGTCGGTAAATCGCTACCGCTAGTGCTAGTGCCACCACTGAAGAAAGAGAGAAAAACTCTCTTTTCTTTTCTTTTTTTTCTTTTTATCTTTTTTTTACAAAATAATATATATAGTTTTTTCTTCTTCCTTCCTATTCTCATATTTTCTTCGTGTCTGTCGATGCCGCCCACTCCCTGCCATCCCACCATGGCTTTCCTTCTCTCTCGGTAAATATCAATCTTGATCGCACCCTGCCTCCTCACTTTTTTTTCATACCTTCTTCAAACTCTCTCTTCTTTTCTTTTTTTTCCTTTTTATCTTTTTTTTATAAAATAATATATTTTTTTTTCTTCTTCCTTCATATTCTCATATCTTTTTCATGCTTATCGGTGCCACCCCACCCCCTGCCATCCCACCATGGCTTCTCTTCTCTCTCGGCAAATATCAATCCTGATCGCATCCTTGCCCCCTCACTTTTTCTCATATCTTCTCTAAATTTTCGGAGACTATTAAATGTGGAGATTTGGCTTTTAAATCGATAGAGTACCGTTATTTATGGATAAGTTATTAAGTTTAATCTAATCTGATCCAATGGATCGATGCAGATTTCGAAACATATTATCTTTAAAAATAATAAAAATATTACTTTTAAAAAATAAATTAATATATTATTATTTTTAAAATTAAAAATAATATATTATTTTTTAAAATAATAATAAATTAATATTTTTATAAAATATTATTATTATTTTTATAATATTTTATTTTAAAAAAATTATATTTTTTTAAAAAGATATTTTTTATCTCTTATTTCTTTCTTATTTTTATTTTTAAACTATTATTTTTAAAATTTTTAAAATATTATTTTATTATTATTTAAAAATAATATTTCGGTTCCATATAACATAACTAAAGTCATTTGAAATGCTGAGGTGGCAACTCCACAATACTCCTCCACAAAGTATTATTTTATATATATAATAGATTTATTTTTTTAAAAATAATATTTTTTTAAAAATATTTTTGTCTCTTGTTCCTCCTCTATTTTTATTTTTAAAATATTATTTTTTAAAAATTTTATTATTATTTAAAAATAATATTTTAATTTACGTAGCACCACTAAAATCATTTGAAATGCTGAGGTGGCAATATCATAATACTCTATATATATATATATATATAATAGATTGGAGGATTTGGGTAAGTGAAAATAAAGCCTTGGACTTATTTATATAAAATAATTGGTCATCAAATTTTACTTGATTAGTCTTGTGTAACATCTCAAATAATTGAGATATAAGAAAAGAGACAAATGGAAAAAAAAAATTCAAAAAGAGATACCAAAAGACTTACTTGGTTATTTTCTTGTAGAAATGGATTTATGAAAACTACCAAGCCATGAAACCAAGGCATAAAACTTCAAAAATGAGTATACATTTTTACCTTTAAGAAATCTCACAGTCAACCCAAATAAAGCACCAAGTTTTAGGGAGCCAACCAAGCCAAAACATTCACGATGGCCCATTTCAAAGATGCATCCACATCAACCCAAATTAGCATATCAATCAATGATGGCAAATTATGTAGGATTGTGTTCCATGTGATCTCTCTCTTTTTTTTTTTTTTGACTGAAAGTGGAGGTAGCAAGATGCAATCCTTTTTGTATATTGCTGATAAAAAAAAATTATAAAGAAAGCAAAATAAACTATATTAGATATAGAAGGAAGAAAAGAAAGAAAAAGAAAAGATTATTTATAATTTGTTACAACAGCTAAAGTTTCAAGCTTCATCCAAAATCTCCAATGATTGTCTTCATTCTTCAAAGAACAGAGATGTTCCCAACCACAAAAAGTCTGAATAATATTCTGCAAAACAAAGAAAACAAAACCTTTCTTCCTTAAAAATATCCGATTGTTCCTTTCTCTCCAAATTTTCTAACGTATCGAAGCCAATAATTGATCACCTGCCTTGCTCCCAAGTTTGTTCTTGTTTTTCCTTCTCCAAGAAGTCCATATATTAAGAAACGAAGAAGGTTTATCTCTTAAATTTAGCTACAAATTTATTATTATCCATAAACTCTTTCCAAGAGAACATTTGAAAAATAAGTGAATGCTTGACTCTGAACTCGAGCCACATAGTACACACTCGGAGCTGATATTCCAACCTTTTCTCGCACGAACTTCTCCTGTATGTAGCTTATTCATTATTGCCAACCACAAGAAAACCTTCACCTTTTCGGGTATTAGCGCCTTCCAAAAAATTTTTGAAAAGGGACATTTAAGACCTCCATAATTAAGAAACTTGTAGGAGTCAACAGTAAATAAGTCATTCTATGTAAGCTTCCAAACCGGTACATTCGCAATACAAGACGGCGTAAAAGGAATAAGAATAGATAGTAAGGCAGACAACTGGATCTCTTGAAGTATAGTCAATGGCCTTCGAATTTTGATATACCATCTCAAATTTCTCCAGCTCTAGTATGACGAAATCGGCCTATTCAGTTTTAATACACAATCATATAGCTCTTCAAAATGAGAACAAAGAGGAATCATGTCTATCCAAACATCCTCCCAAAAATGGATCGAGTTGCCATTCCTTATCTTAAAAGCTACATAACTCCAGAAGGCGGAAGTTTTTAAACAAACATCTTTCCATATGGCTGACGAGCATGACAAGCTCCTTCTTGATCTCATTTCCAACTTCCTTTGTGAATAATAGATCCATGCCACTTGGCTCCACTAAGGATTCAGCAACCCCAATAGAAATTTCTAAGTCCATTTAGCTAAAAGTGACTCATTCAATTGAATAAGATTCTTCGCTCCCAAACCTTTCTGATCCTTGGATCTACAAACATAATCCCAATTAGCCAAGCAATGAAATCTAGCGATGTTGTCTATCCCTTTCCATAAGAAAGCTCTTCTCAACTTATCCATTGTTCTTATGATCCAGTTGGGCAATTTAAAAATAGACATATAATAAGAAGGGAGCGTAGTCAAAACTGAGCTTATCAAAGTTAGCCTACCGCTTAGAAAAAGCAATCTTCCCTTCCAAGTGGCTAATCCGGAGCTTATCCTTTCAATTAAGGGCAACTAGCAATGTTTAGGTAGCTTCTTATAATGCAGAGGAAGGCCTAGATATAAAAAAAGGAAGAGTACCCTGCTTATAATTCATTCAAGAAGCAAACCTAGCTGCTTCACCATCATCCATATTCAAACAAAAAATTGAGCTCTTATGAAAGTTTATCTTTAGACTAGACGCGCCTTCGAATGCCAACAAGATCACTTTTGCTGCTAGCACACTTTCTTGTTTACCTGCACAAAACAATAGGATATCATCTGCAAACTGCAAACTCAACAAACCATTGAATTCCTTATGATGCCCAATGCCCTCAATCAATCCAATGTCGCCCGCTCGCTTGAGGAGTCTGGTGAGTACATCAACCACCAAAATGAAAAGAGCAAGTAATAAAGGGTCACCTTGCCTGATGCCTTGCTTGCATTTAATCCATCTTTCGAATTCACCATTCAAAAGGGGAGTAATGGAGGCTGAAGAAAGTAAGCTATGGATCCAACCAATCCATCTACTAGAGAACCCCCTTGCTCGAAGTACCTCAAATAAGAATTTTCAATTCAGTCTATCGAATGCTTTTTCAAAATCTAATTTACAAAGGATACCCTTTTCTCTTGATATCTTGTAGAAAGTCAACATTTCATGAGCACTTAAAAAACAATCAATGATGCTCCTACCTTTGACAAAAGTGGATTGAGAGTCTTCAATAAGCATGGAGAGCAAAGAGGATAACCTTCTTGGGAACCGATTTAGGGGCCCGATTGGGAACAGCCCTCCTTCTCCCTGGTTCAGGCCCTGCCTCCGGCCCTAGCACCCTCTGCCGAACAGTGACTAGCCATGGCCCCATCTAGGGCCCTTCCTCCCCTTCCTCTATTGGGGCGACATCCTCCAACGGTAAGTGCTACCCCATATCGACCTCCACCGGGCACGCCGCCATGGAGTGGAAGCAACTGCACCAAAGATAGACTCCATCGACATTCTCCCATACAAATCGCTGCCACCTGAGGCCATCAGGCCCATCGATGAGAACTCCCGACTGCAGCGATCGAAAGAGATCCACTTGCACGCATGCCTATGCAAAGCCAATTCATCTTAGCTCCACCGTGCATGCGTCCGCCACCACAAACTCGCTAGCAAGAGCGAGGACACACCGGATCGCCTCCTCCCCCCAAAGTTTCATTGGGAGGTGTGGCAATCGCAACCCAAACCAGGATAGAGCGGATCACTCCTTTTCCTAGATAAAAATGTGGGCGCCATGCTTCCATCGCCAACGCTTGGCCGGCCACCACCTACAGCTAGCCAAGCACGCCATCCCTTTCATCGAGAACAGAGAAGCAGACCAACACATAGCCTTGCTCCATGCCAAATGCTCGGACCTCCCCCTTCAACCCCCACGAAGCTTGAAATCCCACTCCATCGCCACCCTTCGACCGCTGAGGGCTTTCGCCACCACCACGCAAACCCTCCAGCTCTCGTCCTCCGTCCGGATGGCCTCCTTCGGGAGTTTGGCCACCTCCGAAAACCATCACCACAGCTTCTCAACCTCTTCCGATGATGGCTCCGATGAAACCCACATCGAGCGCTCGAGGAGTGCCCTCCTCCATCCATTTTCTTGGTTGGAACCCTTCTATGAGCTCCCCGGAATGTTGCCCGGGTTGCTTGCCATCAGCCCCTTTGTCACCACTTGCCATCAACCAATCAATCGTCGATGATCACAACAAGCACTTCCGTAATGCAAATCTCAAAGCATCAATGGTTACTCACCTCATTTCAAAGCACCATCGAAGAATGCTTGTTTCAATCTTCTTCAAAATTTGAGATAAGGAACCAAAAATAGAAAGTGCAGACTTTTCCTTTATAGCTATAGCTAGTGATCGTTGCTCCTTGATTGCCCTACCCAATATTGGAGCTTTCTGTAGTAGAAAAAATTTTGCTACCTATTTTACATGGGATCGAAGCAAAAAAAAAAAAAAAAAATTTAAACTATGCATTTTGCCTCACGTGAGAGCCGATCATCATGAAAAGTACCTACAGAGCTACAGTCTAGAAAGTATTTTCCTCTGTGGTATCATCACCATTGTGGACTCCCAGGTGATAAGATCGCCCAAGCATCCCACCATGTCATGCTTCATAACTCCCTCCATACCAAGTTGCTGAGAATTTTCAGAAATAGCACGCCCATCGAGGGTCAAAGGAGATCCGTTGGTGCAGGGTCCAATCTCATAACCCAACCCAGCTGGACCGCTTTCCTGAACCCGGTTCATAGATGCAACTTGGACCGTCGTCATCCTCCTCGCTGGCATCTCAGGATCGATATTAACTAGCTTACTCTCTACCGAACGAGAAGATTCACCCACCACAAACGAGGACGAAGGGA
The DNA here is from genome assembly GCA_006176705.1 of Cocos nucifera. NCBI lineage: Eukaryota > Viridiplantae > Streptophyta > Magnoliopsida > Arecales > Arecaceae > Cocos > Cocos nucifera. Next base: position 1,470,395 of record QRFJ01000359.1, on the reverse strand, counting down.
ATGAGGACTTAAGACCTTTTTCCCTTTATCCCCGGCGAGGGCAAGATAAGAGCTCGAGTTCTCCTGATCATGAATCTCGGACGGGAGAGGCGAGCCTGCATTTCTCCTTCTCGCCTCCATTTCAAAATTTATAGCATGAGCGTGCTCACCAACTCTATCGCCTTCGAAGGATGAGGTAGCCGGTTGGGGGTCATGAGGGCCAACTATCAAAGAGCCGGGACCTTGTTGAAATAGGGGACCACGAGGAAGCCACTCTGCTACCCAATCAAGATGGGGCGACACATCCGAGGATGGAGGTCTACCAAAGGTTGCATTCCTGATATCGATCAGGATGTTGTATTTCGCATCCCTCAATGTCACCATAATCGATCTAGGGATATCTTCGAGCTTCTCACAGAATGCTAGGATTTCAGAGACAAACAAGTTCCTTCCAACCAGAGTCTTTGCCGTCACCCGCTCCAAGTGACAAAAGCCTGCAGTCATCTTCCTTGCGCACTCAACATCCCGGGCATGAGCTGGAACTCCAAAAAGGTCCAACATCACTCGAACCTGCAGATTGTGCGGTGCTGCCCAATCTCGGAAGGACCACAGACAAATGATGAATGTCTTCTCCTCCCTAGCTGGTAGGCCTTTAGCAAGATTGCTCACGATGGGAACACCACCAAGAAAGAGTTGACACCAAAGATGATAGGATCCCATGCAAATGAAGGATGAAATCTTCTCATGGCTTGGGCTACCAACGAGGGACCCGACGACAGGGCTCCCCTCCTCATCGAAGAAACATGGACCACACCCGTACGAGCAAGCTCCCCGTACCTCAAACGATGACATTCCTCAACCGGAATGAAGGCCACGGACCTCTTAGGTCGTCCGGGGATGAATAGATCCTTATTCTTTTCTAACCTCTTTAGACCTGCTCTGCAACTCCTTGATCTGTGCCCAATGCTCCCACAAAGGTAGCAAGTGATTGGATCCCGGCAATGAAGGAGTTAAGGTTCCTAGCGGATTCAATGTTGAGGCCTCTGTTGACAGCACCAGAACCCCAAGCATTAACTCGTTGGGCAACTCTTTTACCCGGCGAGATTGCATTAGCTCCCGAGAGAATGGGAGGATCCCATGGTTCCTTTCTTCTTGTTCCAGCTGATCTCTTTATTATCTTTGAGGACCCGTCAAAGCCAGTCCAGCCACCTCTTCCCCTTCGACTTCCTCCGACTCTTCCCCTCCGTCGACCATCGGCCGGAATCCACTCTCCCTCTTCCCATCCATCTCTTCCCATCGCAAGTTTCGCCGATCCTTGTTCCATTTCTTAAGGGGAAAAAAAACAAGGGGAATCGAGGTAGATGCTTAGGAGTAAACAAAAGAATTCCCCATGTGATCTCATTCCTGCTGATTTTAGCAAATCTAATCTTGAAAAATATCTTCTGCTAGCAGCATTTCAAGAACTTAATGTCAAATTGCCATCCTCATTTATTTTCAAATATATTTTAGTAGTCATTATTTTTCTAAATATAACTATATTCATTCAATTCATTTTTTTCTAAATGCAAAGTTGGTTTTCATTTGTCGATCCTTATTCACTTTTAGAAAATAGCTAGCTTTATATCATATGCATAATGCATGCTCGGAGATAGATAAAAAAAGAAAATCTATCCTAACTGCACTACAATGCTCACTAGACGATGATCTAATCTTCTAATTTTCAGTCCAAACCTTTCAAGAAAGTGAGTGTGTTATTATTTTATGAGCACATGAAGGAAATGTATTAATTTAGAACCTAACATATTTTTAGTAATTATAGCACTCAAATTTTATATGGTAAACTAGTAAAAATTTTTCACTTCTATTTTAAAATTAAAATAGCTCCTCACTTGAGTTTCAAGTAAAAATAGGTACTTATTTGAAATATAAATTAAAAGTAACTTTTCATTTTAATTAAAATAATAAAATTATTCTTGCAATTATAAAACAATACTATACTATTATAAAATAATACTATAATATAATAAAATAATACTACACTATACTATTATAAAGTAATGTTGTAATATAATAAAACAATACTACACTACACTATTATAAAGCAATATTATAATATAATAAAACAATACTGTACTATAATAAAGTAATATTGTACTATGATAAAATAATACTGTACTATAATAAAACAACACTACGCTATGATAAAATAATACTATAGTATAATAAAACAATACTTCATTATTATAAAATAATACTATATTATAAAAAATAATATTATATTATATTATTATAAAATAATACTATACTATAATAAAATAATATTATACTATTATAAAATAATACCACACTATAAAGCAATACTTTATTATTATAAAATAATACTGCTCTATAATAATATAATACTTTCTTATTGTAAAACAACACTATACTATAATAATATAATGCTGTACTATTTTAAAGAATATAGAAGTATAATGGTCATTTCAGTCAAAATGAAGAGTTGCTTTTAATTAATATTTTAAATAGATATCTACTTTTATCTTAAATTCAAGTGGAGAGCTACTTTTAATTTTAAACTCAAGTGGAGAATTTTCACTAGTTTACCCAATTTTATACTAGCCTATGCTTTATAATTTATAATGTATCCACAATTTTAATATATGAATATTTGCTTTAAATGGATATGGATATAAGTAGGGTATTAGTTATATCTATATTTGCTCTATCCAAATAGAGACATGAGTTGGATATAAATTGAATGAAAATCAAATTTTGAAAGAAATTCAATAATAAAAGCTAATAAAAATAATATTATCATAAAGGGTGGGAACAAAATTCACTATTAAAATTATATAATTGATGCACAATAATCAAATTTTGATCTCGGGTATGGTTATTAAACTTGCACAGAGAATGATCTAGCAAAGGATCTTGATCATTGATCTAACTAAATTTTATATAAAAATTATATTATTTAATTAAAATATATAATATAAATATATTAAAAATTGATATATTAAATACAAATATTACTTTTTAATTGCAGTATAAACCAAAAAAATTATGAATTATCTATATTTTAGAGAACTTGCACCAGAAAATATTATACAAATATAGTAAAATGTTAAAGTTATTTATATTTTTAAGTATTTTAAACAAAAAGGATATGAAAATATTATAAAGAGTAAAAAAGAAATTATATATTTTAATTTTTTATCAAAGGAAAAAGCATTGAATTATTATGAAAAGAAATATATAAATCACAATATATTTTGAATGTGTATATTTTATAACAGGAATAAGTTTTAAATAAATACAATAAATCCTGATAATATAACAAATCAAATACTGTAATGGTGGTTGAATGGTTGTTAACTATCAAAATGAACCTAGTTAAATTCCTTCCACATGTGGTAGGATAAATGTTTCAGATACGGTCGGATAATATTGGACATGTTTTCAGCCCTAAAATGAGTGAAGAATTCTTTTTCCAAGGCCTTGATCAAGGACTTCTGCCTCTGCTGTATGGATCTCATTGCAGCCTCCTTCTCAATCAGTAAATCCAGACAAAGATAGAAAGACATACATAGCGAGAAAGAACTCTAATCTGCCCAAAACCCAACTCCATATAGGGATCCAAAAAGAAAATCAACCGGACACAAGAAGAGAGTAGAAGTAACATTAATTTGAGAATGCAATGAAGAATCTTAAGAAGCAGAAGCAAACTAGCTGAAGTTCTCTTTCCAAGGTCTCGATCAAGGTCTTCTGCCTCTGCTCCATGGATCTCACCGCAGCCTCCTTGTCAATCTTAAACGCAGACAAAAAGATAGCATGACATACGTAGAGAGAAAGAACTCATGTAAGCAACACTAATCCTTAAGCACAGAGTATGGACGGACCTAATCCAATAAGCAGTAACTTTTACCCATATTAGCATGCATAAATAAAATTACAAATATATAACCTGAGGTAGAATCTATAAATAGGATAAAAAGGCATTGAAATCATCTTGCAGCAAGAAAAGGACATGCTTACCTAATAGTAGCTTTTGCACTTCCCTATTGCAACTTATCGTCTGTGGCATCACATATTAGGAAGCCCCAAGTCAAAGTACTTTATATCGAAGTCCACGAATGGGAAAATGGGCACCAACCTGCAATTTCCCAAAAGCATCAGAATATTAAATTGGCAGTAAAGTGACATTTTCAACAAAAATATTTATACCATACCATTCAACACGGCATGCAAAATTGAAATAAGAAAAACTAAAAACTCAACTTTTTTCTGAGGGTAAGAAAAACTAAAAAAACACATCACTCACCTATTTTTAATTGATTCCCCAATGACTCGAGATATTTCATTTCTGCAACCCAAAGACAGCAAATAGAACAATGTCAGACTTGAATATTTTTGCAAACACAAGCATGTTGAATAATTGCACATCCAACAATTGCATATCACTCATGGTATCTTCTAGGGTTTTATTCTTCTGATCAGCATAATTGCTTCAATGTTTGCCTTTCTGGCCAGCGGAAATGCTTAATGTTCACAGTATACCCATATTTAGGTAAATGTCAGTCTCTTCATCGTGTTTCCTACATTCCAAAATGGCGGTAGGTATTTGCTCAAGAAATTTTCATGCCCAAACTAATTAAAAGTTTCTCCATTTTAAAGCAGTAAATTCCTTATTGCAAAAACAAAATTCTACAAATGAAGGTGTAAATTGAAAACAAAATGGAGTCAGATTCACTTGTGCAGTGATAATAATGGCCCCTCTTTGAAGAAAGAACGAAAAAAAAACAATAATTCATTCAAAGACCTATTGATAAAACAGCATCAACTGAAAAAGGATTAACCGCTCTAAAAACTAAACAACTAATCGATAAAAACCATATGTTCAAAATTTTAAATAGAAAAGGCAGAGTTCCAGAACATATATTGAACAGTACGATGATAAGTTTAAATTGAACACCGCAACAGTTCCAGAATATAAATACCTGAGATAATTGTAATTAACAGATAAATGAGAACTGACTGAAACCAGATATAGAGCAATTCCAGCAATATAAATTCTCATAAAAGGTTAATCTATATGTAGATGCTCTGAGTTCAGGATGCATGGTTATATGTAGCCAGAGAAAGGCAACATCTTCTCTTCGTTGCAATTTAATATCTGGCAGAAGCACATTCTACGGTACACATTTTGAAACTACCAGGGTTCTACTCCTACCATGTAATATACTGTTAGATTTGAATAAATCTAAAGTTTATCATAGAAACTTAGAAAGAAGGATAACTATTTCATTATTATGATTGGGCATATGATTGCTATTTCTTTTTTTTTTTATTGAATGTTTGCTATTTCATTATCTGTAATGTAATCACATTATTTTGCATTAAATGTAATGATAACAAAAGCAATGGAATCATAGAAACAGTCAAGGGAATATAAATTACTGATCAGCAACTCTATCTACAACAAAATAAAGTGAGGATGGGAATGCAATAGTCCAACCCATCTTACTAATCCCTCCAAGAATTACCCAAGAACCTAACAAGATCGATATATAACCACCATCCAACCAAGATCACACAAGCCAGAATCCACCAATGAGTTCCCTCTGAGAATCTAACAAGATTGATATTTATCCACCATTCTACCAAGATCAGGCGGCCAGTATCCAACAATTCAAGAGGAAGATTATAAAAAGAGGCGAGAGAGGGAGATAGGAATGAACTGGGAGGGGCGTAGTTTCTAAGCAACTTGTCCATAAAGATACTGTGTATGAATGGCAACCTCCTACTCCCAAGATCCAATGATTTGTAGTGAATAATACTGCATCTTAAAAATAGTTGACAATAAATGTTTCAGAGACAAAAGAGATGAATCTGAAACAATCTCTTGTGGTATACAATAGCCAAAATTTAATGAAATAGGTCAATACGGTAAGTGATAAAAAGTTCAAGTACCAAGAAAGAAGTCAAAAGAGAACTGTACTGAATATTCCACCATAAACACAAATTTATAATTGAAATTGATTCACATGCTGAAACATAATAATGATGGCCAAGAGTGAAACTGCAAAAAGATCACATGATAACCAATAGCATACATAGAAAAATATTTCTCAACATTAGCATATAGCAAGCAGAGAAACTAGGAGAGTGCTTGGTTGGGGGGAGTGGGGATCTGAAATCGGAATGGGAATGGGTGACTCCCATTCCAACCACTTGGTTGGAAGGAGTCCCATTCCGATTTTGATTCGGGATGGAATGGAAATGGCCCAATTTACCTAAAATTCAATCCCCACTCTTCCTTAAGGATTCAAATTTTCATTCTAATTCTGATTCCGGTCACGAACCAAATGCTTCAAGAGATTTGGCCATTCCAATTCCGATTCCAATCTATTCCAATTTTCATTTTTATTCTGATTTTGGTCGTGAACCAAGCACCCCCTAGGTTTATTCTTGGAAACCTAATTTGTTGGGGGAAGTAAATGGAGATCTCCAGTAACAGACACCATAAAGAAGGCAATTACAGAAAAAGTGCCTAAAATAGATGGAAGTGCAGGAAGATCAGACAATCTAAAACGACCAATAATATATACTAACTGATTTTAACACTGGCATATATAGAAAACGTAATATTCGGTAAATATAATCTCTAAGAGGTAAAAACCTCAGTAATAGATACTAACATCAGTGATAACACTAGATCTGCAATTAAAGCAATAAAGCAAGGTTCGAGCTAGAGTACACCTCCCGAGTTATCAACTAAACAAAAAATAAAACAAAATATAGTGATAACACTAACAGATCTGGCATATATAGAAAACGTAATATTCGGTAAATATAATCTCTAAGAGGTAAAAACCTCAGTAATAGATACTAACATCAGTGATAACACTAGATCTGCAATTAAAGCAATAAAGCAAGGTTCGAGCTAGAGTACACCTCCACGCGAGTTATCAACTAAACAAAAAATAAAACAAAATATTTCTACTGAAACTAATGCACCAAGAAGCAAAAGCAAATAAAAAATATATCAGGATAAACCCTAGAAATAGCTGCAGGTGGTTCAAGAAACCCTCAAGATATCCAATTCGAAATAGGCCGTCATAAGGATAAAAACTTCCAAAAAATTTCTGCCTGAAAAAACACTTAAAACTCTCAAAAGAAAGCCTGAATCACCTGCAAACCCGTCACTGCCACAGCTCATCAGATCTGAAAGCGGCTCTTAGTTTATCGGAGTTCGAAGATGAACAATTTGTTTCACAACATACCTAGCATCGGAACCCTGATTTCTAGATCTCCAGGAATGAAAAAAAAGAAAAAAAGAAAAGAAGAACATCCATTGAATATCTAAGACGAAAACCTAATTTTCCTGCGAAAGAACTCAAGAACGATCTCGAGGAGGACAAAGATATCGAAGGAGAAGGGAGATAACTCACACATTTCTTGCGAGATCTCAGGAAGCATCAAGAACTCATACCTTGACCGAAGAGGAATTCCGCATGCCTATGAGGAGGAGATTCTTCTCCTCCGGAGACGAGAAGATGAAGGAGACCGATCCGATCGGGACCTCCATCGAGATGGGAGCTTGGGAAATTCCATGTGTCGGAAGATGGCAGAAAGAAAGAAACTGACCCTGTCAGACTTTCGAAAGCGGGAAAAAGGATCTTTCAAAAAGAAAGCGGGAAGGAGGGAGACAACCGTGGGATTGAGAGGGTGGGGGCCCCTTTATAGGCTACGATGTATACGGTGTGAGTCGCATAGAAAGACGTTGCTATGCTATGGATACTCTACTTACGCGCCTGGGCCTGGCTGCCGGCATAAAATGGGTTGGGAGCGGTATATGGTGTGAGTCGTATAAATGACAAAAATTATTTTTGTTTCTTCCTTAAAGTCGATTAACGTGATGGGATTATTGTTAAGCATCAAATATAAAGTTGTACCTTGAAAAATGAGATCACGTGAAAGATCATAGTGAAATTAATGACGATAGTTGGATATGCTCTTGATCGCGTACCGTGCGCTCTAATGCGATATTGTTCCACGAGCACATTGGGCATGTTGCACCATATTTTAATACCGACCATTATGCAAAAGAATTTGAATCCTTGACAATACATCATAGAATTTTATATTATTATAGATAACTACCCTACCATCTATTGTGAAGATAGATGGCCCTCATTTATTATTAAAATATATTTAAATATTTTTAATATAATATACATCACATCATAGAGTTGAAAAAAATATTTTATTTTTAAAATGAACGACATGAGGGCAATTCATAATAAAATCATATTCTACAACTCAAAAGTCGCCTTGCAAAGAATTTCATCCATACGTAAAACACAAGATGCAACTGCACCCAACATTATTACTTTACATTAAACTATTTTTATAATATCGTGCTAAACAACAATAACCCAAGATATATTGAAACATGGCATTACGCCAACGAAGAACTTGCTGAGACACAGGGATCCGTACGAACATATATTTAATTTTATATTAATTATTTATTAAAAAATTGATTATTTATATAGTACTAAAAAATTTAAATAACATCGTTCAACTAATTTTTTTAAATAAGATTTTAAATTATTATAAATTATATCTAATTGTAGTATAGATTTGTTTGAATCGATCATAAATTGGTGTTCATGAAGGGATCCAATGATTTAAACTTTTAATCTAGCGAGGATATCAAAACTTAAATGAAAAAAATATGTAAGAATTTATTAGATGTATAATTAACCCTGTATCGATTATTCATCCGAAAGATAGTAAATATTTATATAGAAAGGGGAATCCAAATAATATTTTTTTTGACTCTCGTTTTGGTGCAAGGCATTGGACCGTTACACCTATCTCAGGAGATGCTTTACCAAAATGTCCTTCAATTTGGCTGGTTGGAACCTTCTGGTGGAGTTTTATCGGGTTAGGGGCCTACCACCGTGCTTTTATCCTGACACTGGGAATGGTGGGACACCTCGCCGTTGGGCCAGTATTTAAGATCTTGCTCTCTAGTTTCCAATCTGTTCGTGACCATCAGGCAGCGGAGAGGTGGCAGGTTTAACATCTGCAAGTAAACTTGCTCTTTAGTAAGCGTATTCTAGACCACTCGGCTTAGAATTTTAAATCTTCTAAACCTTCTCAGCCTGAATTCTGTCCCAGTTCGGTAGGTACTGGTCAAGTTCACCAATGCAAGCATTCAAACTACTACGGCTGCTGTGAAGGTTGCCTCGTCAAAGTTGCACATCGACCGACTTCACATGAAAGCGAAATTCCATTAAATTCAAGTTGTTAAAGTGCTTTCATCCTGTGCTCTCTTCAAGCTTTGCCATCACAAAACCATCTGAATACCCTTCGTCCACCCCACCTAATGTCAACAACCTCCGGTGATGCTCAAGCCCCTCATTTCGCCCTCCTTCCGAGTGCCGGCATGGGCCACCTTACACCCTTCCTCCGCCTTGCGTCGACTCTCGCCTCCCATGGTTGCAGAGTCACCTTCATCGCCATACACCCTACTGTTTCCTCTGCAGAGTCTGTTCATCTCTCTGCTCTCTTCTCCAATTATCCTCAGATCCACCCCCTTGAATTCCCACTCATTGATCACTTTGATGCCATGGATGCTAAACCCGCTCATGATCCTTTCTATCTCCACTGCGAATCCATCCGCCGCTCGGCCCACCTCCTTCCCCCTCTACTCACCTCTCTCTCACCCCCACTCTCTTCATTCATCGTCGACATCAGCCTAGCCTCTGCCTTCCTTCCAATCGCCAACAAACTCAACCTTCCTACCTACATTCTCTTCACCTCCTCAGCGACGATGCTCACCCTCTTTGCCTACCTGCCCGGCCTCATCGCCGATGACAAACGTATCGACGATGTTGCGATCCCCGGCATGCAGCCGTTGCCGGCGTCGATGATCCCGCCTGCACTCCATGACTCTACCAATCTCTTCACAAAACAATTCATCGAGAATGGTCGCGCATTACTACAAGCGAAAGCGATCTTAGTCAACACATTCGAAAGCCTCGAGGCGGATGCAGTATCGGCCCTCAACGGAGGAGCGGTGGTGCGAGGTCTACCGCCGGTGGTGGCAATTGGGCCGCTACAGCAACCAGCCAGGCCTAGTGGAAGGCCGGGGCACACGTTTCCGTGGCTCGACGCCCAACCGCCCCGGTCGGTGGTGTACGTTAGCTTCGGCAGCAGGACGGCCCTGTCAAGGGCCCAGATCAAGGAGCTAGGAGTTGGGTTGGAGAGGAGTGGGTGTAGGTTCCTATGGGTGGTGAAGCGCAAAATAGTGGATAGAGAGGATGGGGAGGGGTTAGAGGAGTTGGTGAGCGATGGGCTTTTGGAGTGGGGGAGGGGGTTGGTGGTCAAAGGTTGGGTGGATCAGAATGAGGTATTGGGCCATGGGGCTGTTGGAGCCTTTGTCAGTCATTGTGGGTGGAACTCGGTGGTGGAGGCGGCCGCGTGCGGGGTGCGCGTCCTGGCGTGGCCGCGGGGTGCAGATCAAAGGGTGAATGCGAGCTTGGTGGAGAGGAGCGGGCTTGGAGTTTGGGCGAGAGAGTGGGGGTGGGATGGGGAGGAAGGGGTGGAGGTGGTGTGGGGAGAGGAGATCGGACAGCGTGTGAGGGAACTGATGGGGGACACACATGTGGGGGAGTCTGTCGCACGTGTGAGGGAGGAGGCTTTGAGGGCTTCTGGAATGGGTGGGAGCTCTTATAAGGGTTTGGCAGATCTCATTGAGAAGTGGAGTTCATGATCCTTTCAGGACAACGGTAGGGCTATTGCTCTAATTTGTGTGGGGTTTCCTGTCCCTGTTTTATTTTTTCTTGACTCGTAATTTAGTGACCTAATATTTTCCTACTTCTAGTTGATCAGAAGATTTTTGAGGGACATGGTGGGTGGAAGGACTACCACATTTCACTGGACGAGAGGATTCCCTGCATCAACTTCTTGTTGGCTAATGTATTTTGGATTATGTGTTCTATATGATAAAAAATACTTGATGCCCATTTCAGTATATTGCTATCCTAATCTTGAGGCATACTAATTATTGGCTAGGAAAAAAATTGCAAGAGGAGTGGACAAATTCATCTGCATTTGCTACAGAACAATTTGCGCTCAGAATATATCAGCCTCCTTGTCTCACATGAAACCATAGTGGCCTGTTATGCACAATAATTAAAAACCAAGATCAACAAATAAACCAAGTAGAAACAAAAATTCTCAAATCAATAACAGTCACAAGAGTGGCCCCTAGATGGTATCAACATGGTCTCATTTTTACTAAGATAAGATATGGTGATCTTTTTGCCTAAAGATTTAGAGAGGACAAGAAAAAAAAGAGAAAAGAAAAGAAAAAAAAGGAAAAACATGTCTGGATTCAGAATTTTTTTTTTCTTTTTCCTCGTATCTGCTGTTGGTAGTAGTGAATCGAACTTATGAGAAACGAAAGCGCTTTGACAAAAAATAAGAAGCTAAAACTTTGGCCCTATCTAGCCTTATATTTTTTCTTTTTGGCTTTAACTTTTTTGGTTCGAAGTGAAGTAGACAAAAGTTAAAATTGATATATTCGATAATCAATTTTTTTTTTAAGTACTTTACTTTAAGAATAATCAGAATATTTTGATTTTAGGTATATTACCTTCCACTCTATAAAATATCTTAAGCGATGCTTTTTTTTCAATCAGAAGTTATTTTGAATAAACTTATATATTTTTCTCCAAAGATAAAACATTACGGCACTGCAGTTATTATTAAATAGTTAATTATTTTTATTTTTTTAATTTTACAGTAGTACAACAGCTATTATTAAATATTTTTCTAAACTTTAATTTAAAGTACAATAAAGTAGCCTCCATCAAGTAATAGATTTATGGTAGGAGATTTACAAAGTACTGATGAATATCTTGATGGCATAAGGAGTAGTTATGGAACCGGATGGATTGAAAGAAGTAACTGATTTATTAAACTCTTGATATATTTTCTTCCCCTTTTGAGCAATGGTTACAAATTGTTTTTTTAAAAGATTCTGCCGAGTCTTGAAATTTGGCACGACGGGGTACACAAATATGGGTACAGTGGACCTATTATCGTTACGACTCCAGGATTGGAAATGGATTTTTGGGAACCAGCTGGATGCGCAAGTTTACTGGTTCGTTCAACTCTTTGTTGGCCAGAACTTTTAGTATCAAATTTCTTATGGATGCTAATTTGAAATTTATATCGATTTGAAAATATTTTGTAGTTTAAACTTTAAACAGCAACTTGCTAGGTGGCCGTTGGCACTGATCTCCAGTTTGTCTTTCCTTCTTGTGATGGATTTCATGTTGGCTTCATTTGGCACCGCCACCGTATCTTTGACTCAAGCAGCAACATGTGTTTGTTGCCTTTTCTGTCGATTTCGGGGGTGTTATGGTGATGGGAGCGTTGTTTTTGTGGTATGTCTTCGGCATTCCTAGAGAACCGGAATTCATAATTAATTATTTATAAAATTTATATCTGTGGAATATTTTTCATTCTCTAAATCATTTGGGCATTATATTTGATTGACCTAAAAAAGCACAGCGTTACCTAAGATAGATGGTCAATCTGGCTTTTTCTTTGACAAAAACCGACTTTGATTATGGATCTATGCTTTTGCTTTTAGGGGCCGCTAAGGCCTGATTCATGGTACCATAAACATTTTTATAAGAAAACCTGATTTGGGATTAGAATGAAGGTTTTCCCCCTTTACAATAAAGATCATGATTTATAATCATGGCAGTAGCATTTATCCTGCCGATAGGTGCTGTAGCCAAGAATCCAATGCATTGGAGTAGTAACTATCTCTCCGTATCACCAAGTTCTCAAATCATCCATGAGGTTTGCATTTGCTGACTGTCTCTTCCAGTTACTATGAAGTAAAAGAATTGCCATGCCCGTTCAAAAAATAATCAATAACTTGCTCAAGAATTAGTCATGTGTAATTAAGTTAATGATTCTATATGATGGTGGTGGTTTTACTGTTATTCTATTGTTGTTTCCTTGTTATTATATGAAAGAACCAAACTGATCCTTGGAAGGCATCGGGTGCCAGTAGAAATAGGTTCAACTTATATGAAAATATGAATCCCACACACAATGGTACGTACAAGCCCTGACTCTGCGATAAAACAAAACCATCCAGCTATGATAGCAAAACTGTTACAATACAGACAGGGTTTTCATGAATTCTTCGGCGTTCCTTGGATTATTCAAGTATATGTGGGAGAATCGTCCAGCGAATAAGTAATTAGCAACTCAAAAGCTTCGACAAGGGTCATCATTGCTAGAGATATGCTAAACTCAAACGAAGCCCTTGTGGGGGGCATCGTGGAAGACAGTGTGCATAGGTGGTTCAACACTCCCATGATGATGACACGAGTAAAAGATCAAGTTACGTTGGCGTTGGTTCTACGTTTTGAAACTCTCTAATTTGTTGGCAATTGATGTGAGAGGCAAGCCTGAATACAAGCTTGATTAATTCCTCTCTTTTATATTATTCTATCTATTTAATTTTTTAAATTCATATGGTAAGCTTTTATCTCAGGGTTCGAAAATCAGTGGCGGTGTCCTTGCTTCTTGCCATATTTTTTCTGAAAAAAGCTACATTTTTCTCAAGCTGCTCAGCCAATGAACAAAATTCAGTCAAAGTGGAGGTCGATGGATGACGCAACGAACTAAACGGAGAATTCCTACTAAGAAAAAGATCACCGGCAATATTGACCATCTAGATAACCTAGACCAGCCTTGCATCAGTCTGGTATTCATTGGTAAATGCCTCCGAAACTTTCGCTTTCTCCTGCCAAATAACAAATATCCGTCCATACAAACAAGGCCACCACACTCTCAATGCTTCCATTTTATTCTTCCCCGCCTTTTCTACCATTGGTGACCCATCACAGCACTCTGTCATTCCATTCACCCTGTAACCTAAATTAGCAACAACGAAAAATTATTCAAGCAATACATGAGCAATTTCATTTTTGCACACCAGGCATAGTCCAGAATTAAAATAAAACTGCCAAGAAATTCAAATTCACAAAATTTTTAAAATTCGCCTTTAACTAGCGTAGAACATTTAAGACAGTTGGAGCTTAGATTCCCAACAAGGATGTTTGATTTGTCTGCATGTGCAAACAACTGCAGATGAGGCGATAGATAGAAACAATAGATGGCATATTGGTTTATAATCTACAAGCATGATTAAGTAGTGCAAAAATACCTGGATATTAAATGTCACGTTGTTATACCCTACTTTCTGAACATAACAAGTATCATCCATGGATGTGTAAGCAGCAACCCTGCAACCTATCAGAGCAGCTACTTACCATTTTGCACACCACAACAAGAGAAAATGTTTCCCATCCAGCAGGACGAAGTGCAACAGAAACATTATTCCAGCTTATATGTAAATGTAAATGATGACAGCAGAAACACCAGTAAAATATCAAAATAATAAGAATAGACAAACTCAGGTTCTGATTTTATCTCCAGTATGCATCCATATAATTACATAGGTGAAAAAACAATTCCTTGCTCTTCCATCCTCCTCACCCTGTCGCTCCCTCACACCATCTCACCTTCACAAAACTACTGCAAAGGAAAATCAAACAGAACCTGCTGCCCAAGCTAAGGCTTTGATCCTTCAGAAAATATTGCAAAACCAACACATATTCCGACCCTGCTCTTACAAGTCAGCCTTGATCGATCAAGAATACTTGATCAATCAAGAATCTGCTGAACTAGCTTGAATGCAGCAAAACCATTTTTTCTGCAGAATGAGAAGATTTGGTGATAATATTGCATGATCGTAATGAAGAAAGATGAATTAAAAAGCTTGGAGGTTGCATCCAATCTTAAGCTGTATATGACAGGGATTGCCAGTAATTCACCAAGCCAATGCATCATCTAGAAGAAAAAAGAACTTACAGCATTCACATTAGGCTTGGTAGCATATGGCCCATGCTTAAAGGCTGCCTCCTCCTTTCCAGGAGAGTCCACGCTGCGTGTGCTGCCACCTGTCTTCCTCTCATCCCTGGCTTTATTGAAGATCACAGTGAATCCCTCTGCAGAAGCAGGGTCATTTACATCCCATTCACCAAACTTTGGTAATGGCCGACCCTTGTCCTGCTGGAATCCAAATCACTAATATCAGTAACAATGGAGATATTTTTAGAGGTGCGACAAGCGAAAAAGTATTTACATTCAATTTTTTACCCCTCAATAAATAACAGATCAAAACATAAGATTCTAAAATCTTTTATATCATAAATACTGGGCATTCTAGGTTCTGTTATAAGCAGTTGTACTAAGGCATTTAGTATTTATTATCATACCCCACAAATGTAACAGCAGATGTAGCCGTAAAAGGAATGATCAGCAAATAAGGTTTCATAAAGCTGACTCCAAATAGTTGGAACAAGGATTAATAATTATAATAATATCTTAAACTGTTACGATTTGTTCAGTCCATATATCCAGATATAAGCCTAACAATCATGCTCATAGCTGATGATTTTTTCCTCGTAGTAAATAATATACCTTATTAAGTCAGTGTGCTTACATAAGATGCATATGAAGTTATGCAGAACCATCAATATGCATTAAACAAAATACACACCAAGAGAACCACATTAGGTTCAAGGTAGAAACCAAACATTGAACATGGAAAACTAGATTTGCAATCAAACTGGTTGTGCATGATGCACATCAATGTTCCAATCCAATCACTACTCATACTTTACATGATTAAGCAGACAGCTGCTAAGGCATTTAAATGGGCATTTAAGCAACAATAACAAATGCTCAAGCAAGTACCACTTAACTAGTCCAAAAACAGGTAGCTGTTTAAGTGGCCACTTAAGCATTTAACTAGCTGTTGCTAACAGCACTTGTATGGCACTTCAATACAAGTATCTAACTATCTAGGCTTATACTAATTAACACCTGAAAGAATGAATCAAAACAAAATATTAATGTTTTCTTAATAAAATATTCGAATAAAAATGTGATTACAACTTACATCTCTAGATAGCATAAGCACGACACTCCTATTTCAGGGTATCCAAGAGTGTCTTCTTTGTGTCCAAGTGTCTAGGAAGTGTTGACACTTGCATCGCCTGAACCATCCAATATAGAGTGTACCATACCGTACGGGATCAGAACTGGTATGAAACTCACGTTTAGATCGATACATGCTCCATATCCATGTGTATCGAGGTGTATCAAGATGTATTAAGGTACGTATCGATCCGTACCAAGGTATATCAAAATAAGAAGTAAGAAAAATGGTTTAATGGCCGTTTCAGCATAGGGTGCATGCCATACAAACCAGTACCATCCTAAGCCATACCATACCAAACTAGTAAGATGCCAATACAGTATCCGATACCGAGATTGTAGACCTTGGCTGACACTCCAAGATTCCTGAAAACTAAAGTGTCCAACTGCACTAGTACCAACTGGTACAACGTACCACATATAGAACAATATCCTAATAGGCCAATCAAAGGGTGGCCAAGTGCATAAATCTCCCATCACTACAATGTTTGGAAAAGATCAAACATGCATACCTTACCCTATATGTCGAGAGACTATTTTTGTATTTCGAACCAGTGACACCCAGGTCACAATACAGCAATCTTACTAGTACAACAATAGACAATCAAAATTAACCTAAAGTATTTCGCATAAATGTTCTCTTATTTGCATCCTCGGTCTTGAGCTATAGCCAAAATTGATAACTCAAAAGGCAACTTACTTAAACTGTGCCCTAGCCCATTTACAACATGATCAAACTCCAAGTACGATAATTCTATATCTCACCTTAACCAGGCACATTTATGAGAACTGAAAAATTTTTGAGGCTCCAAGACAAAAATCATGGAGTAAATTAGAAACCTCTGCAATGCACATGCTCTAGGATATGGGCTATTCAGAACTTCTAGTCACAAATAATATTAGGCTGATAAATTTTCTTATAGTTTGTGTACTCCTCGCATAAACATTAGTACAAAGATTAAAGGACAATCAGCTCCATCATAACCTCCTTGGTGCAAAATCCTAGTCCACCTCATTCAATTAATTTTTATAAAAAAAATAAAAGGTTTCAGTTGGACATTTTAAAAATTTCTGCAGCACAAACCCCAAGATCCACTACTACAACTCTTTGATGAAGTTAGGAGACACAATATCTCCTCTGGATGAAACTAAAAGAACTGGTAATGACTGTCAACTTCAACCCTTTCAAGTATATCCACAAAAAAAACTAGATTGAATTTTTAAGAAAGAAATTTATATTACAGATACAAATAAAATTGTCACAAAGTTAGACTGACTTATTTCACTTCATCAATAAGAGCTCAAACGTTTTCTTGTAAAACCAGCCCCATCTTTGCATATGATTAATGTTTACCAGTAATATCTCAAAAACAAAGGAATTCTAGATGGGTACCCTTTGGAAATTAAAATTTTAATTCGCTTCCAAAATTTAGAGCATTCCATTGACAGATTTAAAAGTTGACCACAATGCAAAATGCACTCGCTCATTTACTCCCAACCATCTCAAGCACTATTTACAAATACAGAAGCATTCTCGTGCAAGGTCATAAAGATTAGCATGTCTAACACAAATCCCAGGCAAAACACCAAAGAGTTTCCCCAATGAAAAACAGCCGATCATGAAATTTCAATCAACAATATCCATAGAGCAAATCAATGTTATATACCGGATGCTTGAAGCAATATTATTGCATAAGCTCTAGACAAATATGTTTTATACATCAATTTGATCTTGAAACTTATAGATATGCAGAAACACAATCCAGCCAACATTTCCATGAACATTAAGAACTATAATGATGTTTCAGAATGCTCCTAATTCAGATACTATATAAAAATGGATCTTTCTACAACATCTAAAATAATTACATAAAAATCCTCCTCCAAAACCTTTACCCAAGCATCGACAAACCCTAAAATTTTACCACCGTATAGTTCACCAAATACAATCGAGTAAAACAACTAAAAACGAGAAATCAAGGAAGAAAAATATTCTTTCCAAAATAGTTTTAAAAAAAGCCCTAATACAACAACTCATCAACAAATCAACCACCAAAACGACGGAAAACAGAAAAAAACACATGAAATGGCATCAATTTTTCCACATGTAACGAATCCAAAACCATCAACAAAACAGGAAGCCCACGCCTCGATCGCCCAAACCATATGGGACCAAAACAAACCAACGAGGGATCAAACCCCTCCCAACCAATCGGATCAGATATCCAAGGAATAAAAAGACCACGAGGAATTCAAATTCTTAATCAAAATAGCACGAAAACAGGGAAAAAATCGGCCCTTACCGACATGAATTCTTTCAGGAAACCAAGAAGAAAGGAAGGGTGGGTGATGGAGGTGGGTGTGGAGGGATGGGGGTCGAGCGAAGAAAACGAAATGACAAAGAGAGGAGAGAAAGGGTCCCAATTTTTAATTTACTATTTTAGGAGGTATTTTATTATTTCCACATTAAAAAAATTCGATTTGAGGTAAGACTTATTCGTGCGCGTGAGCTGGAGGTGGGAGCGCCCCGAGGTCACCGTCACAAATAACGGCGACGGAGGTGAGGATTCCGTCATTGGTGGGTAGGGAGAGGACGGGGGCGTGGGATGCGGCTGACCGAACGGAGCGGAGTGGGACGGAACGGAGTGATGGTCGAAAGGGAGGTTGGGCATGCGGGTGTGGTCATATGCTCGTTTTATTTATTTATTTATTTATTATTTTTTTTGTAATTTAGCGTTAAATTTTTTCATAAAATCTATACTAAGGGCATATGCTTTGTCACAAATTATCGCTCTAGTTATACGGCAAGAGAGGATTGGTGCGACCACAAATTGGTACAATATATAAGGAGGTAGATCAAATTTTGAGTTACCATATTAGCTGTAAACGAGTCTGATACGGATTTTACCGTCATCTATACCCACTTCAGATCAGTAGAATCTACCTCAAGGATTAGGTACACAGTGGAGCGGAGTAATTGCTACCTTGGTACATCAAGCTACTCTTTCTTGAAAGGATTATTGACCATTTTGCTTTGTAGTGATGTAACTGGTATGAGGGAAACAAGATAGCCTTCAAAAGCCAGGAGAATAGCTTTGTCAACCACAACATCATGAAAGTTCTCATATGTCTGGTTTTTCTATTTTTTTAGCGGTTTCGTTTGCTCTAATCACTTTAAATATCCTCTCATTAATTGTTATCGAATACAGCTTAATTTCCACTTATCAACCAAAAAACTTCAGATATTAATAGGATGGGTCAATCAGTTCACAAGTAAACAAAGAGTTCAAAAGGAGTATAAATACAAGTGTACTTAATTAGACCTGCATAAAGGGATAGCAAACATTATAGGAAAGCAACAGAGAAAAAGCATCACCCTACACACCAAGAATTTGGTTTTGTAATACTGAGGTGAGACTACCAACAAAAAGAATATCATGTAAGTTGAATCAAAAACTTCTTCACCTCATCCTAGTTTCCTCCTCTACATAACACTGAAACTTCAATATGCGATAACGTTTGGATGATGACCCCGTCCAACCATTTCATCTTAAATGGAAAATGCTCCTGTGCAGCACCTCGACTGCCATAACCATTTATTATACAGCTGAAGGTAAAAATGATCAGGAGAAAGCTTCATCCTCGTCATATGTTGCATGAACTGCTCTCCTTCTCTCGACTGTTCCCTCCTGCAAAGAGTAGAAATCAGTGTATTCCAGGTGATCAGTTCATGCATGTCAGCATGAGTTCATGAATTGCTCCCATGATGTACATCTCTATCCTTGCAACAATCATAAAATAATGTTGCATGTGGTATGTTATCAGGCGGAACTCCAGTCTAGTGCATCTTTGGTAGATGTCCTCTAGTTGGCTTTAGCTTAACCATTTTGCACAAATCCTTTATAAGTGCAGAATATGTGACAACATCAGGACCAACCCCCACCTCAACCACGACGAAAAGAAATTGCAAAGCTTTAGTGACCTTCCGACCTCCCCTTGTCAAGGAGATCCATAGCAGCATCCACAGGCTTCCAATAACCATTCAACAAAGCACCTTAAGTAATCTCATCACAATGGGCAATGGCTATCTCCGAGATGGCAACGTGCCACCTATCCAAACATGCACCGATATCCGTTTTGTAAAACACACACTGCAAAGGATCTGAACTCAACTTCTTGCCATATTGCGATAATTAAAAGCCTCTACTACCAGCAATGCCCAATATGTGGGAATCACATTAATATAACACGCTAGCATTGAAGCTTGCTATCTCGTAACCTATTATAAGTTATATTGATTCAGCTCTGTGTCTTTCTTCAGAGGATCTGTATTCATTCTCTGCGCTCCTTGCCATCATTATTAGAGATCTCTCCTATTAGCAATGGTCAAAATGCGAGAAGAACATTAATATGACACACTTGCATTGGAGCTTGCTAACCTCACATAAGCTACATGGATTCAGCTATGTTTCTTTATTTTCTTCTATTTATAATTACAAAATTTATACAAACTTCATCAATTTTTAATTACATTGTATTCAGTACTATGAGTATCGGTGCGTAAGTATGTTCAGCTCTGCATTGACTATATATTGAATAAATCTAATAATATTTTCTAGCTAATCATTTTGGATAAGTTCCTATATTATTATAGCTATATATAAAAAGAAACATGATCTAAGCTCGTATTCTTGACTTGTATATTACAAGGTCCAAGATTCAGGCCTTAAGAGGTAAACACTAGTTCTATTCAAGTCTTGAGTGGTAGACCAGCTTTAGGTATTTATATATGGGTGGAACACTTCACTATCTTGAAAAAACACATTCCAAGGAGCGTTTTTAGTCGGTTTAACCTTGTCAATCATTTACCACCCACACTGGCAAATATTAAATGAGGGATAAGCTTGATCAAGGATGCCTCACATCACGATATGATCAAGAACACTAAAAAAAATATAAATAAAAAATAATTTTAAACCATATGAAATAGACTTATTTAGAAGGCTCTTGATAGACAAATTTATCAAAATAATATCAATTTTAAAATAATTTAAAATACTGTCTTTCCAAAACTATTTACTAAAATACTGTCTAAATCAAAATTGCCCTATCATGACTCATCACTCTACACGTCATGTGGGATGAGTGGTTGTTGGTGCAGAATTTGGTCGACGCCGAATCGAGCTAGAGTTGAAGGAGATGAGGTCGCCGTCGGTGACCTACAAAACAAAGTCCCGTCCGGAGTCGGTGGTGATGGTTCTGGCAGGACCCTCCAATGCTCAAGTCAACTCTTCTGGCCAACAAAAATAGAGTACTCAGAAATGAGTTCGGCAGAGTTTCAGGGAAAAAAGAGCTTAAAGAAAATATATCTGGAGGATCCTTTTTTATAAACGGAGCTTGTAGCGGGTTGATGGTGATGGCCATACCGTCCGATCGTGGGCCGCTCGGGACCGCATGGAGTTCGATATGGAGAGGAAGGTATTGTTAGGCTGATAGTGATAGCCATACTGTCGGATCGTGGGTCGCGTGGGGCTTGTTATGGAGGAAGAGGTGCTACCAGGCTGATGGCGATCGTTCGTCGAGATTTAATAGCCGTAGCTGGGAGGAAGCAGACGTTGGTCGGTGAAGAGCTATGTCATACATTAATTCCAATGGAGTTCCGACTCCTAAAGAAAATACGTCTGGAGGGGATCATCCGGAAGAAGTTCGGCCGAAGAAGATGTCCGGAAGGAGTTCGGCTCCTGAAGGGGTTCGACCGAAGGAGAAGTCCGAAAGGAGTTCGACTTCTGGGGGAGTTTGGCTCTTAGAGGAGTCCGACTGAAGGAGAAGTTTGGTTGAAGGAGATGTCCGAAAGGAGTTCGGCCCTTGGAGGGGTTCAGTCGAAGGAGAAGTTCGAAAGGAGTTTGGTTCCTGTAAGAGTCCGACTGAAGGAGAGATTCGAAAGAAGTTCGGCTTCCGTAGGAGGTCGACTGAAAGAGAGAACTGGAGGAAGTTCGGCTCCCATAGGAGGCCGACGGAAGGAGAGAACCGGAGGAAGTTTGGCTCCCATAGGAGTCCGATTGAAGAAGAAGTTCGGAGGAAGTTTGGCTCCCGTAGGAGGCCGACTGACGGAGAGAATCGAAGGAAGTTTAGTTCCCGTAGAAGTCTGACTGAAGGAGAGAACTGAAGGGAGTTCAGCTCCTATAGGAGTCCGACTGAAGGAGAAGTTCGGAGGGAGTTTGGCTTCTATAGGAGTCCGACTGAAGGAGGGGTTTGAAGGATGTTCGGCTCCCGTAGGAGTCCGTCTGAAGAAGAGAATTGAAGAAAGTTCGGCTCCCATAGGAGTCCGACTGAATGAGGGGATCGAAGGAAGTTTGGCTCCCATAGGAGAATGACTGAAGGAGGGGTTCGGAGGGAGTTTGACTCCCGTAGGAGGCCGACTGAAGGAAAAGTTCGGAGATAGTTTGGCTGGGGCTCGACCACTGAGAAGTTCGATCGGCTGAAGGAGTTCGACTAAGGCTCGTCTATTGAAGCTCTTCCATGACTACCGGTTGCATTAGACTAAGCATCAGATCGGACTTCGATGGGAGCAGGATTTATCCCCAACAATAGTCTTTCCACTTATAAGTTTAAAATTTGAAGGAAGAAAGTACAAAAAGATGACTGCCGAAGTTCTTTTTTCGATTATACGCCCGTTGAGATTGACGCTCGGAGAAGATCTTGTCTTCAACCGAGGTTAGCATCGAAGTTGAGGCTCGAGGGAGGTCTTGTCTCTAGTCGAGGTTGAAGGTTGAGCTTGGAGGAGGTCTTATCTCCAGCAACCGAGATCGAAGGAGATCTCATCTTCTATTGGCGAAGATTTTGAAGCTCGAGAGAGATCTTATCTCTAACCAAGGTTGACTCAGACGCTCAGGGGAGATCTTATCTCCAGCAGTCGAGGTTGAAGCTCGGGGGAGATCTTATCTCCTGCAGTCGAGGTTAAAGCTCGGGGGAGATCTTATCTCCAGCAGTCGAGGTTGACTCGATCGCTCGAAAGAGATCTTATCTCTAGTCGAGATTGACTCGAACGCTCGAAAGAGATCTTATCTCTAGCCGAGGCTGACTCGATCGCTCGGAAGAGATCTTATCTCTAGCTGAGATTGAAGCTTGGGGGAGATCTTATCTCCTGAGTTGAGGTTGGCTCGATCGCTCGAAAGAGATCTTATCTCTAGCTAAGGTTGACTTGGACGCTCGGGAGACATCTTATCTCTGACCGAGGTTGAAGCTCAGAGGAGATTTCATCTCCTGCAGTCAAGATTGGCTCGGTCGCTCGGAAGAGATTTTATCTCTAGCCGAGGTTGACTCGAGCACTCGGAAGAGATCTTATCTCTGATCGAGGTTGAAGCTCGGAGGAGATCTTATCTCCTACAGTCGAGGTTGGCTCGATCGCTCGAGAGAGATCTTATTTCTAGCCGAGGTTGACTTGATCGCTCGGAAGAGATCTTATCTTTAGCCAAGGTTGAATTTGAAGTTGAGGCTCGGGGGAGATCTTATCTCCAACAATCGAGGTCGAAGGAGATCTTATCTCCAGCAGCCGAGGTCGAAGAAGATTGTTCTTTCAAGTTCCTTCAGGTCATAAGTTTCGGACCGAACGACCTCCTCTATTTTATGCTGGCCTTCTTAATTCGGAGTAAGCTTCTCTTGGCCCTGAGACTGAGAGATGATGGCTCGTCGAAGTACCGAGCCTCCCTAGAGGTAGCGTTGATGACACCGAGAGACGGCCGACCCTCTTGTTGCTCCCCCATCATGGGTGGTTCTGACTATTGCAGTGCCCTCGACCGATCATCTCCTGCTTCAGACTGGCATCGGAGGAATTGACCCAACCGATCCCTCCTGATGAGCTCCTCGATTTCATCTCGGAGCTGAATGCATTCCTCAGTATCGTGACCATGGTTATGATGGTAGAGATAGTATTTGTATCGATTGCACTTATTCGAAAGAGACCGTAATTCTTCTGATCTTGGTAGCTGACTCTTAATTTCCATCATAACTTGACTTTTAAGAGTGTTAAGGGGGGCATAGTTATGAAACCTTTCGAGGGGAGGACTGTGAGGATTTGTGGTGCTCCCAAGCTTTGGGAGGCCAAGGGAGGAGTCAGGGTGTTGGCTTCAAAAATTTTAGGAGCTTAGTGCTTCGTAGACCTAGGACATAAGGTGAAGCAAGAAACCAAAGTCGGAGAATCAAGACTGCAGAAAAAGAATTTTTTGTAGGTTAGCCAACTCAGTCTAAAACTGGGTCGGCTAAGTCTCAGAGCACAAAAAAAATAGAGAGCTGCACGTTAGAAACTATTGGCATGACATAGGACTGGGCCGGCTCAGTTTCAGACTGAGCCAACCCAGTGAAACTTAGCCGGCTCAATGCTGAGACTGAGTCGGCTCAGTGCGCGGACAGAGTTACGCAAGGGTCTATTTTGGGCTAGGATCTGGGTTGATCCTAGGGATCTTAAGGTCTGATTAGAGAGATCTTAAGGTGGCTAATTCATTTATGGGTTGGGTCTAGATCCAGAGAATGAGAGCATGGGAGACATGGGTGTACATGGGCTCGGTGAGTGCTTTTATGTATTGGGTTAGTCGAAAAGTTTTTTGGTCGGACCTAATGGCTATGTATAAATACATAGGTTATATTAGAATTTTAATAGTGTGGAACACAGACCTTTTCTCCCTCAACTCTCTTCTTCTCTTCTTTCTAGAGTTGCCGCCTTAGGTTCTTGAAGAAGTCGTAGAAAAGGGGGCATCTCCCTCAAGCCTAAGGAGAAAGACGCTCCATCACAGATCCAGATGGAGGATCGATGATTTGTTGCCCATAGAGAACGTCACTGGTTCCTTCAGGTCCGTGCTAGAGATCAAGAGCTTTCGCAACATTATATCGGTGCTTGTGATGTCAAGGATGATTGGCGTTCAAGCGATATCATAGGACATAATATGGTATCAGAGCTAGGTGATGCCTCGAACATTGTCGACCGCAACATGGTATCAGAGCCAAGTTTCAGAGCCTGATGGTGCACGGAAAGAGCTAGATTTTAGAGCCTGATGATGCATGAAAGCGAAGGAGAAGTCATACAAGGTGAAATTAGAAATCTATATAAAAATTCCATGGTATGTCTCAAATCTATCTTGTTATTGCTGTGGTTTGGTCAATCGGGAGTAGCGAGTTGAAGGTGGAGGTTGAGAAGATTAACGAAAAGAGATTTTTTCGAGATGGAAGGACTTGGTGCATGATTTGTTGATCGATCTTGGTGGAAAGGCCGACGTGTATGACGATTATGTGACAGGTAGGGAGTGCTGCAGTAGCACTTTTCTAAAAATGTAGGACTGAGAAAGGCTTGACGATACAGCAGCCGAGGAAGGTATCTCAGTAGAGAGTATCAGGATTTTCTAGAAACATGGGCAGTGTAGGACTATTGAAGAGAGATTTTTCAAGAGATAATGGTCGAAGGAAGGCTGAAGAAACGACTATACGTCCTTCGATGTCTGAAAGGTGGGGAAGTAGTCAGAGATGTATTCAACGGTTTGACCAAAGCATGGATTTACGAAGCCTTGAGAGTGATGGAGATGGATGATCCATGGAGGTCCAGTAGGTTAGGGCTGGACGGCTGTAGAGCGGCGTAGAGATGAGTCAGGGAGCGCTGGAGTGCTGCAGGAGAGCTACTCTGGAGGCACGGGACTGAGAGAGGCTCGATGGTGCAGCAGCCGAGGAGTGTATCTCAGCAAAGAGTGTCAGTGGTTTCTCAGAGAAATCGGGTGCAGATCTTAGGAAGAGTCAGGAGGTCTCAAGTAGTCGGAAGTATCATGAATCAAGTTTCTTCTACAGAAGCACCAAGAAGAGTCATGGTTCAGGTGAAGGATGGTTCTTCGGGCGCAACTGAAGCGATGGCTAGTCTAGGGGTAGAAGATAAGGACTATGATGAAATTCACTAGGGTAATTCACTAGGGTTCAGTCGCTGGATTTAGAAGAGTTGGATGAGCTCTTGGATTTCGAAGGTGCCCGTGGGTTGCAAAGGTATCCGAGATGGCTTCGAAGAGAGCCGCAGAGTGTGGAGGGTTCGAAGGGACAGCGACGGTGTTTAAGGTACAGTGGCAGGCTCAGTAGTGCAGTATTGGATGGTTGGCCTCGAGGGACTTGGTGACAAAGTCGGGTTCTATGGTATCAGATGGACTTTGGATATAGATGGAGCTTTGCAGTGGTGGCTTCACAATTGAAGAGAAAATTTGACATGAGTTCAGAGCATCGGTGATGCACAGTTTCAGGTGAAGCGGTGTGTGCAGGTGGATAGGCATAGTTCTGAGGAGATCGTGTCAGATGGTACAGTATATGCTGGTGCAGAAATACTGTAGGTTCTTCAGAAAAGTTCAAAGAAAGTGATGCAACTGCTAAGCAAAAAGGATCCTATAATTTCAGGATGGTGCCAAGAAGCAAACACAGATCTTCAACAGTGAAGGCGGTCATTCCAAAGGCCTCAAGGGTGCACAACAACTGAAGAGGATTGACAGAGGCGATGTTTACGTAGGGACTGTCGAGTACGTAGGAACAGCGAGATCATGCAGGAGGTCATTGTCGAGAGGTTTGCTAAGGCTTGGGGCACCAAGATGGAGATTGTGAGAATTTATGGTGCTCCCAAGCCTTGGGAGGCAATGGGAGGAGTCAGGATGTTGGCTCTGAAGATTTCAGAGGCTTGGTTGGTGCTTCGTAGACCTGGGACACAAGGTGAAGCAATGAACCAAAGTTGGAGAATCAAGACTATAGAAAAAGAATTTTCTATAGGTTAGCCGGCTCAGTCCAAAACTGGATCGGCTAAGTCTCAGAGCATAGAAAAAATAAAGAGCTACGCATTCGGAACTGCTGGCATGGCACAGGACTGGGCCGGCTTAGTTTCAGACTGAGCCGACCTAGTGAAACTTAGCCGGCTCAGTGCTAAGACTGAGCCGGCTCAGTGCGCGGGCAGAGTTACACGATGGTCTATTTTGGACTAGGATCCGGGTTGATCCTAGGGATCTTAAGGCCTGGTTAGAGAGGTCTTAAGATGGCTAATTCATGTATAGATCGGGTCTAGATCCAGAGGATGAGAGCATGGAAGACATTGGTATACATGGGCTCGGTGAGTGCTTTCATGTATTGGATTAGTCGGAAAGTTTTTTGGTCGAGCCTAATGGCTATGTATAAATACATAGGTTGTATTAGGGTTTTAGTAGTGTGGAACATAGACCTTTTCTCCCTCAACTCTTTTCTTCTCTTCTCTTTAGAGTTGCCGCCCTAGGTTCTTAAAGAAGCCCCAGAAAAAGGGGCATCTCTCTCAAGCCTAAGGAGGGAGGCATCCCATCACAGATTCAGGTGAAGGATCGGTGGTTTGCTGCCCATAGAGAACGTCACTAGTTCCTTCAGATCCGTGCTAGAGATCAAGAGCTTCCGCAACATGATATCGATGCTTGTGATGTCAAAGATGATTGATGTTCGAGCGATATCATAGGTCTATAATATGGTATCAGAGCTAGGTGATGTCTGGAACATTGTGAACCGCAACAAGGACTTCTTTGTGCCCCTCTGTTGGAGCTTCCTTGGTGATGAGCTCGAGGAGTTTGGGCTTGCTTACGCTCGGGGAGAGTCCGTGAGCGTGGTCGAACTTCTCTCGACCCTCTATTGACGGTGGATCTATCAGACTCGTCCGCCCACCGCTCTCCTGCGACTTTTTCATCCTTCAATTTGAAGGCTTCTTCTGCACGGACATATCCCTCGGTCCGAGCAAGCAGATCGACAGTCTCTAGGAACTTTCTCTCTAGGAAGAATAGCAAATCATTCTTTTGAAGGCCGTTCTTGAGTGCAGCCATTGCAACAGACTGGTCTAGGTTTCGGACCTCCAATGCAGCAGTATTAAATCGAGTAACATAAGTCCGGATGGATTCTCCCATCTTCTGCTTGACATTCATCAAAAAATTCGAACCTCAACGCAGACATCGGTTGCTGATGAAGTGGGCCATGAACTAATGGTTCATCTGATCAAAAGAGAATATCGTACTTGACTTCAACATTAAGTACTAGTTTCTTGCTGCCCCCTTCAAGGTAGATGAAAAAGCTCAGCATAATATGATGTCTGATGCGCCATGAAGTAGCATCATGGTCCGAAAGGCCTCCAAATGATCGACTGGATCAGAGATTCCATCGTAGCTTTCAAATTGAGGAAGCTTGAAGTTCAGCGAAATGGACTCTTACATAATTCAGGAAGAGAAAGAAGGATTGATGCAAACGTCGTCATAACGAGCTGGGATGACATGGTAGAGTTTCTCAATCCATCGGTCCATCTTCCGCAGTCTGTGATCAAGGACGTCATCTTGGTCGCAGATCTTGGAGAGCTTCTGACCACAAATATGGAAGGTCTCCTCCAGAGGAGAACCATGATCCGAACATAGATCCTCTGCTCTCTATTTCTCCTTCTCAGGGATGATGGGTATGCTAGCCCAAGTACTCTTCTTTGGGATCGATTTTCGACATCCTGATGGTGGATTTTCTGATGGAGTCACTATCGTAGGCTGCTGCATGACCTGCACCATCTCGGTGAGGCCCTGAATTTGCTGCATCAGTAGGTTAAACTGCTCTGGATTTACCATAGCCGTCGGTGGAGGTAGAGGTTGAAGTACTGACGATGGAGCAGGAATGGATGGATCTGGCCCAGATCTGACGGCAGAAGCGGTAGATCTCTGGATAGTCGTCTTTTTTTGAGGCATTTCATGGGATTAAGGGAGAGGATGGAGGTGACCCTTGGAGAAGAAGGTCAGCAGGGTCGATTGAGCACTTCTTTAAGAACAAAGATACCTCAGAGACAGAGGCCTTTCCTTTAGCACCAATTCTATTAGTACAGAATTTGGTCAACGTTGGATCTAGCTAAAGTTGAGGAAGACGAGGTCACCATCGATGATCTGCAAAATAAAGTTTCATCTGGAGTCGGTGGTAGTGGCTCCGATAGGACCCTCCGACGCTCAAGTCAGCTCTTCTGACCAACAGAAATGGAGTGCTCAAGAATGAGTTCAGCAGAGTTTCGAAAAGAAGAAGAGAGCTTAGAAAAAATATATCTGAAGGATCCCTTTTTATAGATGGAGCTTGTAGCGGATTGATGGTGATGGCCATACCGTCCGATCGCGGGCTGCATAAAGTTTGGTACAGAGAGAAAGATGTCATCAGACTGATAATGACAGCCATACTATCAGGTCGTGGGTCGTGTGGAGCTTGTTACGAAGGAAGAGATGCTGCCAGGCTGATGGCGATTGTTCGTTGAGATTTAATAGCCGTAGCTCGGAGGAAGCAGCTGTTGGTCGGTGAAGAGCTTCGTCATACATTAATTTCAGTGAAGTTCAGACTCCTAAAGAAAATACGTCTGAAGGAGATCATCTAGGAGGATTTCGGCTGAAGGAGATGTCTGAAAGGAGTTCGGCTCCTGGAGGAGTTCGACCGAAGGAGAAGTCCGAAAGGAGGTCGACTCTTAGAGGAGTTCGGCTCCTAGAGGAGTCCGACTGAAGGAGAAGTTCGGCTGAAGGGGATGTTCGGATGGAGTTTGGCCCCTGGAGGGGTTCGACCGAAGGAAAAGTTTGAAAGAAATTCGGCTCCTGTAAGAGTCCGACTGAAGGAGAGATCCGAAGAAAGTTCGGCTTCCGTAGGAGGCCGACTGAAGGAGAGAACCGGAGGGAGTTTGGCTCCCATAGGAGGCTGATGGAAGGAGAGAACTGGAGGGAGTTTGGCTCCTATAGGAGTCCGACTAAAGAAGAAGTTCAGAGAAAGTTTGGCTCCCGTAGGAGGCCGACTGAAGGAGAGAATCGGAGGGAATTTGGCTCCCATAGGAGTCTGATTGAAGGAGAAGTTCGGCTCTCATAGGAGTCTGACTGAAGGAGAGGTTCGGAGGGAGTTTGGCTCCCATAGGAGTCCGTCTGAAGGAGAGAATCGGAGGGAGTTTGGCTTCCATAGGAGTCCAACTGAAGGAAGGGTTCGGAGGAAGTTCGGCTTCCGTAGGAGGCCGATTGAAAGAGAAGTTCGGAGAGAGTTCGACTGGGGCTCGACTGCTGAGGAGTTCAGTCGGCTGAAGGAGTTTGACTAAGGCTCGTCCGCTAAAGCCCTTTCGTGACTACCGATTGTATTAGACTGAGTATCAGGCTGGACTTCGGTGGAAGCGGGGTTTATCCCCAATAGTGGTCATAAAAAAAAAGTTATCCTATAGTAGGGCAACTTATTAAGATGCCCTACCATAGGGCCATTCTATAAGTCAACCTATGGTAGAGCAACTCTATAAGTCGTCCTACTATAGGACTACTTTGATACACCCTAACCACCTATTCATTCTAAGTGCTGAAGATCCATACTTTCTCGCATATCCCATGAAGGAGTCCTCACGCTTTCAGGCCATTGAGGAAGCCTGCCAAGCTTTTTGATACACCTCTCGGCATAGCCATGCACTTTTCTATTTTAGCCTATGGCGCAGCAGAGATCAACCCTTAAAATCTGTATCAAGATCGACAATAATTTTTTGAGAAACCAACAAAAATTATAGCATATGCATTCAAATTAAAAAAATTTATAACATTAATTTCAAATTAATATTTTTATAATATTTGATTATTATAAAGTTTGTTAGCAAAAAAAAAGTATAACTAATATAACAATCAAGAGGTGTATATGCTAAGGTACTGAGGCCTCCTTTGCATCCGTTTCTTGTAGATGCGTGTCACCTCTAGTCGGTGGTGTGATGGCTCAGGCACGGTATCGATCGGTGGGAAGGTGCTGTCGTGCTCGGCCTATCAATATGTGCCTGATGTCTGCCTCGAGAAACCCTTAGTCTATCCCTATCTCTGGCCCTCCCATGCGCATGATCGATGTGCTACTCATCGAGTCGGTGCGACGTGTCTCCCGGCTCACTAATCCTCTATGATAGATGCATAATATATGGAGAGGTCAAAGTCCGAGAAACTAGGATATGAGGTATGCTGGGCATTTGATGATGTACTCAGATCATCGATTAATGACACAGTATGAAGTTGTCTCTCCTCAAAGATGACTTACATGGTGTCGAGATGGCCGTCCATGACATTAACAAGTATTCGGTTCTTGCATCCAAAAGTGATCGAATGGAAGCTGCTCCGTGCTCGATGGTACAGTGACATTTTGGGCTAATCCCTTATCAATGGCGAAATGAATCGCCTAGTGATACTCCTATACCATTACAGACATAGATTATAATAATCTATAGTGATGAGCATAGATGGACCATCCATAATCAAATCTTTCCACCGCTCCCATGCATCAATATGCTCCTAATATTGTCAAACCCAATCATGGCGATGCTGCCCTCATGGATCACATTGTGGAGGCTCTCCTGAGTGTTGCATGGTGGGGGGATGCTCTAATATATGCCAAATTGTCACATCATACGCTCCAGATAGTAGATCTCCATAATGTCGAAGCAAATGAGAGATACGCGTGTCCCCATACATGCTGATCTAATCGACATACCTCAGGTAATATGGTCAGTATCTCCAGTGTGTAAGAGACCCACACAATCTGATCATCATGCTGTTGGTCAAGCTGATCCCTATAGTATATGACTGAGTCATATGCAGCATCAAAGACCATACACCAATCAGTCGAGTCCTCTACATATCCAAAATAAAGTCAACATATTATTCTGTAAAAACATTTAGTCATTTATCATAAAAAATCAGTGCTATTCGTTATATACCTGCATCCAAGTGGATCAACCGGGTCGTGCTGTATCCTACCAAATGGACCCTCAATACCAATATCATCCTCATCTAACGGGTCATGACCTACTGCATTATCTCCTAGTGCTGGCTGGTAAGCTCCTACCTTGGGGAGTACCATATTTGGCCGTCCAACATGTAAATACTCCCATATCCAAAGCTGCAGTAATATCAACGATCTAACTATCTCACGTGCCTACAGAGCTCGTGATATAAGAAGGCCAAAGTAGCGCTAAACTCATTTGCCCACATGCTAGAGATCACGTAGCAAGGATATGTATAGCAACTGCACGGGAAAACTGAACTTATTGGTAAATAGATAACCACCAATAAGATATAAAATGAATGCTCGAGCATATCTGGCGTATTTTTTTGAAACGAGGTCCTCGAAAACGAGACATAAAGACTCCTTTTTTTATTTTATTAAAATTTAATTTTATAGAATAAATCTTAAATTAAGACTGAACTAAAGGAAAGCAATGAACAACTGAAAAGAAGAAGAATGCATTTCAAATGAAACAGAAGCGGGAATGAAAGAGAATTCCGAATTCGCTTTGTCTACAAACAAGCAAGGAAGCGTTAAGCAGATAACCCATCTTCCTATTATATGACCAATCGTTCTCTTTCTTTTTTAATTGCGTAGATAGAATAGCTCAGGTCTCATCATCTGTATCATCCGGTAAGTGGTAGAATGTATCGCAAAGCTAATGAAATTTCAGCAAAGATCCTAACAATATCGTCTTTAGCGGTCTAATCCTAAATAACTTCTCACATAGATCCGACCAGATGATCTGCACAGTACCGCTGATGGTAAGCCTATGCACCCATAATCCAAGAAAAATAGCACAGTCCTGATCATCGCCTTCCCGACATGAAGGTGGAAAGTATGAGTCTCCTAACGCCATCGCTCTACCATGACTGTAATGAAGGTCTTATCTAGTTGTATGTCATAAACTCTATAAACTCCATAAAAATTGGTGACATGAAAATATGCTATGATCCGATCATGTGGTGGCCAGGCACGCATCACGGTCGAGCCGACATGAAAATATGCTATGATAGGCACAAAATAAAAAGACTATGTTAACAATGAAGATAGTAAGAAATATCAAAGATGGTAAAAAATAATATTGACGAGATGTTATTTCTGGAGTGATGCATGGAATTAGATAGTATAAAATTTAAAGACTTAGAAACTGAAACACCAACACTCAAAATAGAAAACTTGCCAGTGAATAGAAAACTAAAAAGGAAAGCCTTTGTTCTAGAATTTTCGGACTCAAAGCTAATCAGATAAATTCTGGCGTTAAATATAGTTAAAAAACAACTACATATTGCTAGCCATAAATTTAAACAAGGAAACTAATTAAAGCAGTCTAAAGCCTACATATTGGATAAAACAAACAACATAATCAAAGACCAATTCATACTAGTGATATTACAAAATACATCATGATAGAAAAGGTAAAATAAAGAAACCAGATCAAAAAATGTAAGAACAGGATAAGCCAGAATAACTTGGCTTCATTGACCAAAAAGCAATTACATTGCCAGCATAAACTACCTATTCACTTCAGCTACTATCAAGAAAATATAAGCAAATGACTAATTTTTATGATATAAATAGGTTTTGAATGAGCATGATAAACCATGATTATATGACAAAATTGAACATTGTCACAATGGTTAAGTGGTTGTCAACCAATTGAGAGGACATTGGTTTTGATCCATTATACAGATAGTTTCCTTGCTATTCGTGGTTTGCAGACACTTTTTCACCGAATATCCAAATCCAATATCCGACGCCTTTTAGCCATACTGTCAGATAACTTCAATATGACAGCAGTTAGAGTTTAGAGCTTCTTAGTCTTTGTTTCTGCTTGATTATATATGGTTGAACCTCATGAATAAAACTACACAAGTCAATGGCTAGTAATTCTCCACCTTCAGCTATCCACACAAGCTATGCTATATATATTGCCGAAGAAATTGCTTTCCTCTTTACCGTTCCATCATTAATAGCAATTATCTAGCTTCTCCTTGGCGTCCATTAACGAACAATGAACCAACAATCAACCAATATTTCACTCATCTCGAACATTGAAGTCAAAACAAGCAAAAATTTCAGCCTTATGCAACCCAGCGCAGTCGCATCGCCACCAAATAGAAATAACATAGAAAAATGACGCTTAAGGGGAAAAAAAACACAAAAACACTTGGAAAAAAAAAACCCATCAAAGATAGCTGCGGGATAGAATATGGCATCCTTACCATCCAAGACCCCGAGGAAAAAAAAAAGACAAAGGGCTTAGATAAGCTTACCTTTCTATAGATCCATTGATGTACTTGCCACTTCCACGATCTTCACCCGAGCAAGAAGAGCTCTATCCTAATGACCACGAATAGAAGATGAAAGGGACGGAAAGAAGGAAGGGAGGGAGAGAGAGAAGCTGAAACAGGAAGAATACCTTAAGAAGAAAGAAAATAAAGCAACTTAGTAAATCATCTTATCACAAGACGTTCTTTTATAAAGCATCTTATTAAGTCACCCTATCATAAAATAATATTATATTATATTATCTTACCTGACATACCATATAACCTCAACACAAAAAATCATTCTATAATAAAACAACTTTTTATTGGATAGTATTTTGATAAATATTTTTTAAAAATAATATTTTCATAATTATATTAAAATTAAATATTAATTTAATAAATTCGCCCTTCTGATGATGCTGCCGAAAAGGACCAGTTACAAAAAAAAGTGGCGTGCTCATGGTTCTTTTTCTTAGGAAACGACCAGCAAAGACAAAATGCAGCCGGGGAAATATTTACATCAGTTCTCTCACCCTACAAGAATTGTATGCTCAACTCTTATAGAGCAAAGTCAATACAAAGTTCTGACACCTAGAATAAACCATTTAATCTAAAACAATATAAAAAAATAATATACGCCAACCAATTATTCATTTGAACAGCTGCTACCCTTCACAATCTGAGGGGCAGATAACAGACGTCTAATACAAAAAGGAAAAGTAAAAATATACATATGAAGGCAGGATACTGTTTTTCAAGCATTCAAGCATATACAAACTTCAAAATTAACCATGGAGCCTATATCCAAAAACAAAAAGGACTCCGAGCCCTAGGTATTGCCGTCAGAGTGCAAAATACCTTCCCTGATTATAAGGTAGCTAGGCGTTCGAGGTTAGATTAGTTTTCCCTTCTCCAAAAACCTCTCCTACGCCTGCCATTTCAGAGAGACAAGCTTCTGACATCAGGTTCATCTGATTGCTTCTGAAATCTGAGAAACCATCACAGGTGATTACATAAACAATGAATTGCAAAATCTGCTCCAATAAACACTAAGCGCGTCCCATCATTTATTTTTTTGCTAATCAATTAGAACATGATTGACCTGCAGCGTACTGTAAAGAAAAATAAATCGGGTATTTTTTTGATAGCAAAATAAATTGAGTCTTAATAACCAGTTAAATCCTTTGATCCTATCAGTACTTTTTGTTCAAGCCCTCTCTAAAGCACAAAGGATCTAGCATTGATTGCATGTACATTTTCTAGTACAACCACAGATAACAAACATTCTTGCAAGCATAATGTGTAGGTCTACTTGACTCACTTTTTATGTTATTTCAACAGCAAAAAGCAAACTCATCTACACCTATTAAAAGGTCCCAGGAATTTAAGCACCAGGTGGAAATAATGCCCTGTTGCTTTCTAAAACAAGATCATTATCTAAATTGAGGCCTAGCATTTTAATTCAACACCAGACCAAAAGCAGCCAAAAGATTGTGACAAACAAAAACTGTAAGCTGGTGGAAACAGAAGACAAGCCCACCTGTACATGGCAATCAGAAAAAGATAATTGGCGCCAAGGGGAGAGGCCGACAAGTACAATATATCAACCAAAGCCAAAACCTTCACTAGCTTCATGGATGGCAAGCAGCAAGCGTTCTTCTAACTGCTCCTTGGAGGAATACTCTGGCAGGTCTAGCTGGTTGAAACTGCAATTGTATATTATAAACTTTTGAGTAACACCAATATTTTGAAAAAGCAATGTCCTACTTGTCACATAACATTGCAATACCGAAATGCATTATAGTTTTGCTCCTTCAGTTAGCAAGTCTAACCAGGTATGGGCTGATGGTAATCTCTCCGGAGCACCATATGCCTTGTGAATCTGAAAATGTTGAGGGCCAGAAAGACCCTGCAATGCTTTAAAGCCCTCTAAGGGAACCTGAAATGGCCATAAGCAATCCATTTAGAGAGAAGACGACAATAGTAACAGGGTCATCGAACATGACTGCTGATCTAAATTAAAAATTAGATCAAATATTTTGCTTTTCTTTTCATCAGAAAATGTTAGTTTCTATACAAGCATCAACATAAAATAAGATCAACTTTAACAGGCCATTTAAATTCAACCTTGACCATACAAGTGAAGGTCAATCACCAACAAAATCAAGAAATATATCAAACTCAAGGATGGTCAAAATCAGGCTACTAGCATATCAAACTCAAGTAAACCATCGTCATCTAGAATTTACCTTATGCAATTCAACCTGGATTCTAATGGTGTGTGCAAAAGAGATAAGAACATCTGACTGACAGACATTAATGAAAATCATGAGAAAGGATTTGAAGATAGAGCATGAAACCTCTGGAGAAAGAGCATGAAGCCTTTGAGAGGAATAAGAGAGTAAAATAACTCATAAACAGCATGATTAGATCTAAATGACATTTTGCTTTAGAAATTAACAAGAATTCGTTTTAACTTTCTGAGCCAGAAGTTCCAGGACTTGTAAGCTCTGGTGTGGCAAATCATTTCATCTTTATAAATATATAATCATATAAAGCTACATAATAGTGCAGGACACCAAATAGACAAATGGATTGCTTAAGTTAGCCTTTAATTCAATTTGATTTTTTATGTTATTCTTTTTTAGTCATTTTATAAAATTTACTTATTTTTCTTTTCTAAGAACAATTCACATAGGTGCCTGTATAAGCACTCACCTTCAACTTCATAACTTTAAAACATTACATATAGGTTTGTTTTTATTGCTTGCTGAATATAAATGCTAGTTATTTGCAGTGAAAACTCATCCACAGTAGGGATACAGATGTTAAAGAAATTTATGGATCCAGAATAATATTTAACAATTCAAATCTTTCTATATATGAAAAGGGAGTTCAGAGCTCCCTTTTCGTGACACTTGTTAGGGAGTCTGAACTCTCCTTTGTCAAAGCAAAAAAAAAAAAATCCCAAGAAAAAAAAAAACCAATCCATCACCCATTACATCCTATCTCTATCACTTTTACCCATCACATCCATTTGAACTCCCCTTTGTCAAACCAAAAAAAAAAAAGAAAACTCACTCCATCACCCATCACGTCCCATGTCCATCACTTTTACCACCAAAAAAAAAAAAAAAAAAGAAAATCACTCCATCACATCCAACCGCATCCCATCAAGATGTGGAAATCACCTAGAGGTATT
Source organism: Cocos nucifera (assembly GCA_006176705.1). NCBI lineage: Eukaryota > Viridiplantae > Streptophyta > Magnoliopsida > Arecales > Arecaceae > Cocos > Cocos nucifera. The sequence goes on along the minus strand of QRFJ01000359.1, from coordinate 1,433,033 downwards.
AAGGAAATGGATAGACTGAGAGAGAGTAGTGGGAGTGAGAGGAGTACAATAGACGGTATTTGGACAGTGGCACCATCAAACCTAACAAATAATTTTTTTAAAAAAGAGATAAGATTATTTATTGGTTTTTTCCATCATTTCCATCTTACTGCATTAGTCCCATACTTATATTTTTTTTGTTTTCATTTTTTTTAAAAAAAAATTACATTGTCATTTTTTTTTATAAGTTGTATGATCATTTTTTAAAACAATTATGCGGTATACAAAGACCAGCGTCTGGTCTGCACCTTTATTTCTTTACATGGAACCTAACTAGGTAGGTTGTACTGAATATAAGGCTCTTAAAAAAGATAAAGATAAAAATTTTCATAATATTCATACTCCAAAGGATTAGACTTAGCTGTGGAACGAGTTCAAAATCCTTTTTTAAAAAGACAGGAGATGGTCATAAAGTGAAAGTGGGATCCATGCAATGCACCAATAGATGAACTGACCTCAGGAACCACCAATCTGTCCTAACTCTGCCCACTTAGCTCTCTCCATCTCTTCTTCTTGGACTTCTCACCACCCTTTCCCTCTTCTCTTATTCTCAGAATTGAGGTCAAAAAGATTTAGTGAGATATGATTGGGAAGTCAATTTTATGTTATTTTCCTTGTATTTTATACAATCCCGCTGTGTAGCGCGGGTTCCATACTACATGTAAGCATGATTATTTTCTCATAAGAAGCCAAAAAAAAGAAATCCTACAATGGAAAAATGATTTACATGAGCTTATCTTTTCATGTTGTTGCATGCCAGCATCCAAATGGTAACAGGCATGGATACAGCAAGCTATAATATTCCTCTGAGCCAAACTCTAGCTCCATCTATGTTTTCAGAGTGTAACTGATGTAGCCAAATATTCACCAAAACATGGGATAAGCCGCCACCTTTTCTTTGAAGAGTGATGGATCCAACTTTGCTAAATTATTTTCTTGATAAACAAGCACGTGTCTTTCTCAGATAGGAATGCCCTAGCCAATTTTAAGTTCAATGGATGGCAATAGCTGACTGATTATCAACTGAAATATTGATCATGAGTTTCCTTGTTTTATTTGAAAATTTTCATGTTTCTTTAATTCCATGCTAAGAATTCATTTCAAACTTGGTCTTCTTCTCTATAGAACCTAATTATCCATCCTAAAATACCAGGATGAAAAGTTAACCTAAAAAAGATCATATCTTGATGACTATCACATGAAAGCTATGCACAAGCTTCACCTCATTAAGCAAAGTTTTTTGCAACATCTAGCATCAATTCTTGAACTTGAAAAAGTAATAGCAAAATCTATCACATAATAACCTTCCTTATGAATGTAACATTATTGTCACATCATAATTACCTTAGATGTTCCGGTTACAAATTGAAGCAGTCTTGCCATATCCTCCTTGTTAAATGCTTTAACAACCTCCCAGAACCATTGGATAATAGGAGATGCAGTTGTGTAGCCAGTATACTCTGTGTTGGCTTTCAAATCATCAACTGCAGGCACCAGGGTGAATCACAAAGATGAAAAAGTAAATGGTAAGACTGCTAATAACAGTAAAAAAGCCAAAAGCACTCACGATCGATTTCTGGAAGTCCACTAATTAGAAGCTCAAGCTCCTTGTCATTAAATATTGAAATAAGTTCACGTGGAACTAATTCATTGAAACCCTCTAAAAAGGAATTAATCTGAGGACGAATAGCTGTAGTCAATATGTGTTCGGCCACAAGGTCCACATACTCGTGCTTTGTTTCTTCTGTAACTCTGATATTCCTTCCTCCAGGTTTAAGCTCATAGTCAGTAACCTCCATCACACAAAGGGAAAAAACAGTTAGTTGGAATAAGCATGCATACTAATCAGAATTGAATTACAAAGGCAAATGATGATAACAACTTTGGAAACCTTGCAAACTGCCTTTGATTTGCATTCAAGTAATTTTCCACAATTAAGAGAACTTGCTAATATGTCCTGCAGAAATTAACTTAACCATATAGCATATTCAGATATTGGATTTTGCTTACCTGATTTTTCTCATAAAGGATGTGTTTTTCCTCATCGGCATCCATGCTAAATGTCAAATCAGGGATATCACTTGCATCATTCTGTTCAAAATTCAATACAAATCAGTTTGTTTATTAAACATAATCTAACACCAGACCAAAACACTAAACACTAACCTCAAGCATCCACTTCAAGTTCTTGTAATAATCAGGATCAACAGCTTCTATGTCATGATAAGTCACTTTCACACCAAGAATGTGCTTGTAAAATGAGCGAGTGAAGTAAACATCCAAAAGTTGACCATCAAACAGTGCTTTTGCAACCTGTAGAATTTGTTGAAAATATAAAATGATAAAGAATTTTAAAAAGAACTACCATAATGAGAATGTTCACATCCAATAAAGAAATCAGGAATATATTATCCTACCACACGGCCCACAAACTTGAAATAGGAAAGATGCTCCGTTTGGTAAACAGAATTTGGATTAGGCTGGAATGTTGCATTATTCCCAACAGTAGTGAAAAGCAAGGCTCCTTTGTCAAAAATGACCCTTGAGAGCACTTGATACCATTCCCTTGTCAGCCCACCTGCATCAATGCCCTCTTCTCCCTGAAATTGTACAGTCAACCGACCTTTCAAGTCTTGACTGGGACGCAATCGCAACTGATTGTATGAATCCTCCAAGACATATGCGCGGCGAACACTTATCCGCAGAGGAGCAGAAGGGTGCTGGTCATGTTGTTGTCTAATACGTGACCGAAAATATGCCCTCTTGTTGTCAAAATCAATCAGCCTTGGTACTTTTAACATCATAGACAGTGACTTTTCGAGCAAACTTGGATTTTGCCTTATAAAAACATTCAGAAGCCGTCGATGCTTCTCTGCAACCCTCGCAAATGTCATACTGCCAGTTCCACCGCACTTAAGGGATGGTGACAATGAAGTACTGGCAAATTCTATGACTTCTATCGCAGTCACATTGTTATCTGGCATTGCAACAGTTGGGTTTGTCTGCAGCTTCTCGCACAGAACAAAAAAAGCTTCTATGAATGGCAACAGTTGCTGTGTGCCTGGAGGAAGAGGTGGAGAAAGAGAGGAAGAGCCAGCAATATCACCAGCATCTGGCAAATGTACAGGAGAAGAGAAAGTTGAACTCTGCCCTAGCTTTGCCTCAGTAGTGCTGATGCAGTCACTTAGTTCTTGCCATAATGGCTCAAGAGCAGCATTTAGGTTCCATAATATAGATTGTTCCTCATCAACACCTTCACCCTTTTTCTCATCAACTAAAGTGAGTGCACCAAGTGCTTGTAGCACCCGCAAGACTGCAGCTCCAGCCATAGAACCAGGACTTAGTCCCAGCATTTGTGTGTTCTTCAAAGTTATGAGCTCAGAAACAGCAGAAGAACTCAAATTACGAGCTAAATCTGCTAGCTCAGTTGCAAAAAATCTTCGATGGGTAGAAGCAACAGATGCCATTTTTTTAACTACTTCAGCAGCAAGTGAATATACTCTATCTGAAAGTCTGGTTAATACATAAATTAAATTAGTCACTGGGGCTGATTCAAAGGACACAGTGAGGACTCAAAACTAGTCACCACATGAAATAAAAAAGTTTCAATATGCAAATACAGCTTCTAAGACCTGGACTAATATGAGGACTCCAAACTAGTCATCACATGAAACAGGAAAAATAAGATATGCAATTACAACTTTCAGAGATCTGGACTAATATGAACAAAACTGAATAAATATCAAATGGATCAGCCAGAAAAGTCCAGACAGTAAAAGGTGCGGTGCAGGTCAATCATATGAATTGAGCCAACTCATAACTCAAACATGACTTGAGTTAGTTCCCATTTTTTAAGTACCTGAACTTGAGAAAAGAAATAAGATAAATTGGAAAAAATCTTGAATAGATCAAAGGATTAGCAATGACTTCACAAATATGATTAGTCTAATATTACTGTTTTTCAACAAAACGACAGATAAGATCAATTTCTTGAATTTTGATAACCCTTAACTTTTTTTTTTTTGTAATCCAATATTTACAACATTGCCGATAACCCCTTGATGCAAAACCAAAAGAAAAGAAAGAAGAAAAAAATTAAAAAAAAATAAAACCAAAAAATTTAATTCACTCAATTTTTTAATCAATAATTCAGATCTGTCTTTCTCCACATAGGTGGAACCTTTAAATAGAGAAACAAAAATATAACCTAATAGGATTCTAACAGATGACTTAAAACCCAATAAAACTCTTTTTATAGAGTCCTAACAAAATTAGGATTTCCAACTAAATAAAATAAAATAACCTAAATTAAGCCCACAAAAATTAAGGTTAGGGTTTAGCGACGCTTCCTTCTGGAATACGTGCGCAATCCCTGATTCCTATCATTCCCTCCTGGCTAGAAAGAACTCGATTCTGGCGAGGAATTGATGTAATCTTCTAAAATATCTGGATCGATACGTCGTAGTTCTTCCTCAAGAATCCACGTAGCATCTAATCTAGACGTCCTTGCTACTTGATTAAAAATCTTCGAAATCCTCCATCAGCAGAAGAAACAATTTCATCTATAAGAATGCGTTCAATTTGGTCTGATAAAGCTAGTGGAAGCGATGGGAGAACCAGAATTGGCACTGGAGGAGGAATGTGATCCCTGTTGTCACCTGCATGCATAGTAGGAGGCTCGAATGTGTTTCGATAAGGTAGCAAGTCCTCAACATTGAAAATTGGACTGAATTTTAAATCAAAAGGTAATTCTATATAATATGCATTAAATCCAAATTAATGAAGGATGCGAAAAGGATCGGTGGCTCGAGCATGTAATTTTTTGAATGAATTTCATGGATAACATTCAGGACGAATACGAACTATAACATAATCATCTTCGTTAAACTCTAATTTTCTACGATGAGCATCAGCAATAAATTTATATTTTTTTGTATTCATGACAATCTTTTGTCTGATTTCAATATGAATTTCATTAATATGTTTAGTAAAAGAAGTGGCAGACTCAGAAGTACGATTATTCATAGATAAGGAAACAAGATCAATAGGTTGACGGGGATTAAAATCATAAACAATTTCAAAAGAACTTTTACCAGTAGACCTATTCACAGAGTTATTGTAAGCGAATTCTGCGATAGGCAATGATAAATCCCAAAGTTTATCACCAACTAGACACCCAAGTAAATTACTAAGACTTCTATTTACAACCTCTGTTTGACCATCAATTTAGGGATGAAAGGCTGAAGAAAATTTTAAAGTAGTTCCAAATAATTTCTATAAGATTTTTCAAAAATAATTTATAAATTTGACATCACGATCTGATACTATTGAAGTGGGTAATCCGTGAAGTCTAACAACTTTCCTAAAGAATAACTTAATAACAGAAGAAGCATCAGAAGTTTTATGACAAGGAATAAAGTGTGCTATTTTGAAAAATCTATCAACAACCACTAAAATTGAATTCTCCCCTTGCAGTTCTAGGTAGTCCAAAAATAAAATCCATACTAAGATTTTTCTATGAAAAATGAGGAATCGGTAAAAGAGTATATAATCCAGTATTTTGTTTTTTAGCCTTGGCTAGCTAACACGTACGATACTAAGAGAAAGTTCTAGCTACGTCCTTTTTAAGAGAGGGTTAGTAAAATCTATCCTCAACCATAGCTACAATTTTATTTCGTCCAAAATGACCTACTAATCCTCCTGCATGAAATTTCTATATAAAAAAATCTCGTAAAGACGTTTGAGGTATACAAAAATGACAACCTTTAAATAGATAACCATTTCTAATTATAAAATCAACATATTCTTGGCAGTTTTCTTGACTAACCTCTTGATAAATATCAGAAAAATCAAAACAATGCTGGTAATCATCTTTTACTCGCTCAAAATCAATTATCTTAGTATTCATGGATTATAAGATAGTAATTACTCTACTTAATGCATCAACGGCCCTATTCTCAACACCAGGTTGATGTTTGAGAACAAAAGTATAATCCTAAAAAAACTCTACCCATTTAACATGCCTGGCACTAAGCTTCTTCTGGGATTGAATGTATCTAAATGATAAATAATCAGAATATAGAACAAACTCTTTAGATAAAAGATAATATCGCCAATACCTAAGGGCTTGAACTATAGCGTAAAATTCTCTATCATATGTAGAGTATTTTTGCTTAGCTTCATTAAGTTTTTCACTAAAATAGGCTATATGATGACCCTCCTGGCTAAGAACTCCTCCAATTCCTATACCTAATGCATCACAGGCTACTTCAAAAACTTTGAAAAAGTCAGGATGTATTAGTACAGATGTCTTAATCATCCTAAGCTTTATTTCATTAGAAGCTCTAACAGCATTAGTTGTCCAATGAAACTCACATTTCTTCATGCAATTTGAATTTTATTTCTTCCCAAAGCACTATAGGAGGATGTCCTACTCATTCTAATTTTCTTTCAACAGTTTGCCAATACCGCTTGGTAGATCCTATTAGTTTCATTTTGGTGAAGCGGATGCGAGAGGCATCTGACATGTAATACCACTCAAAATAGAATTCTAGATCTAATAACCAATCATGGAAGGCTTCTGGATCCAATCTACCATCATAAGAAGCAATGTCTACTTTAACCCCTTTTAGTGGTTCTTCTAAATCTTCATATTTGTGCGGATATTCTCTATATTATTGTTCTTGGGGTCTAAAGTATCCAGAATTTCGTGCATATCCAGTAGGCTGCCTAAGATTCCTAAGTATGGAATTTGACGGCTCTACTTCTCCTTCATAGCCTTCTCTATCATAATCATCTATTCTACGATAATGATAATCCTCAAAATTATTTGTGGAATGATGGATAATTGGAGAGACTGTTGTATAGATCAGGGATGCCTGAAAAGATTCACTAGTATGTATGACATGATTATGGCTACTAGTAGGCTTAAGATTTCGTGAAGAGAATCGATGAATAGATTGAATACTAGAAGAATCATCTTCTACAGGTTGTTTGCCTATTTTGGACTCTTTTAGGATTAATTAGCATTCTACCTGTTGACCTATAAGATTTGCCATGTCTACGCGGTTTTTTACTTGCGTAGCACGAAGCTCACTAATGTCAGAATGAATTTGGTCTAAAGAATGGCGGATCTGGTTTAAAGATTCTTGGAAGGTTGTTTGGATTTTTTTGACAGTTTCTAGTTCTTTTTCTATTATAGTTTGTGCATCTTTTAAATTACCAATAGCCATGATAAAAAATTTAAAATTTTATATGAATTTAAAAGTTTAATTATGATGCTCACAGTAAAAATTATAGAGTCCAACTTAATGTCTATGTTTCTAATTCGTATAATAGTAAGATATGGATGTTTGATACGAAAAACAGCAAATATGTGAAAAAATAAAGACAAAATCAGGATCTAAGTAATTTTAAATTACTTAAAGATTTTAAAAAAAATTCAAATTTAATGGAAGAATTATACCTTTCATCTTATGATGCAGGTAGAAGATATTTTTTTTTGGGGGGGTCTATGGACTGGTTCTACAGACTGCTTATACACGATCTGTAGACCGCATGATTTTCAGTAAAAAGGGTTACTTATTTTTTCTCCGAAGGCCTCCAATGTGACTTCGGTCGAACGGTTGCCGTCGGTTGGCAACGGGGCGACGACGGTCCAACGATGGGGCGATAGCGACGGTGGTCCGGTGACGAGCGACAAAGGGAAAGGGGTAGGTAATCTCAATCGGAGGAAAGAACGAAGCCAACGATGACGAGAGCCATCGGCGATGACTGGGAAAAAGGGTCTGGCGATGGCTGGCGGCAGAGACGGCAACGACGGACAGGAAGAAGACGGCGTTCAGAGGGGCATTTGAAGCTTCTCACCTAATCGAGGCTCTCGATGGAGGTCGAAGAGCTAACGGATGCCGTCGAAGGGAACGACGATGATAGTGGTGGCGACGGAGGACGCGGCGACGTCTATCGACGGAAAAGGAGGCGGCAAGGAAGATGGAGATGACAGACGAGAAGAGAGGAAACAGGGGATTCTCACGGTCGATCGGCGATGGCGGCAGAGTCGACGCCGATCAGCGGCCGATCGAGGCGACGGGAGGGTTGATTGGGTCGGAGTTGACGGCGGAGGAGGGAACAACAGCTGTTGGAGGAGGCGCAGCTGCTGATCGAAGCCTCTCACAGGCGCAGTCATTGATCAAGGAGGCGGACGACAGCACGGACGACGACGACGACGAGAGGAGCGAAGCTATGGGTTGCACCGACAGAGATGGACCGGGAGGAGGCCGCTAGGTGTCGGCGCCAGTGAAGATGGCGAGAGGTGCAGTGGTGAAGGGAGAGAGATTGTGATACGACAAAGAGAAAGAGAGGGAGGAGAAAGAGAGATGGCCTGGTGGTTGGATTGCGGTGGACGACGCCGATTTTTTTTTTTTGATCTGGGTGGAAGACGATGGGAACAGAGAAGTGAAAGACACGGAGAGAGAAAAGGGTGCGACTCAGGAAGGAAGAAAGATGAAATCGTGATGAAAAATGAGGATCTGAGATCGTGAAGCTCTGATAAAATTGATGCAAAACTAAAAAAAAAGAAAGAAGAAAAAAATTTTAAAAAAAAAAAATCCAAAAATTTAATTCACTCAATTTTTCAATCAGTAGTTCAGATCTATCTTTCTCCACACAGGTGGAGCCTTTAAATTGAGTAACAAAAACATAACCTAATAGGATTCTAACAGATGACTTGAAATCTAATAAAACTCTTTTTATAGAGTCCTAACAAAATTAAGATTTCGAATAAAATAAAATAAAATAACCTAAATTAAGCCCACAAAAATTAGGGTTAGGGTTTAGCAACGCTTCCTTCTAGAATACATGCGCAATCTCTAATTCCTATCACCCTTCAATACTTGGGGATTAATAGAGATATGGAAAATATACACCTTCAAGATCAACAAAAATTTTAAGAGGAAAAAATAACAATCTAGTAAAATGGCCAAGTGTTTTGCCTTCTGAGCACAGAACTAGCCCTCTTTATCTTTTAATGAAGTTTTCCAAACAACTGTTCATGCAAAGATGGAAGACCTTGGAGAGAAGTATGTCAAGCACTGCCCTTTCTCAGCTAGTTGGTGAATTACCTTCTAATTTCTCATAAGAATCAAGACTCATAGTATTCTTGTTTAAATCAGGATTACAATGTTTAATAAGTATTGTGGATGTAAGAAATTACTGATCACAGAAGTGTTCTATTAACAAATTAGCTAATGGATGTGCGTTCTATGGTGGTATGCTATTAGTGATGATAGCTGAAAAGTAATTTGAGTATATAATGTTGTCTTGACTAAACATTCCAGGAACATGAGGGAAAAGAAGGGGAAAAAAAGAAGTGATGCCTCAGTGTCTATAGGAGCTTAAATGTGTCCACTTCAACAAACAGAAGGGAAAGTGTTGAAACAAACCAAATGACGGTATGAGAATTTTACAAATTTGCACCAACAGGAAACCTGACAATAAGAATAAAAGGCCAAGAGGGTCCATAAAACCAACTCAAAGCAGTTGGGATAACACCACCGGTTGTGGTTATGCATAGTTACTACATTAGCATGTGTAAATGCATGTGGTTTTCTGTTTTGGCATATGAACAGTAAAGCATAGATGCATGAACACATGGTGTTTCTCTTTCAATACTGATATACTTTAAGGCTGTAGATAAATATTCCCATCTCTACTTAATGGGCATCCTCTGTGCCTTACCATTTCCAGGGTGCATAAGAGAGGCAAATCAAAAGAAACACATTTCACAGCCAATGTGTTAACACAAACCTGTGCCTAACAATTCAACAAACACAAAGTGTTAAAACAAACCAAATGACAGTAGTGAGAATTATACAAATTTGGGTCAACAAGAATACTGGTAATGAGAATAAAAGTCCAAGAGGGTCCATAAAACCACCTCAAAGCAGTTGGGATAACACCACTGGTTGTGGTTATGTATAGTTACCATATTGGCATGTGTACATGCATGGGATATTCTGTTTCAGCACATGAACGGTAAAGCATGGATACATGAACACCATGGGGTTTCCCTTTCAATACTGATAAACTTGAAGGCTGTAGATAAATACACCTGGCTCTACTTAATGGGTATCCTCTGTGCCTAACCATTTCCAGAGTGTCTACGAAGAGGCAAGTCAAAAGAAACACATTTCACAGCACGGGAGTTCATTATCTCAGTTTGTTCAATTGCAAGGGCAACACATATACCATAAAGCATTAGCTTAAGAAGCAGTATATGTAGCAGAAGTGGTAATTCATTATCGCAAATTTGGCCAGTACAGGGATTGCACTACTTAATTGACATTAAAGTTCCAAGCATAATCAGAACCTCAGCAAATCAAAGAAGTTGCTTTTAACAAAATATATTTGTAGATAAATGTTGGCTCAAAATATTTACCCTTCATGAGCAAGAATAGTGCAGAGGTTGTGTAAATCAGAGCCAGGAAGCTGTAAAAGAAGATCATATTGGCTCACAGGGTTATTCCTGCCTGAAGATGGCACTGCTGGGCAAGGACCTTGATGCTTCTCCAGACCAGGGTTCTGTTCTAAATCATTTTGTGTGTCTTGATTCTCAGAACCTTCTGCAGCTTGTCCAGAGGGAGGTGGGCAATCAATCTTTGAGACAGCATTGTCAACTACTACTTGGATCAAAGACATAACCTGCACAACAGACCAAATCCAGTTGCATATGCAAGTAAAATGCAAATAGAAATACATCAGCAATCCATCATAAGCTTGTGAGTACCTGCTCAAGATGTGCATTGCTGCGCAGAAACAACGGTCTGTTCAAAAGCTTCAAAAATATAACTAGACGCATGGGACCCTTGGGTGATGTTTCTGGAACACTTGATGAGGCCTTTGCCTCAAAGATTTTCTCTTTACTTTTTTCTCTCTTGTTTTCTGAATGGGTAATGTTTGAGGATTCTGAGGCCAACGTGCTATCAAAGTCAAAAAGAATGTTTGCAACAGAAGAGTGATTCGTTGCCAGGTATGTCAGGATTTCAAGAACACGACGAGACACGAGAGGTGGAAGGCCTACAAAATAACAACAATGAAATGGCACAAAACAAAGATAATGATAACAGAGGATGACCCAAAAAAAGAAAAAGAAAAAAGACAACAAAATGAGATAAATAAAAGATGAAACAGAGGAAATACCATCTGCGGGTTGAGGTTGGCCATAGACAATATTCCACTGACATCCATAAAGCCGCTGAGAAATCATGCTTGCTGACCCACTATGCCCATCAGCCTCAGGTCTAATTATATCTACTAAAAGGCCAACCAAAATATTACGCGTAACACTATGTGCACATAAGTTCAATAGAAGTCTTTGGAGAAGGCCTTTGCCCAGGGGCTGCCAACAAAATAAATGCAAAAAAAAACAAAAAAAAAAGAAGAGGTGATGCAATATTAGTCCAGCACTGAAATTACCACCATAAGTAGTTCGTGGTTGACCTGCTTACAGCAGGTCAAAGGAAAGTAAATCTCATATATAAAGATCCCACTTCCACCCTATACTCAAAATTTCACAATGAAAGAAAAAGTATTAATCTAAATCTACACTGCAACGAGGGATTAGCTGTATCCGGTCACAATACGATTCTTCCAGATGGTACATGATTTTAAAATATCAGATATAGTAACAACATCGTACAAGTACAAAAAGTTATTTATAAATACATAAAGCAGACAAAAGTTATACATGTATGAATTACAAGAATGTAAATTAAAGTTATTTAATTCAATGAATCATTCAAATGAGATTATGCAAAAGTAGAACTTTGGATGTAGTTAAACTGCAAATTTTCAGTCACCTCTTTTTTCGAACAATGCAATACCAATCTAAATATGAATTACAAGAATGTAAATAAGTAAAACACTTTACTATTTCATAAAGTTAAGCAGACCGACCAGATGTTCTGACAAAGCAGCCAAACAGTCACCTATAAGGGTACCTAGGCAATTAGACTACAGTGACATAGGTCACTCTCAGAATCATGTCTCAACTAAGTGCAATGAGATCTGAACCACATCAAAACCAATACAAAAATAGGTATATAATCACAAAGAAATTCTAGTAGAATAAATAAAATACCTGAGCTAATCTTAAAAGGCGAATGAGAGCTTTCAAAGCATTTGCATCCAAAAGAGGCATTCCCTCAATTTCTTTGATCTTTGAACTGTTTGCAGTGGCAGACACTACTCTTCGACCTATAGTAACTCCCACACCTCTATCCATTACTATCTGCCTATCAATTGCCAGCCTCCTGCCACCAAGCCTATGGCTTCCTCCAAAGAAGCTGCTTCGAGGATGGTATCTATCTCTAAGCATTTGGGCCTCAGCAAGTAAAGCTGAAGGTAATGCTGATAAAACTGCTTCAGACGAGGTAAGGAGTACCTGCAGTAGGGAATAGTAGAAAAGGTCATGATTCTGACCAGAAAATATAAATTAATAATTATCAAAAGACATACCTCCTCACGTAGATCAGGAGGGAAAGTAGCTATAATCGAAGCATTATCCATGTCAACCGGTTGCCCCTCCGCTTGCTGCGAATGCATACTTCTTTGTGCTCGCTGTTGAGCCAAAACTTCAGCTTGGATATCCAGAGGAAGAGCAGCTAAAAATTCGGGATCTATTTCCTCTGCAGGTGGTGGAACATATGTTGCAGCTTGGGCAGATCGAGGTTGGGAAATTTGTTGAGAAGCCAGCACTTCAGCACGGAGATCCTCTGGCAGTGCCTCCAAAAATGTTGGATCAATTGCATTTGTGCTAGAAGCCTCGTTGTTGACATGGACTTGATCAGCCTGATTAGCCTCTTGAGGAACTGTTGGATTTAGCCTGGCAGATAATTCATCTCCATTAGAAGCAGTTACAGGGCACTCAAATTGATCCCCAATGGTGTCTGCTCCATTCATATCAATATCAGCACTTGCAAGAGCTGAACCGGCATGAGCATCACTCAACTCTGGCATGACAGAGCCTGAAGAAATAAGGGCATGACTACTAGAATGGCTATTCAAAACTGAGGGTCCCTCTCTACTTTCATTGTGAAATTCCAAATTGTGAGGATTGGCAGGTGCTTCAGAACCATCTAGCATAGGGTGATCCAGATTTTGTAAGTCAGCAGATGCTATATCCATTTCGGGAATAGTATCTAAAGGCACAGTGGTCGGGCCAACTTCTTCCACAGGTCCTTCCCCATGGAGCATGGTCTCACTGCCATTTCGTGCAACATTCAGATCATCAGGAAATCTTTGCCTTATTTCTGGTGTCCCTTGACTCTCCTCTGCTCCAACAACTGACTGTGCATCAATCATTCCATGAGACAGGTTTGGAAGGCTTGTATCAACTTCAACAGGCAAGTTCCCTGGCTGATGCCCTGAACTAGTCTCTAATTCTTGATGCTGTCCTTCACTTGGTTCAGTGGGAAGATCACCTGCCACAGGTGTATCCCTATTGGTATTTAATAGAGGTGATTGTTGGTTAGCCTGTCCTGCAGAGAGATCAGGCTGTCTCTGAGTGGAAGGATCATTGACAGAAATTAACCCGCGCAACTGCGACACAAATTGTTCCTCTACTGCCTGTGCAATTGCAGCAGCATGGCTACCTGCCTGAGGCTGACCATCGTCAGTCCACCGACTATCACCAGCTCCCCTTCTTCCACCAATATTCAAAGAATCCATGCCAAGTGAGAAATCAATTAAAGGTGGGGGTGCAGTACCAACCAAACGGTCACCAAACAAGGTTGCTGCAGGATGTTCAGATGGAAGTCCAGCATCTAACATGTAGAAATGGTTTCCATCAAAACCTCCAAATGATAAAGCTTCTAAGTCTCTAGATGAGTTCCCACTGGCAGACCACAATGAAGCAACCGGCTCCCCTAATTGCGAAGGTCTCACAAGTAATGGATGTTGGAAAGCACTTCCCTCAAGCCTTGACCGAGAAAGAAAAGTCCTGCTACTTTGACGGCGGCGTTCCATACCCAATAGACGACGAAGACGGGATATGTCATCATGAAAGGTCTCTGCAGCAATATCATTGAAACTGCTTGCATCACCAGGTCCCCTTAAAACTCGCAAGTGATCTAACCCAGATAAACCGTCCCTCCACCTCACCTCTATAACACGATTATCAGGGAAACCATCATCTTCTTCATCAAGCATGTCATCATTATATTCATCACCCATACCATTGTCATCATGGTCCTCCACATCTGTATCAGCTAAAGACATTAATGCTGCTCCTTCTTCTGCTATCTCCTCATCCTCTTCCTCATCCTCCTCATCTTCATCATCATCCTCACCATCCTCCCCTACATCCTCGTCATCTTCATTGCCCATATCATCGTCAGTCTGGTGTTCAACACGAAAAGTCATTCCGACCTCATTTGTGTTTGGTAGTGCCCCACCTTCATCCATGTCCTCACGCATATACTCCAAGACATGTCCAACAGGAGCATTAGTGGCAATGTTTTCCTCCCCATCAACTCGCATATCCTGCCCTATAGACTGCTCCGCATTTGTCCCATGGCCCCTATCGTTTTCAGGAGATTCGTGAATCTGCTGTTCTGCATGTTGTACTGTAACAGTAGCTTCATGCTGAAAGTTCGCATTTTGACCATGGTTTGCAGTATCAACTTCAGAAGTAGTCTGATCTACAGTTCTACCATGTGTTCCAGAAGATCTTTTCTTACCAAGCCCATCCAATTTAAGCACTTGATCGCTAGCATTGGCAGCTCTTGTAAGACTTTCTAATGCCTTGAGTATCATGTTTACAACCTTTGGAGCATCTGGGTGGTCCAAATCTATCACTCGAAGGATACCAGAAAGTGACTGCACTATTCCTCCATCTATCATGGCCTTAGCAAAATCAGGTGAGCATCCAGCACCAGGCAAGTTACTGGATGACAAATTTCTGGACAAAATGGAATTTACCAGATCAGCAAAAGCTAAAACCTTCTTGTTGGGTAACAAACTGCTTTTAGAGGAGTTGCCTTCTGAATCTAAAATAGAAGAAAATGCTTTCACAATTTCCGAAATAACTCGTCTGCGCCCCTCAGTAGATCTGCCACACAACACCACCAAGAACAAAGATGCTTTTTCAGACAATTTGTCTTTCCATTCATCTGAGGTTTCAGCAGTTCTCTCAGAAGATAACGGAAGTAGCTGATGCAAAATATGATGCACTATTCCACCATTTCCAGAGCCACCTGTTAGCACAGATCCCCGTACCTGGCATGTCTCCACATCCCGTCTCAAGATTACACTTGCTGCATGAACATACATGAGAAGTATGTCGCTCATCAACTTCAGGACAAATGTCAACTTTGCCAGCCATGCAGATCTTTCAGCGAGGCTATCATCATCCATCTTCTTTGTCTCATCAACTTTTGATTTACCCTTTTCCTTTATAGCAGGTTCATCAATTTCCATAGGAGTTACAGAACTAGCACTTTCTTCAATTTTCTTTGCCAATGGAAAGCTCATAACAATCTCCAAAAGTTGATCAATCACCTGGGAAAGATTAGCAGGAACTCTTTTATGGCTTCTAAAACATTTGCCTGGGGTATCATTAGATCTATTCTCAGGCATCTTAATAGGCTCATTAGAAGGGACCCCAGTTTCAAAGCCACAAGCTTTCATTTTGTCCTTATCTTTTTCTTTTTCCTTCAACAAGACAATGTTCATCCTCCCTCCTGATGACTCCAACTGGCAAACTGCAGCTGCAGCTCTCATAAAGATCTCAGGATCTCTAGATATGACAGGTGCCATGGATGTCAAAAATATGCGAGGTGAAAGACGGCCAGCATATCGGCTAAGAGTGCCAGTAAGGGTCTGCCTGATTTCCAATTCCATAGCAGTTTGCAGAGTTTGAGAATCTTCGATGAGGTGCCGAACAATAACAGATGCTAAGCTGTCAAACCCAGGGAATATACAAGTTCTTGGAAGACTAAAAAGAGCAGCTAAACCTCCAGTTTCAAGGAACTGTGTTGCTATAGCATGTGTCTTTGTCAAGCGTGCACATAATTGTAGAACAGCCTGCATAGTTACTGCTGGAACATGCTGCTTTATAAGTTCGCATGAGATAGCCAGTGCTCTTTGACTCTCCTCAAGAGAGAGATAACCAGTTGACTTCCCTAAAATCTTCTCAAACACATTGCCAGATTCTCTCTCATGGCCATGTAACACAGATTTTTCTTCAGTCACAGATGAAGGATTTGCCAAGGAGATGTCCGTTCCAGAGGAATCAGATAAGGATCTAGAAGAACCTTCAGCAGTTTCTGTATTAAATTTAGGTCCAGACTGCAACATATTATCAATAATAAGCAACAAAGCACTTACAGTTCTTGTTGCTGAAGGCTCATTTCCTGACCCGTTCCTTACTCTGAAGTTAGCCAGTATATCCAGTACAACAGAAACAATACCATTTTCTGCAGCAATTTCCCTTGTGCTACCGTCTTCACTGAGAAGCAGGGCCAAAATATGTGAAATAGGGCATAGTGCACTGATATCCTTCGAAAAATCTGATGGGCAAAGCTTAAGCTGCTGAACAAGATACAAGGTCACCCTTGGACGGTCCTCCCCTTTGTTTCGATTGCAAAGTGTCACTAACAAATCTGTCAATGGAAATGCCATCGAATCACTTCTTTGAAACAACTTCATTGATGTACCAAGAATATCATCAACTGGGGGCATCTCCAGCACCCTCTCTTCAGCAAATGCATTTCTTGTCTTATCATTGCTATCCTCTTTGGGTGTTTCTGATGAATTTCCCAATGATAAAGCAAGTGCCTGAGCAAGCTGAACATCCTCCTGCACAAATTCCTCAGGATGACTGAACAACCAATCTGTGGCCATCTCAACACTATTTGTCCCCACACTTCTAAGAGCTTCCTCAGCTCGAGCCCTGGTAAAACCCATCTCAACTATAGTGGCAACAGTAGATTCATCAAGCGGAGGGGTAGCGAGCCGTTGGCCAGTGCTTCCTGTGATTCCATTGCGACCACGCTTCAGATCTCCAACACCAGAGTATATATGAGTGATAATGGAAATCATGGAGATAACAAAAGCTGAATTACAATTAGGAAACATAGGGTGATTCCATACAGGAAGGATCACATCTAGAACTTGTGATTGCAACATACGAACAAATGCCTCAGGGTCCCTTGGAACAGAGAAAAGATTAATAGATAATCCAGCCACAACAGGTTGAACAAGAAGCTGAGCCTGAGATGGCAATGTTGGAGATAAAAGCAATGAAGAGTTGCAATGATATTCCAGCAAATGACAATAGCTTTGCAATGTATCCAGCAGCCAAGAACTGTGAGATACCTTCTCATCAATAGAGGGTCCTTGATCAGACCCACCAGTAGGGATAGATAAAGGCAGGGTCCACAGTAACTGGCTTGTAGCCTCAAATGTAGTCAGAAGCTCCTTAAATGTTCCATTGACATAAAAACTGTTCACCAATGTGGTATTGCATGTGCGGCGTCTGCTGTCAAAAGTAAGTGCAGCCATGTCTTCTACAACCTTCCCAAGATACCGGCATTTCACAGATAATGACATTTCAAGGCCAGCAATAGAATGTCCAGAATAACTAAGGGCATCAAAGAAAAGTTTTGCGAGAGCAGGCACAAGGCTCTTTGAGGCAGGACTCAGGGAACTAGGATCACCTCTTCGACGAGTAGATAATCCTTTCACAAGAGTAGCAAGGAAGGAACGCAAAGCTAAACCAAGTTTAGTTAGAAGATCCGAAACAAGGATGTCTGGACTTCTCTTTTTAGTATACTGAATCAGGGAACTCTCTAATGTGCTGATGGAAATTTCTGAATCGGTATGTGATGCATCCATCTGCCGGCTAATCCTACCACCACGTATCCGTGACAATGCATGTCGACCATGTCGATGCATACTTCCAGCAGAACGTACCACAGACACAAAATCCTGTTCTGCACTCCAACGTGATGAAGATGTACTCCTTATTGATACAGGGTTCATATATCGGACTACTGGAACAATATTTCCATCATCATCACTCTCCCTTCCTGGTACATTAGATGCAGAAGAATCTCCACTACCCGCTTCTTGATCAGTATCCCGCTTCTCAGCTATCTTGGAATCACTAGATAAAGAGATCTGCCACATTATTTCTTTATAAACCTTACCCAATTCCTGCAGAATATCAGCATCTGCAGATCCCAACTCTGACACCATAGAGGTTCCCTTCAAAAGAAAATTGGAAAGTGACAACAGCCCCTCTAAACTAGAGAGACATTTCAAGACTTCAGTTTGTTTAAAGCAGTCAATATCAGCAAGCTTGGTTCCACAAATTGATGCAAGTAATTCATTTGTCAACTTAAGATGTTCTCGGATGAAAGAGCAAACAGCCTTAGCCAGAGCAGCAGAATGCTGAGGTGAAAAGTTTTTAAATGCAGTGGATATACTCTGACCAACTGATACAGAAATCGGCAATAACTGAAGAGTAAATAATTTAAGAACTGCTTCAATACCCTTTTTCTCAATGAAAACACGGCATGTATCTGCATTCTGAAGAACAGTTTCAAGAAGACGAGCAGCATTGCTTATGCACTCGGGAAGAAATGACTCTATGGTCATAGACGCATTATCTGAAGATGCCTCATTCATCAGTTCAGAATTTCCCATCTTCAGTGTTTCTCCTTCACCAAGTGAAATAAGCTTCCTATCTTCTAGGTCGGTTTCCATGGGAACAGGAGTACAAGAGCTCAGTAACTCTGTTGAAGAACAAGAATCTACGCCAGATCCAATTTTTGATATTGTATTCAAAATTGCAATAAGCATATCAACTCCAGAAGCACGTAGGGAGGATGCATGACGCATTAATTCATCCAATCCATTGGACAAGGTTCCCGGTGTTTCTCCACTGAGGGCCTTTATATATGACCTCGAAGTGAAAATTTTCACGAAACACCTTAGAGCATCGTGATCCTTCACCAGTTTAAGACCAGTGTTGTTAAGACACAATGCGTCCAAGCACTGGGGGATGCACATTACTGCTTCAGCAGAGCAGAGAACACCACTCATGATGGCATCAAGAAAAGCCTGAGGCAAATCAGCTGCATCAAGGGCAGGAAAACATGTAGGATCCTTATGTATAAGATCACTCATAACATTTGCAGCAAGTGAAAACACTCCACCACCAAAGTCTTTTGCCCTCCTGAAAATAATGCACAAGCATGGTGGCAATACACTCTCTTCTGCGCCATCAACACGAGCAGAACTACCAGGGACATAAGTTGCAAGTGATATTGTCCGGAGTAATGCTTTCATTAATAATTTCCGGTGATATGAAACCAAGGATTCAGAATAAAGAGGTTGTGTATCTAGCTCAGATGAACTGCCCATGACTTGCTTGCCCTTATCAATATACCGAGGCTCTTCTCCATTCTTCTTTGAGACCCTCTCAACATGCGATACTTCAATCTTCAGACGTGCAATAGTATCATCCAGACCACCTAAATCTCTGAATAATGCAGAAGAGGGATTATGGAAGTCTAAGAATCCCTCAATCACATGAACTGCAGTATTAACAAGCTGTAGGTGTTGTGGATTAGTATCTTTCAGAAGGGGCAAAATGGTAGGTATAAATCCTGCTTCCTGCAGAGCTAAAGAACCAGGAGTAGATGAAACCAAAATGGAGACGAGAGATAGAAGTGCTTCAGCAAAACTGATAGACCATTTTGTGGAACCGCTTGTAATAGAATCAACTGCTTTGTGCATGAGACTGGGAAGGATTCCACGATGGCCACCAGCTGTTACAGAAGACAAAACTGTAGGTTGATGAGATCTGTCCTGACAAAGAGCAACCAATGACTGAATTCCCAGGATTTGAATTTTCTCAGGAATTTCATCTTCATAGCTTAGTAAAGATAACAGTTCATTGATAAATTCAGGTTGATTGTTAAAAAAAGCTGACATATCATCAGCATCATTGCTTGCTTGAACAAGAACTGTGAATGCATATAACTGGATACGGATGTACTGATATCGAGCAGCTAAAGAGTCAAAAGCCCTTGCAAATCTCAACCTCGTCAATAGTGAGAATCGTAGACCGGGAGGTATACTGTACTCCTTTACTAACTTATGGAGAAGTTCAAGATCACTATCATTGTAACAACTGATTTTTGGCATATGAATGACTTGCAACCCCCATTTCTCATGTTGGACAATATTGGACTCTTTTGATGAATCATGAACAGCATAGAACTCAAAATGAAGCGTCGAGCCAATCTCAGAAGCAATTGGATCACAACCATTTTGTAAAGAACAAGCAATTAGTCCAATGCCTTCCTCCCTGCCCCCCCACCCTTGTGAAAATGCAAATAATTTTGAAGTCAAAGAAGCATCTCGTATGGAGCACTTCCCAACTGTTTTCTTCAAAAATACAGTCAATGTCTGAAGGCTGGCCTCAACAACATCTGCATCAGTGGAAGCTAGGAGAGATGACAGATGCTGCTGCATTCAATAATGAGAGCAAAACAAAAATATCAGCTAATAATTACATAGGAAAGCATGGTTTTCAATTTGAACCAAAACATATACTGAACTAAAAAACAGTGACCTCATTATATACAATGAACCTTAACAATCGTAAAAACAACAGAAAAAGCATAAGCATGCATTGTTTAACTACAAGTAAATGCATTACAAGAAAAGGTAGTAAAATGTCCAAAAAGATGATACATACTTCAAATGAACTGTAGAAGTGCTTATTTGTACATTTTTCCACGATAATCCTTGTAACTCGAAGAATTTGAAGAACTGCTTCCCTAGGAAATGGAGGATCGCCTTCCAGAAAATTGTCTTCAAGTTGCAAATCCTTCCTTGGCTTTATAAACTTCTCAAAGAATGAGTCAAAATGATTAAAAAGATCAATCCAGTGATGAAAATCTCCCTGTATAGAGTGAATATGGGATCAAATACTTTTGAATGCTTACAGGTTGATAACAATATGAAAAAGATTTTAAGAAGATGGCATGAAAAACAAACCTTATCAAACTCCCAGATGAAGTCCCTCAGCGGTATTTCTACATTTTCGAGTGCAGCAGCAGTAACGCTGCTAATAAAGGATTTTATATTTGGAGGCTGTGGAAAAAACATTGGTAAATTAGTTAATCTACTAAGGGTGGAAGACCAATAACAGCCAAGGTTCACCATACTGGTGTGTACTGCCCCTTTTGGGCATACCATCCTATACCAGTACTGAACCAAGGGCTTGTTAGGGGGATGTGCCGAATCTTGGTATCCCCCATACCGGACACACTAATATTGTACCAGCATAGTATCAGTACGGAGACCGGTAATGATATTGCGAAGCTTGAAAACAGTGACAGATTTGACAAGCATTAAAAAGAAAAAAAAGGGAAACTTTACAGCTGGGAAGCGCA
This sequence comes from Cocos nucifera, assembly GCA_006176705.1. Lineage (NCBI taxonomy): Eukaryota > Viridiplantae > Streptophyta > Magnoliopsida > Arecales > Arecaceae > Cocos > Cocos nucifera. The sequence goes on along the minus strand of QRFJ01000359.1, from coordinate 1,411,527 downwards.
AAAGATGCATTACAGCAAAAACAAATGAAATAAGACAAGATAAAAAGGGAGACAGAATTTTAAAAAAAATGACAACCTAAGGCAATTGCTTTTAGAACTAGCAAAACTGAAAATAATAAATGAGGCAAAGTTTTGCAAATGTCAACTTGGTCAAGTACATATTATGATACAATGAAGGCATAAGTAGGGGCGTGCATTATGCTGAGAAATTCTAACAATATTTAAAAAGAACTTAAAAAATAAAACTCAGATAACAAACTAAAATTCATAATACTAGAAAGAAGCATGCAGTTGCTGATGACCACATGCTAAGCAATGTGCAAACAAGGAAAATCCAAGACCTTAAACCAATAAGAACAACTTCACCCTTATTTAATAGTTATGGAAAGATGGATATGCTTCTTACAATGTGCACAAAACAATCCTAACGGATAGTGAAGAATCAAACAAGCAAGCATGTCATAGACATCAGAATAAAATCACTCTTAGAAAAGAAAGCAATTTTATAATTAAATGAGCATGCATTAATAGAAACTCTCTAGATTAAAGAATTCTAAACTGAGAATCTGGAAAGTTTACACATAAATGATGACAGGTGATGCACCTTTGCAATGTCAGAAGCCAAAATCCTTCCTTTTTGTTGCCTTGCGAATATTTGTCTTTACAATTATATTTTTAGCAACAACCATCTGCACTCACTCATTTTGATATTTGATGGGTTAATTGTTTTCTAAAACATAACCAAAGTACAGCAGAAAACACTAAAGCTTGAAGTGCTTCATCTCAGAAGCCTTTTGGTGGGAGATTTGGGAAGAGAGAAATGGAAGATTACTAATTAGTGTTATCAGTGTTAGAAGGGCCAAAATGATTTTTTCTTTTGGGGGTTACTTCAAAAAGTCTTTTTCCGCATGGATGCACTTGCAGCAATTTTCCATTACTTTGCTTTCTTCTAGACATCTGCCTACAGTAAATAAGCTTACATAATTGCCTGGTTACAACAGTCAATTCATCCTAGTGATCCTGTTCATTTTTTTTCCTGATCCTTGACATGAATCATTTCAACTGCTTCTAAAGTAAAGTATCTATCTTGCTCATCTATTACAAGCCTAGAATTCCAAATGTTCCATGTTAGTCAAGAATTCCAAATCAGCACGATATCCACAAAAAAGGGGAGATAAGTCAATAAAATGTTCCAAAGTTACAACATGCCTATGTGTAGAGATTTTATAATACAAATCTATAGACCACAAAACTAAAGGACAAATAAAATCCATGAAGGTAAAATGATTAAAGCAGCTCATTCCTTTTTCTTACATTTCAAAGCTCTATATTTCCTATAGTTATTTTTCATCTTAAACAAGTTCACGTACTTCAGTTGCTTGTTCTGTCAGACTCTCCAACGCATAATAAAAGCAACTCTAGTGCCCACATCCATTTTTTTGTTTTGAAATAAAGAGATTTGAGTTTTTATCGATATATTTCTAGCCAGCTATATCAAATAGTATAAAAGAAATAAACTTCATTTCACATAGAACTCGCCATACACGGACAATACAAAAATACAAAAATCACATGTCACCTATAATAGACAGCAAAGGTTGCACACTCAAATAAAATCCACATTATTTATGGAATAACGAACACAAAATATCTAAAACGGAAAAATGGGGTTGAATAAAAACTAGATAGAAATTCAGAAATATACTAGATATTAAGAGTGAAATAATAATATGCAGAAATAGAGAATATTTCAACAAATAGGAAAATTTTAGAGAAGTTTTAACTAATCCATGAATGTTAGCAAAAAACGATGAATTATTTGCAAGCCACCAAAAGGTCATGAAAGCATAATGTCTCATTAAGTCGGTACTAACTTGGGGTGGAAACCAAAGAAATTCTAGACAAATAAGTCAACAAATATTCAGTGGGCAAGTAGTTTGTGTAATTAATTTTTGACATTCTTGATATTTGAATTTAAAATATGTTTGGGAAAAATAGAATTTTCATGTCTTAGAAGATCAATACGAGAGACCAAACCCACAGAAACTGCAGAAACTACTAACATCTTGATCTGGCTAGGCTCGAGATTTAGATATGAAGCCTTAATTTACATACTTTACCCTCCAAACCAGAGGCATGTTTAAAAATAAATAAAAACAGTAACTGCAACCCAAATGAATACTCGTGTCCTATATATCGGACAGGATATCAGAACATCAAGACAACAGAACTCATCTGGCAGAACATGAATAATGCACCAAGGGACTTAGAACATGATTTTAAAGATCAAATCCACAAAGTTTAATTCAGAACTGAAGCATTTCAGGTTTTACTACTGTTTTAAAACTTAGGCAAATTGAAACCTTGGGCAAGTGGCCCCTCAAGCACTTGCCTAGGCCTGGGAGGCCTATCTAGAAGCCAAAAATCATGACAAGCACCAAGGTATACCGGTAGTCAAGCAAGCCAAGTGCCCCCCAACAACAACAAAAACAATATCTCATCCCTAGAGCCCCTAAAGAAAGAGAGAAGGGAAGGAGGAAGAGGCCCAGTTGGCAGCCTAAGAGGCTAAAGACTGAACCATGTGAGATTTTCCCTTTTTCTTTCTATTTTCACATCATGTTCATTCCCTGCCCTCTTTGCTGTCCATATTCATCACAATGTAGCAGGAAGCATTATTAGAAGAAACTAATGCAGGGTTTTGGTGACTTAAAGGTTTCTTTTGTTATGTTTTAAGGGATAGTTAGAATTTGGTTTGATTCAAGGGTCAACCTTTAATGTTGTCTGGCGTTCAGACTACTAACTGCTTGTGATCATCTTTGTTGTGAGAATAATTTTCAAGCTTATTTGACCATTTGATGGAAAGAAAGAAGCTAAGGTTTGTCCATTCCCTTCTCTCCTTTTGTTCTCCCCCCTTATTTCTTCTTCTTTCTTCTAATTCTTCTCTCCTCATTCTATGTTCTTCAACTTCTCTTCGAATTATCACATCCCCTCTCTATTTATTTTTGTGAAGCTAACAAGTGAGCATAATTGTGACCCATTATAAGCCTTTTCAATAAGATTCGCCGTCTTAGTACCGGACCCCATACCGGTACAATATGCCCCGTACTGGGTGGTATGGCGATACAGTTAGGGCTGGAAGTAGGCTCAGGCCAGCCCGAGGCCCATTGGGCTGGGCCGGCTTCGGGTCGGGCTTAGGGCTTGGCCCGAAGCCATTTGAGCCGGGCTTGGGCCTAGAAATAGAGCCATTTTTCTTTCGGGCCGAGTTCGGGTAGACCTTTGGCCCGGCCCGACCTGGGCCCCGTCCGAAACCAAAGTTGAGCCCAAAACTTTCAGCCCGAGCCTGAGCCCGAAGTTCAATCCGAATTTAGCCCAACCCATTTTTCTTTAATTTAAGACTTAAGATTCTTAAGTTAAAGCTTTAAATTGATTTAGCTAATAATTGCAATGCTCCAAGCTTGCACAGAGCCAACAAATGTGGGGTAGGATATAGAGAATTATGTAGTTTGGGTATATAATTACTACAGGTTATGGTAGCAAATAATGAATAGAGATTTTTTTCTTTATGATAAGTGAAAGAAATTATGCCAGCCCAATATTTGGCCCAAATAATAAATTCGGGCCGGCCCGATTGGATTCGGGCTGGGCTTGGGCCTTAAAATTTATAAAATTTTTGGGCCTAAGCCCAGCCCAAAGCCTAAACAATAATTCCGGGCCAGGCTCGGGCAAGGGCGAGGCCCGGCCCGTTTCCAGCCCTAGATACAGCAAACACTGCTTTTCAGTATCCATAAAAGCCTAAAGTCCTAATCCTATCAACAATTGCTAGCCTGAGAAATTGTAGGAGGACACTTGAGCTTTCTCATACTCCCTAGACTTGCGACCACCTTTAATCTGTCCACAATTCTTGTGCAGAAAACAAGCCCAAAAATCTTTGTTTAAAAAGGTTTTATTATAAAAAATGTGAGTCCTTCACTTCAAGGTCCATTATTGCACATATGCAGCTGTAAAACCTAGCTCCCTACATCACCAACCACCCTAACCTCATCCTGGAAAGCCTAAGACAGCCCCTCTTTCACACTTCAGTTATCACTTTCAGCAGATGAGCCCATATTTGTGGAGTTAAATCCATATACCACCTTCCAATGTGGCTGCCTAACCATATTTCTGTAAAAAACTTAAACAAAAACCAATAAACAATGGAAACCTAGAAAATAGAACTCCCAATACATGCCTCATCCAACAACTAAGCTATGCGAGTTGGCCCTCAAGAGGTCATTTCATTCCTATATTCACTTTGCATGCCTCTGCACATGGAGTTGTGGAACCACACCTTGGGGTTTGGCACAACCATATTAAGAGGAAAGCTCATAGTATCCTACACTACATATGGCATTGAGGGAACTCTAGAAGTACAGAATAGAAGTCCTAAAAGCCAAAAATAGGTGGGTTGGGCAGTATTTAGATAAACATTATTCGCAAAATCTAACCATTGCCATCAAAAGTAACTTTATTGTACAAAGAAAAGTCATATTAATATTAAGAGACAATCACTGTTGTATTTCCCTTGTTTTGCTTTACACCAGACCAGTTCTCTTAGCATCTTATCAACAGAGAAAATATATCATTGCAACCTTTTCTGCTTTCAAAAATATCACAAAACTTTCCAAACTCAAAATAGTAAATAAACTAGCATATAACCCGCTGGATGGGTATGATTTTTTTTCTCCTTTTATATATAATAATATTATATATCATTATGTTATATAATATACTAAAAATGTACTTATATAATTATATTATAGTATACTATATTATATTATATACTTATTATAGTTATGCTATATATAATACAATGATTCTTGCTTTACTTTAGCTTGGTGTTTGTTTCATGGATCTTATATAAGTATTTCTTTTAGCACATCAGTCCCCCATAGTAGAATTTATAAATCAGTCCATATTATTATCATAGTTACCCATGAATACTTAATAAAATGTAATAAAAGTCAGGTTTTGCTTTGTGTATTTGAAACATTATAATATGAGCTACCAAAAAAAATTAAAAATTTTAAGTTGCCAAATATGAGGAAAAATTTGTGATATCCTCAAGATTACAACCTCTTTTTCTCTTTCCTGGAGTCAAGCAGGGTGGCTCGGGCTGCATTTCACCTGTCTCTCTGGTGTGTTGCACCTTTAATTTTCCCAATCCCCTTGATTTGACCCTACTATTAACCCTATTTGACTGCTGCTTTGAATCCAAATAGATTTTAGCACCCCCCCCCCCCCCCGGCTCCTTCCAGATTGGCAGCTGCACATCACGTTCCAATCCAACACAACCCTGCCACTTCCCCATTCCCTTCCTTCCGCATGTCCTCCCACTATCCATCATAGACAGCATAAAACATTTTATAAAACCTCTCGTTGATTTAATTTTATATAAAATGGAAGATGGAGCTGAGATCTCATATAGCAATTTCTAGACGAACGTCCAATTAAAGAAAGCTATTTAGTACCAATTGCCATTTTCCTCACCTAATCAGTTAATAAGCTGTGCTTTCCACTGGCTGGTTCGATCACTGCCCATTCGAATTCCCAGATGGGACATACATGTGTGGTGAATTTGGTGCGAATTTCAAGTAAGTGTCATTTCGACCTTAGAGTAAAGGTTAAAAATAAAAACCATATCTGCATGGAAGTAAATATCATCTAAGAACCATATCCACGTGGAAGTAAACATCATCTGGAATCATGGCCCATGGATGCAATATTCCACACGAAATGCCCTTCTTGTTTTCCCAAACTACAAAAAAAAGAGAGAGTGTACCCTCCATCCAAGAAGTGTTTCCATGTACAAATAATATTGTCTAGACATGTAATCAGCGGAGAGCAATATTGTTTGGACATGTGGTGGATGGAGAGCTCTACTAATGTAGAGCCTCTTAGCATACATATATTAGATAATGAAAATGGAAGATTCCACAATGAATTTAATTATTACAACAGGCCTTATAGATAGAATGATTTTAATCTTGAAACTTTTGTAGGCACCGAGGGAGACATTATTGCTGTTATACAACTTGCTTAAAAAAACAAGTTCTTGCAAGTTCAATGCACATTCCATTTCTTTTATATATGTGCCAGGTTCATGACCTCTTGCTACACATATTATTTGAGCACTACTTAAAGCTTGTGTATCAGCGATAGGATATAACCACAGGTATAGACATCTCACCTTCTAAATACCATTACAACAATGTTACATGCAGTGTCCATTGCTTAACAAATGCAATATCTTGCCTAAATGGGCATCATGAAATGTAGCAGGGATTTCCAGCTTGCTTAAAATTAAGTACCCTGATTTTTGTACAGTTTCCCTGATTTTTTAAGCCTTATATATGATTTCGAATACAATATAAGTATAAAGCAGGCTCGTATCTCAGAAATAAAGCATGAAGTAAGTTCGCTGAAAACCCTTTTTTCCCCTTTTTTCGCAGTAAATATACATAAATCTCATAACGTTCAAGATGGCTAGCCCAAGAATGCATATCAGAATACTCCTGAACAATCAAAACACAATTATCACTAGAACTAACTTAAATTATCACGATATATCCATGAACTCTCCACACATTCTTCTCTCTGACCCCAGACCTGAGCTAAAATATATAAGTCAAGGACTTATGCAGCACAATGAATACACTAAACAAGTAACTTTCAAGGACTAGAACAACCCTTAAACTACACAGGTACAATAACAAGACAGGAACTAAAAAAGGTATAGAACACAGGGTAAGTGAAAAAGTGGTGAAAAAGTGATGAGGACAACAGAAAAAATTACAATAAACATGAAGGTATCCTGCAAAGCAAGAGGGAGTTATCGAGAATCCTGGTATTCAGAAACACTGTTTCAAAATATACCTAATAATCTAGAGCAACAAAGAGCATGTTACTTCGACAATAGCATACAAAGGCATTTTTGTCACTATGAGGGCTTTAATATTCTAGAAATCTTCTAATCCAAAATTAAGCTTAGAAAGAGTATTTTCCCAACTAGATACTTTACATTGTCAATGTAATTCTGCATGTGTTCTTCCTTTAAGAAATAGGATCACATGATCCTCTCTGACACCAAAAATAGGGGCCACGTCATAAAGCAAGATAAGTCAGTAAAATTTCACCCTCTTCTTGATCAAGAACAACGAGATTCAACTTGATCAATTGAAATCTAACATATCTACAAAGGAGATGGTGAAAATCAATCGTGATACTCACTTTCTGCGTGGCTAATTCAAGTAAAACAACTTTACAAGGAAAAGAAATTTGGATGAAGAATAAAGAAAAAAAGCAAAAGAATACAGCGAAAAAATAATAAAACAATGATCACATAATCAATCATCAAAAAAAAAAAAAAAAAAAATCTTCATCATGCAACTGTGTTTGTAACCAAGAAAAGAAACCCAAAAAGCAAGTAACATACAGTAAACATATTTTTTTTGAAAAAAAAAGGAATCTTTTCATCGGAATTCGGAATCAAGAAGAAAAGAAGAATAGAAACATCAGACAGAAACCAAGAAACGAATCAAGATGATCAGAGGACGCAACTTACCACCTCCAAAACCCTTCTCCGCTTGAACTTCATCTCGAATTTCGCATCGCCAGAACTAAGAACGGCGCGGGGAGAGCAGCCGCGGAGATCCCGATGGTCGTGGAATCCCGCCGAAATCCAACGCCCGATCGCAGTAGAATCGGCAGTAGAGCAGGATTTCTGCTGCGAAAATCGGATCAAGAAGGCCTGATATGAAGAGGACGAGATTGAGATTGGGCGAGCGAGAAGCTATTTGGATCGTTTGGGAAGGAAATTAGGGTTAGGGTTAGGGTTTCCGTCGCCCCGATGGGATCGGGGGAAAAGATAGGGAGCAGGGAGAGAGAAAGAGAATTGTGGAGATGAATTCTAAGCAAGAAGAGCAACAGGGGAGTATATATAGGCGTGGTTCAATAAAAGAAAGGAAACTTAAAATAGCGATACAATTAAATACGCATGGACTAAAATGCCCTCGGACATGTCGGGATTTTATACTGTTGGATATTTTACGTGAATTGTCCATGGGAGGGTTTCTTAGGCTTCAGGCGATGTTTGGAACGGGGATACGGGAGGTTTATCCCCGGTATATCCCGGAATAGTTGCCAAACCCGTCGAGTTTAACCCACTTGTCCGGTCAAACCGGATCTGATGGAGTTAATATGTATAAACCGTTACATCATAGGGTCCCTGGTGTTCGTCTGAACCCGGTATAAACCAGGCTAATGGGGTTGTTTTATCCCCGAGTTATTGACCGGTACCGCCCTCGGTCACTTCTTTCTCCTTTTCTCCTGCTCGATTCTCTCCCTTGTTCTCTATGCTGCATTGCAATCTCCTCCGATCTGTCGCCGATTCTAATCGATCGCCTTCCTTTACTTCGCCATTAACTTCGCCTCATCTTCTTCACCGGAGCTCGCTTGATGTCGTTCGCCCTTTTTTCGTGTGGTCTTTACTAGGTTTGTGGTTTACGATGAGGCTCTTGCCCTAAGGTTTGTGGACGATCCATGGCGACGGGAAGGCTCCGGGAGGATGGCGTTCTTCAATTTCCCGGGAAGGAAGGTAAAGCCCTTGTAGGGTTGTACCAACCCTTTTTTCCATCCTTCCTCCGTCTCCAAATCCATGGCTTATTTGATTTGTTAACTTTTTTCAGGACTTGGCTCAAGAGAAGTCGGGAAGGAAATCTATAAGGCCGCTGAAGGTCAGTCTTTATTTGATTTGTTTGGCCATGTAGAGATATTGTTATTTGGAGTTTCGTTCTATATTCTACATTTCCATTGTGTTCGGAGAGTTTTTGAAAGCTGCTTACTGCCTGACATGTCTTCCTGTATGATACTATATTGTATTAAATTATATCATATTTTACTATAATTACTAATATTGCAATATATAGTATCAGACTATCAGTATTATATTATATTACATTACCCTGTTGTATAATTTTTTAAGATTTTTTTTTTTTGAAATATTACTGCCTGTTGTTGGATTCCGAACAAGCTTGAAGTGAACCATTAGACTGAGTATAAGATTTGAAGGACCTCAAAGTATAGGTGTATTCTTTCATACATGCATACGTATATAGATCTACTTTTCTCCTGGAAGGATTGAGATCTCAATCCTGCCAACACAAAATCAATGATTGACATTTCAAATTGAGAATCCATACTGTTGATGATAATCTATGTAATAAAAATATTAAAAAAGCAATAATCTTGTATTTTGAGACTTCTCACCATGTTTCAAGTGAACATAAAAACTGATGGTGGTAATAATATCAGGATGCTAAACTATATGAAAAGAAATAAATTAAAATCTACACTACTGATCCTGGTCTATACATTGCAAAACATGTATAAACCAAAATTCAGTAGATTTGGATGTTTCTAAACAATAAATCATGCAAAACACCAATATCAAATCATTGGAACAATATATTTTGAGCCACTTGATGCATAGACAAGGTACCTCCAAAAGTACATGTTTTGATTTTATAGTAGTCTATGTGATATAGATCCTAATCAATGATATTGATCCTTCATATAACATCTTCATTATTGATTTTTGATTGGTAGGATTTTGACCTCAATCCTTCTAAAAGGATAATTGGCCAACTCTCTCTATGGAGAGAGCTGATGACTTTCTAGCTCCAGGGAACAATGAGTATAATTGTTCCCTATGTATAATGACGGCATTTACCTTTCAATAACTTCCATTCTCTCTCTCTCTCTCTCTCTCTCTCTCTCTCTCTCTCTCTCTCTCTCTCTCCCTGATCTTTGCATGGAAAGATTGTGTCATGATGTCATCCAATTTCTGATTTGATTTTAGTTCAAATATCAGAAACTACTTTTGGCGTGGGAAAGATCTTCTCTTTCCCACATTCCATCTTCTCTCTTCAACATTCCATCTTCTCTCCTCCATTTTGTTACTTTGATTCCCCTGACCACAACCACATCCCTCTTGTCAATCCTTCCACCCAGCGGCCACTCCTCCCACCTGGGTATTTCTGCAGCTGCAAACAACAAGCTCTCATTCTTTTCCTTTGGTTGTCAACCATTACTCTTTTCACCCTCCATGGCCGCCCGCCACATCCCGTCATATGCATAGTTTCTCTCTCCCCTGCACTACCTGACCTTCTGCCTCCTCTGTTATTTCCATGTCTCTAATCACTTTTCCTACCGTCCTTGCCTCCAATCTCATTCAACTTCCTCCCACTATATTTCCTAGTTTCTCACCCTGCCACATACCACCTCTTCTCTCTTCTTCCTCACACCACTTATCCATATAAGCCACATCAGTCTCCCAATTCAAAACTACTAATAATTGTCAAATGTTTTGTGTTATCCATGATGATCAATCCTCTGGTAACTAGTAAACAAGATTAATTTATAGTCATGTTCGATTTAAAGAGTCTCCTCTGACCTATCCTATACATTAAAGGAACCCATGTTTTCAGTGATTATTTGCTCGTGATCTATGCCATCTAGATTCCATCTTCTGCTAGTATAGAGAAAATGCTTATGATAGCTGAAAATATATTGTATGCTATCTAGAGCTTCAAAGGCAATGATGCTGCTTGGCAAATACGGAGTATCCATAGATTTTCTCAATTATTTGTTCGTATTTTGATGTAAAAATTAAGTGGTGTCTGAGCAGAATAGGAATATCAATTGCATTTCCATGGTCATGGAAGAGTGATGCCCCCTTTTTTTTCTTTTTCTAGCATGCATATTCTTTCTGAGAATAATAATATAATTTAACCTACTTTTTTCATCATGCAATGATTGTTGATTCAAGCATACAGACCTTGGAATGCAGACCTTATGATATAAGTAGAATTTTGGTCTTGGTTAGACACTAAGAGGTCTGGCATCATTTTTATTACAAAATGCTCAGGTAACTGAAAGTATCACTTGTAAAGTCATTCAACTGGTGTGGTGTATTCTTATTGCTCCCTTTGCATTGGTATCCTGAAGTGTGAGCCATTTAAAGAAGCAAATTGATACATGGTAGTGGCTTTTTTGATTGATTTTTCTGGGTTACCATAGCATTGCTTATTATATTACTATTGATATTTTTAAGATGATCTTGAACACCCATAGCAAGCAACCGATAGTTTGTAGTTTTAATGTCCCTTGTACATGGAGTGAGTTCCTCAGCCCTTGTTTTGCTGCTCAAGGGCAACTGGAGCAAGCAAGCATCCACATAATATGCAACTTTTGTAATAGTTTTTGGCATTTGGTATAAGCAAGGAGCTTTAAGTTTAGATGTTAGAGTACTAAGAAAGTAATATTGCATCCATCTTTCTGATGACGATAATGCACGAAAAATAGAAAGAATTCTTGATACTTGATCTTTATATATGTAGAAGATAGCTATACCTGTGCTTAGGGATTAGGTTCATTCAGGTCATAAGATTTTTTAATATGGTTGACTTAGAAAGCCCACCTCTACAAAATTTATATGTGGCGAAATCCATTTTCTGGAAAACCTACAAGAAATGAATAATCAAGTTAAACCATAGAGGGTCACAATACTCATGTAGTAGAGAACACCCTGATTTCCAATTTCAATTGATTCAAAAGGGGGAAAAAGGGAAATGAATGGATTGGGCCATCCAAGATTCCATGAGTAAACGAGAAATTGGACACACAAGATAGAAATCACAAGATCTAGGTAGAATTTCTCCAAAAGACCCATGGAAATGAAGAGTGGGCAGTGGATAGACATCATGCAACATTTATTTATATCACTTTTGTAGTTACGTTTACAACTCCACTAGTAGGTTTTCATTCATTCATTTGTTCGTTCATTCACAAGATCACATGGAGGCAGGGTAGATCACCAGTCCAAGTTGTGCCATACTAGGAGAGAACCCATATATCGAGCAAGGTATTGTATATTATGTCTTGTGCAATTGCCTCCTGCAGGGCCACAAAAGCTTGAAGCTGGTACATCATAGCAGCTAATCTGCTGCATAATAGAATCATACAATTAATCTTGACCTCCAAGAAAAATGTGAGACAACTACATGGTTTAAAGCCAGTGCAAGCCTACCAACAATTATTTATACCAAATGAGTTTATTGCGATAGATTTTTCCATGACCTCACCATACCCTTACCTATAATGCATTAGCCCCTGGCACCAGGCTACTTCCAGGTATTGTTCATCTTAGATGCAGAGCTGATGAGATCTAAAATGGATCACATATGAAGATATCCAATATCTACTTCTACTTTTTCTGACAAATATGGATACTGATATCAATATTATTCAGATGCTAAACTCCATATCTATGTTTACTTTAAATGGGTATAAATACAAATTGGATACTGACAATACCAATACAAATGGATGGGTAAACTTTATAACCCACCAAGTCTTACTAAATGAAAGGTAAAATAACTTTAAGATATATTAATATTGCCATTCATTTCTCTTTGAAGTTCGTGAGGGTTGTAAACTACAAATAGAATCAAATAGTTTTATATGGATGATATCCATATTCTTATCCATGTTGTCATTTTTTTGATAAATAAGAATATGAATGCGTGATATTACTTAGATGCTGAAACTCATACCTATATTCGGATGGATGCAGAAACAAACACAAGACACCATATTATTTAGTCCATCTTAACCCATTTCACCCCAATAGCTGGTGCTGTTGGCATTTTCTGCCTTATGGATCACCAGACAACAAGACTTTAAGTGGCTAATAAAGGAGGTTCAATAAACCAGGTGTTTTGGAGCGATTTTTTTCCTTTTTTTGGGGGGGGGGGGGGGGGGGGGGGGGGGGGGGTGCGGGGGTGATAAAAAAGAAATAGCTGGCAGATGAATTAAAATAGATAGTGTTACAGTTACAAGAAAAACCTTCATGATACATACAGCTACATATATTTCTATCACAACAAAAGTAATTATGACAGGAGACTGAAATTGAACGATGATAAAGTGCTTCAACAGAACATCCCATTGAGAGGTAAAACACCAGCTTAACCAATATATAGGGATTCCAGCACCAGAACAGAACATAATACCAAGGAGCAGTAACAGATGCAAAGGCCATTACAATATGGCTTCTATCAGTGCAACCGATACAGAGTCCATAATGTTGATGCTGAAGATAAAAAGATAGCCCAGCAACCAACACATATACCTCATCCACAAGAAAGGATCAACCTCTGAAAAAAGTGACCCCCACCCCATCAGCCTGTAGCAGGTAATTCAAATCTGGGGCCAGCCATGGAATGCTTGATTCGGTTAGCTTCCTGGTATGTACGAGAAGCCATAAAGATTTGCCAAGAAGCTTTCCATGCAACAATGTCTTTTGGCAGGAGATTACCGCCATACCCGGTGATAGAAGAGTTAAGAATGATCACTCTCCAGCCATGTTTGCTGCGCTTGGAGCTCAACCACAGCAGCATGTAAGCCCAAGCAAGCAGCCGCTGATATATTTGCCACCAACTCTTAACAGTTCACATCATGATAGCAACAAAAGAACAGGCTGCTGAGATAGGAAAAAGCTTCAAAAAAGAATTTATAAACTTCTTGGGTTCAGAGAGATATTGCAACTGACTCGTAGTCATCGGGGAGGGAGACTAGTTGCAGTACCAGTAACTCACAGGGTAGAGATTCCACCAATTTGATTACATGCAAAGGAGCCGAGTACCAGTTATACAGATGCAAACATGAAGAGATGGGAATGCTGAGGATTTTCAAGAAAAAAGAGGAAACGTCTTGGTGGAACAGTCCATAATGACATGATAAGAACATCTCCCAATATTTGTCAAGAATCTCAGAAGATATAAACCTTGATGATGGAAGATACTAGATAAAAAATCAGAAAAGATTGCTACAAGATAATCTCGAGATAGAACGCCTAAACATCTGCCAGCCGTTATTTTATTTTATTGAGGATAGGGTGGCTGCTAAAGATAATTTGGCCCTCCCACCATTATAGTTCAATCAACCTGCCAGCCCAAAAGCAAGAAAAATTGGACAATCTCACCACGCCTAAGTGCGCAAATTATAGATCATTTATGATTGTTCATGCATTACCCAGGTGGTTTATTTGACAACCTCTGAAATACTTCTTTACATGCCATTCTACAGGCTTAAAAGGAAAGCGAACTAACTTCTCAGCAGCCTGAGGCATATGTTACGAACCATGACACCTGATCTTCTACAACAATCTAAATACAAGTTTAAAAAAGAGCAGTGGCATCATCCTTAGCAACGCAGTCTTCTGTATGTCAGTTTGAATCCAATCATGTCTTTGCCAAAACCTCCTTAAAGAGGGAAGGGCAGCTTATCAAAAGATACAGGACTTAGAATTTAGAAACATGATACGAATAGACCCAACTGTCTCTGAACTTAAATGAGGCCTGACCAAGACAATAAAAAAGCCTTCTTTTTCAAGACAAAACAAGTATCTTAAATTTATCCAGCCTTTTCCACAGAAGTGGTAGTTGGGTGATCAATCCACTTGACCGTCACATATAATTCACCTGATTCAACATCACGAAGCTTCAAACGTGCATCAAGCACAATCTCACCATTCAGGTACATGACAGAGGTGTCAGCCAAGAGGCAATTGTCGCTGTTAGCTGCCACTTTCCTCAGCATGGTCTCGCCGGTGGTTAGCTGCAGTGCTTGCTTCAACTTTGAAGCTGAGGCAAGCGGTCGAAGATCGAGGAAGGCATGACCCATCTTGTCATCTGATTTGAACCGGTCCCTATCGAATACCTCCTGCAAAAATTTTTAAGTTCTTTAATTCGATTTTGTTTCTCAAAACGCTGGCTCAAGACTAATAGGCAAAATACGATGCAGAGAGCTATGATATATTCGCATTTCAACTCTCCCCCACTGCCATTGCTTCTGATTAAGCCGATTCTTCGGCATAAAAAAACTTAGGATTTGGGATTGAAAAACCTTCCCCCAGATCAAGTAAATAGGCTTGTTTATGATAGGTATAGGGGCATACACGATCACATCAAAAATTTCATGCTACAAACTACTTTCTTAGATTTGATCACATTTCGGTGAGCCGAGGTGCATGTTGATGGAATTGACCAGATCTCCAGTTCTGTCTTAGGTGTTTTTAAGAAGAATAAACAGTAAATCACCATTGGTACGTACAAACAAAACTAACTTCACTTATTCCATTCCATACATCGAAGGTTTTGATCATAATTATCCTCAGGTATTTAAGCCTGGTGATTAAAGTGCAGATGGGCCTCCCTTTCTCCCTAAAAGGATATATTTTATATCTTTTGTGTAATTCTACGGACACCATCCACGGTAATTAGCTTCACACGGAACCAAAGCATGATATCTGAAAAAAAAAAAAAAAAAAAAAAATTTACTTCAACTAGCTAATCACCGCAAGCGGTGTCCATGAAGCTACACTAACTGTGGTATAGAAAAAATTTCTCCTATAAAGAAAACGATAAGTCAAACATTTTGTAATGGGTGTATTCCAACAAGTTGATAACGACAGGAACTTTTTAGGCCTTTCTGGTGAAAAGGAGACATATACACCAAAGAGACAAAACATGTGCATTTAACGTACCACAGTTCTATGGTTACTTGCATAACTTTATGTTTTTAAAAAAAATGTTACGTTTATCAAAGGAAATGGAGTCATATAATGCTCCAATATGGTACCATGAGATACCAAGTGGACCCAGTCGACACATGATGGTCAGCAAAATAATTACTTCTCTTAACAAAGACAGCAACAGAATAGTTGGCATTTATTGAATTTTCTTAAATATTAATAATGTAACAAAACACTGCCTTCTGTATGTTAAACTGTTACTCAAGCATTTATTTCTTATCAATACAAGCTGAGACATGGGTCACTATCTTTTCTTTTTGAGTGGGAGACATAGGTCATCATCAACTTCCATAAACCACAAGACAAGAGCCTGTTAAACTAGCATGGCGATGGTCATTGAAACAGTCAAACTTTTAAAATATTAATTATCACATGAAGCACAACTTATCATCCACTGAAAAACACTTTAATTGATCACCAAAAGATTGTTGAATAAAGAACATACCAGTTTTAAGACACCAAGAGGTTCGTTCGCGGAGAATGTTATTTCTTCATTCCAAACAGGATTTAGGCAACTCTTGATGACCTTCGTCTTTGCAGTCTGATCAATAAAAGGAAAGAGTAAGCATAGAAAGAGTACAGCATAAACTCCTCGGCATAGTTTTTCCAAACAAAGAACTTAGGTCAAAATAAGAGGGCCTTCCAAGTTCCGGCATCAAATTGAGTATCCAGTCTATCAACACCGATGGCAGAGTAGGCTGGACAGGAGAGCAGTCAAAGTCAAACTGCTGCATGGATATGAATTCTGACAACTAAACGCATGTTGAGTTCAAGTTTGATGACAGGTTTCAGCATAATTCTGAAAGGAGAATGCTTTGCAGCGCCCTTTCAGTGCACGTAAGAAGCTCACCTTGCCTACTGCCACTGGCTTGCCAACTCAATAACCAACCACCTAGTTTGTCCAACATGGCAGGAGGAACTTCTCCAGTGCACATAACTAGTCCACATAGAATTACCCATTCCAAAGGCATCATTGTGCATGCTACCTGGGCTCGTGACGACAGGTGGGTGGCCTCCGGTGCTTCTACAAGGGTATTGCACCCTATTCTGAGTCATAAAAAAGCTTGTGCATCATCATCATCATCACCAAACCTCTTTCCCATTGGGCACAAACACCATTGAAGGATCAAACAGAGTCTGAATACCACCTATGAACCTATTGACCTTCTAAGAATTGGTGCAGAAACTCTAGCCAAGGTAAATCAGACACGAGAGCGGCATGCATCCAGCAAGCTAGTGCAATTTATAAACTGTGCACTTTTACAACCAAGAAACATCTTATTTGAAACTCAACAACTTAAAATATGGATGCACGATTAACAATAAGCAAGAAGAAGCCTTGCTCATTTTAATTCATTTCAGTGAGGAAACCCCATCCTTAACAAACAGATGAAAATGAAGAGAACCAGGACAAGCATTCTAATCATAAAAATACTGGGCCACAATTGGCTCAAAACACTAGAAGCTGCTTCAGATTATGTTTATTTGCCTGAGATGGTTGTTTTCATGATCCATTCACTCCTAGAGGTTTATCATACATTCGTACCAAGATTTTTATCCTTGAGTCAACATCATCAATAAAGATTTATCCTTCACTCGACATCAGCAGTATGATGGCTGATGGGAGTTCAAGTTGTCCGAGGATCATATGGAGGCCTAACAATGTTTTGGATATAATTGTCATGCCCAACTGAACCCTAGGTGACAGTTCAAGATGCCCGAGTAGGCCTAACAATGTTTCCGACATAATTGTCATGCCCAACCGAACCAGAGGGCAACAATGCTTAACCGTTTAACGTATTTCAACCCATTATAGTTCCGGGCTGGATTATCTGTTTTATAAAATGGTCAGCTTCTGATCTGGATTTTTGACCCATTTATTGATAGATTTTTTTTTATTTTTTTTTTATTTTTTTTTATTTTTAATAATCTATTTCAACCCTTATCTTGTCCGAGCCGACCCGATTGCCATCTAAGGGCAACATGTCCAATTGGCAGGTAAATCCGGAAAGATAAGAGAGAGAGAGAGATTGGTGAAATGCGGCTGCAAATAACTAACCTGATTTCCTACTCTGACCACAACGTAGGGATCGCTGCTTGTAAAATCCCGGATAGCCAGCTTCCTCCCTTGCACGATGATCACCTTAACAAGCCCAACATTCTCCTCCATCTTCCCTCTCCCACCAAAAGAAAGATCCCTCCTACAGCCAGGAACCAAGATTGTTAAAAGTCACCGGGTGACAAATACTTTCCTAACCGAACTACCACTTGGTGCCTGAATCACACCACCAATTCTTTCTTTCTATTGTGAAATTTTGAACAAGAATCATCAAATCCAGCTCAAGCTTTATAATTTAGCAAAAGAAGTTCTTCCTGCATAAAAGATCTGCCCAAAAAAATTTAGAAAAACAGAATTCTTTTTTCATTTCAATAAAAACTACCGGGGATTTCTTAAAAAACAAAAAGGATTCTTCTTTTCCAAATTCTTTCCCTCGACAAAGTCTAAGTAATGCAGTAAAAACCCTAGATTCAGATATCATAGGAGAATCAAATTAATCCAGAAAGATAAAAAATTAAACAGAAAAACACAGATATCTCCATCAAAATGTCTAATTTCGGAGACAGGAGACTTCAGCTCTATCTCACAACATACGAAGTTTAGAAAAAAAAAAAAAAATGTAATAGAAAATATATTCATCAACAAGAAGCAAAGAAACAGGTAAGGTAAGGAAGCAGAAAACCACCATAGGCAAAACCACTTACCGGAGGCGGACTTCAGCCAGAAAAGAAAAAGATACGAAAGCGGAAAACCACCTCGGAGAACCACTTGATGGATGGAGAATCCTTTTATGGGAAGTGGATCTCGGGGAGCTCCACGGGTTTAATCGCCAAATACGGCGCCGAGGGGAGGTTATAAAGAAGGCACGGGAAGTGGCGGCTTTAACCCGGCGCGCTGCGGGGACCGGCGATTGCCGGTGATCCAGCGACGGAAGGACATCTGCGACCGCCACGTCGCCGGTCGCCCACGAGTCTGGATGCGGAGACCAGAGAGTTTTTACCTCCCATTTTTCCACACCGCGTTCGATGGAAGCGAGTACATACCGTGTGCGCGGCCCCTCGCATAGAATTTTGCCATGCTCGGCCGGCGCCAGGAGATCCTCGTGAGCAAAAACATGGAGATGCAACTTGGCTTGAAGTAGGATTAAAAAAATATAAAAGGATGACTCAAGCATCATGCTATGGGTCTCAAACTTCCACAGCTAAAATAAAATGATAAAATTTTTAAATTTGAAGCATCCAAGAGTGATAAAATTGATTCATGTCTTTAATCTAAAGCACATAAGCATTACCGGATTATGTACGTGCTAAACTTTATGGAGAGTGAACTTGATGATGTTTTACCGCTCATGGACAAGTAGGAGATGTGGTACATCATGGCTTGGATGCATACGATGTCAAGTAAATCTCGACACCACTCGGGTTTTCTATTTACTTATCATCCATGATGAGGAAGGTGGTCATGTGGTTTCCCGTTGTGGTCGCTGATATTATACGGAGTGCTATTTAAAAATTGCTCACCGAGCATTGTAATTTGGTTTGATTGATGGCTCCAATTTCTAACTTGAAATGAAGCTTTGCAGACAGAACCATGTTTTAATAGCGACCGTTGCGAGTTTGTGTTGGTGCTTTAAGATTATGCTATGATTTTTTTTCAATTGATCATCGTCGGGCTGGTTGGATTAGATGGCCGGCAACATCGATAGTGATGGAAAGAAATTCTACGAATCATTAGGGAGCTATGATGGTGAATGATCGACTAGAGATGACATAGAGAAGGCGGACACGAAGGCGTGGATGGCCATGGTAGTAGTGGCCAAGAGCTTTGGACGATGAGTGGGGGTGGAGGCGGTGATCAAGGAGTTCCAGACACGAGCTGGAGTCAAGGAAGAGGCGATGGGCTATATCTTGGATCGGAGCCATCTTTTGTTCTGGTTCGCCAATGGAGGAGACAGAGATGCGGTCCTTAGCATTCCCTGGGTGGTGGCAATGGAGCCCTAGCGGCGATGATTTCATCCATCGAGGGCTCGATCTGGTCGGCCCTGATGTGGATCCGATTATTGGAGCTCCCGATGGAGCTCTAGAGAGAGGCAGCAATCTGGAGCATAGTAATGCTGGTAGGAGAGATGGTGGCATTGGATGATTGCACGGTGGAGCAGCGGGCAACTTGGCTTCACGTGGGTCTGTGTCAAAATTAACCTTGGACGGCCGCTACAATCGGGATTGGTGATCGACGGATCAGAGGGCCCCATTGGTAGAGGTTCATCTATAAAAACTTGGACGGCGTGTGCTTCTGGTGCAGCCGTTTTCACGCATCAACAGTATATTCGGTCTACAGAGAAGAGGGAGCTCATTGGTGGGCCTCGGTGCGAAGAATGTGGTATGCGATGAAAGGAAGGAGTTAGGGCCGTGGCTGGTTGCCGTCCGATGGTGGCTGCCAAAATTGGAGGCTGGTAACGGAGTAGAGAAGAAAGGGACTAGGGCGCTTTGGCAAGAACCAAATCGGGTCAACCCAGTATGAGGCCAACTCAGGATGGTCCAAATCGAGTTAACTCGATGGAGGGATCCAATGGTTGGCTGAAGCCAACCAAAGTTGCACGACGATGATCCCCTCAGTTCAATGGTTGGATTAGAGCCAGGGAGGGGTGCGAAGATCCATGCAAGAGCGATTAAGGGCATGATGTTGGATACGGGTGCGAGTGTGGTCCAGTCTGCCAACATTTTTGGCCCGTAGGTGGATCGTGAGATGGGGGAAAGCTTGCGCAATGTGGGCCTGGTTATGGCACGAATGAGGGGAATGGGGGCGGGCCCTGCCCAGCCCAAGCGTGCCCGGCCTAGTGAATATGATTCGGGCCGAATACGGGAGAAGCCTAAGAACAAGAGAAAAGGATCCTTTGAAAGCAAAAAAGATTGATCGTCTATAATTAAAGCAAAGGGCAAGGCCCCAGTCTATTTGAAGACTCAGATGGAAGTGTCTGCTGCTCCACAGGAGTCGAGGGTCTTCCTATTATCAGCTGGACCATGGGGGACAAGGAATTGAGTGTAGTTCCAGAGGATATTGAGATGGAGCATCCTGAGCTGGAGATGGTGCAGGGCTTGAACCATGATGAGGCTGTGGTCTAGCTAAGTCAAGCCATCTAGGGAGAGGAGGGGAGGCTAGCAAATGGGGGATCATCGATAGTGTGACCGAAGGATGATACTCAGATGGAGGGGATCATGGAATTTGACCCAACCCCATGCCACTCTTCTTAACGAGATTGCTAATCTGAAACATCTAGGGGCCGGTGAAGCCCTCCTTTCGAACGATGTTCGGAAGGCTTATCTAGCAGCACGGTACTAATATTTGTATCCTACTTGAGATGCGATTATTGGAAAGGAGCCTCGATCGAGCTAGAAGATGGATTCCGCCATCATGGTGCTCTTATGCCAAAGAGTCCAAGGGTATGGCTGGAGGGATCATGGTGCTGTGGCATCATGGCAGTATCAAGATGGATGCTTTCTACGGATGTGAGCAGTAGGTTGCTTTGATCATGTTGGTGTAGAATTTGGTTGATACCGGATCGAGCTGGAGTGGAGGAGGATGAGGTCGCTGTCGGTGACCTGCAAAATAAAGTTTCATCCGGAGTCGGTGGTGGTGACTCTGGCAAGATCTTTCGATGATCAAGTCAGCTCTTCTGGCCAACAGAAATGGAGTACTCAGGAGAGAGTTCGACAGAGTTTAGAGAAAAAAGAGGAGAGCTTAGAGAAATCATATCTAAAGGGTCCCCTTTTATAGACGGAGCTTATAGCAGATTGATGGTGACGACCATATCATTCGGTAGTGGGCCGCATGGAATTTGCTATGAAAAGAGAGATGTCACCAGATTGGTAGTGGCGATCATATCATCCGATCGTGGATCGCATAAAATTTGCTACGAAGAGAGAGATATTGCTAAACTGATAGTGACGGTCATGTCGTCTGATCGTGGGCCGCATGAAATTTGTTATGGAGAGAGTGGTATCGTCAGACTGATAATGGCAGCCATGTCGTCTGGTGGAAGCATGCATTCAAAATCCAACTAAGCTAGAGGAGTCCAGAAGGAGTTCGACTCCTGTAAAAATTCAATTGAGGAAGAATTCTAAAAGGAGTCTGGCTCTTGAAGGAATTCGACTGCAGGAGCTATCTAGAAGAATGTCAGCTCTTGGAGGAGTCCGATTGAAGGAGTGATCCAGAAGGAGTTCGACTTCTGAAGGAATCCAACTACAGAAGCTATTCGAAAGGAGTTCGACTCTTAGAGAAATCTGGCTACATGAGCGATCCAGAAAGAGTTCGGCTCTTGGAGGAATCCGACTGAAGGAGCTATCCAGAAGGAGTTTGGCTCCTAGACGAATCTGGCTACAAGAGCGATCCGAAAGAAATCCAACTCCTGAAGGAGTCTGACTATAGGAGCAATCTAGAAGGAGGTCGGCTCTTAGAGGAGTTCGACCGTAGGAGCGATCTGAAAGGAGTTCGGCTCCTGAAAGAGTCTGGCTCCTGAAGAAATCCGACTGCAAGAGCAATCTGGAAGGAGGTCAGCTCCTGAAGAAGTCTGACCATAGGAGCTATCCGAAAGAAATTCGATTTTTGAAGGAATCTGGCTATAGGAGCAATCCAAAAGAAGTTTGACTTCTGAAAGAACCTAGTTGTAGGATCAATTTAGAAGGAGGTCGGCTCCTGGAGGAGTCCGATTGTAGGAGCAATCCAAAAGGAGTTCAGCTCCTGAAGGAATTCGATTGCAGGAGTAATTCAGAAGAAGGTCGGGTCCTAGAGGAGTCCGACTGCAAGAGTGATCCGAAAGAAGTTCGACTCTTGGAGAAATTCGGCTGTAGGAGCGATCCAGAAAGAGATCGACTGAGGCTCGGTCGGTAGAGGAGTTCGGTTGGGTTCGACTATTGGAGGAGTTCGACCATCGAATAAGTTCGACTGCTGGAAAGAGAATTTTTGGTTGAAGCTCTTTCGTGATCACTAGTTGCATTAGGCTAGGCACCAGGCTGAACTTCGGTGGGAGCGGAGTTTATTCCCAATAATAGTTCCTCCACTCTCAAGTTTGAAACTCGAAAGAAGGAAGTACAAAAAAGGATAACTATCGAAGTCCTCTTCAGGACTCTGCACCAGCTCAGATTGAATCTCGAAAGAAATCTTATCTTCAGCCAAGGTTGACATCAAAATTGGAACTCGAGGAAGATCTCATCTTCAGTCGAGGTTGAAGGAGTTTTTTTTTTTTACCTATCGACGTAGAAGCTCAGGAAAGATCTTATCTCCAGCAGTCGAGGTTGAAGGTGGAGCTCGAGGAGGTCTTATCTTCAACAGTCAAGGTTGAAGGAGATCTTATCTCCTGCTGACGTAAAAGCTCGGGAGAGATCTTATCTCTAGCAGTCGAGGTTGAAAGAGATTTTATCTCCTATTATCGTAGAGGCTTAGGGGAGATTTTATCTCCAGCAATCGAGATTGAAGGTGGAGCTCAGAAGAGATCTTATCTCCAACGACCAAGGTTGAAGGAGATCTTATCTCCTGCTAACGTAGAAGCTCGAAGGAGATCTCATCTCCAGCAGCCGAGGTTGAAGAAAATTTTATCTTCTATTACCATAGAGGCTCGGAGGAGATCCTATCTCCAGTAGTTGAGGTTGAAGGTAGAGCTTGGAGAAGATCTTATCTCCAACGATCAAGATTGAAGAAGATCTTATCTCCTATCGATGTAGACTCTGGAGCCTAGGAAAGATCTTATCTCAAGCAGCCGAGGTCGAAGGAGATTTTATCTCCTATTGACGTAGAGGCTCGGAAGAGATCTTATCTCCAACGATTGAGGTCGAAGATAGAGCTTGGAAGAAATCTTATCTCCAGCAGTCGAGGTTGAAGAAGATCTTATCTCCTATTGACGTAGACTCTAGAGCTCGGAGGAGATCTTATCTCCGACAGTCGAGGTTGAAGGTGGAGCTTGGGAAAGATCTTATCTCCATCGGTCGAGATTAAAGATGGAGCTCAGGAGAGATCTTATCTCCAACGATCGAGGTTGAAGGAGATCTTATCTCCTATCGATGTAAACTTTGAAGCTCGAGGGAGATCTTATCTCCAGCGATCGAGATTGAAGGTGGAGCTCGAAGGAGATCTTATCTCCAGCGATCAAGATTGAAGAAGATCTTATCTCCTGCCAACATAGACTCTGGAGCTCGAAGGAGATCTTATCTCCAACGGTCGAGGTTAAAGGTGGAACTCGAAGAAGATCTTATCTCCAACAATCGAGATTAAAGAAGATCTTATTGCCTATCGACGTAGACTCTGGAGTTCAAAGAAGATCTTATCTCTAGCAGTCGAGATTAAAGGAGATCTTATCTCCTACCGACATAGACTCTAGAGCTCAAAGAAGATCTTATCTTCAACAACCGAGGTCGAAGGTGGAGCTCAGGGAGGATCTTATCTTCATTAGTCGAGATTGAAGGTGGAGCTCGGCGAAGATCTTATCTCCAGCGATCGAGGTTGAAGAAGATCTTATCTCTTACCGACGTAGACTTTGAAGCTTGAAGAAGATCTTATCTCCAAGAGGTCAAAGGTGGAGTCCGGGATAGATCTTATCTCCAACGATCAAGATTGAAGGAGATCTTATCTTCTGCCCATGTAGACTCTGAAGCTCGAGGAAGATCTTATCTCCAGCGATCGAGATCGAAGATGGAGCTCGAAAGAGATCTTATCTCCAGCAATCGAGGTGAAGAAGATCCTATCTCCTACCGATGTAGACTTTGGAACTCGGAGGAGATCTTATCTTCAACAATCGAGATCAAAGGTGGAGCTTGGGGGAGATCTTATCTCTAGCAGTCGAGATTGAAAGAGATCTTATCTCCTACCGACGTAGAAGTTTGGGAGAGATCTTATCTCCAACAGTCGAGGTTGAAGGAGATTTTATCTCCTGTTGTTGTAGAGGCTCAGGAGAGATCTTATCTCTAGCAGTTGAGGTTGAAGATGGAGCTCGGAAAGATCTTATCTCCAGCGATCGAGGTTGAAGAAGATCTTATCTCCTACTGACGTAGACTTTGAAGCTCGAAAGAGATCTTATCTCCAATGATCGATGTCGAAGGTGGAGCTCGGAGGAGATCTTATCTCTAGCAGTAGAGATTGAAGGAGATCTTATCTCCTGCCGACGTAGAAGCTCGGAAGAAGATCTTATCTCCAGCGATCGAGATTGAAGGAAGATCTTATCTCCTGCCGACGTAGACTCTGAAGCTCAGAGGAGATCTTATCTCCAGCAATCGAGGTCGAAGGTGGAGCTCGAGGGAGATCTTATCTTCGACAGTCGAGATTGAAGGAGATCTTATCTTCTACCGACGTAGAAGCTTGGAGGAGATCTTATCTCTAGTAGTCGAGGTTGAAGGAGATTTTATCTCCTATTATCATAGAAGCTCGGGGGAGATCTTATCACCAGTAGCCAAGATTGAAAGTAGGAGCTCGGGGAAGATCTTATCTCCAGCGATCGAGATTAAAGGAGATCTTACCTTCTGCCAGCATAGAAGTTCGGAGAAGATCTCATCTCCAGCAGCCGAGGTTGAAGGAGATTTTATCTTCTGTTAATGTAGAGGCTCGGAGGAGATCTTATCTCCAGCAGCCGAGATTGAAGGTGAAGCTCGGAGAAGATCTTATCTCCAGCGATCGAGGTTGAAGAAGATCTTATCTCCTGCCGACGTAGACTCTATAGCTCGGGGGAGATCTTATCTCTAGCATTCGAGGTCGAAGGTAGAGCTCGGGGGAGATCTTATCTCCAACAGTCGAGGTTGAAGGAGATCTTATCTCCTACCAATGTAGAAGCTCGAGAAAGATCTTATCTCCAGCAATCGAGGTTGAAGGTGGAGCTTGGGGAGATCTTATCTCTAGCGATCGAGATTGAAGAGATCTTATCTCCTATCAATGTAGACTCTGAAGCTCAGAGGAGATCTTATCTCCAGCGATCAAGGTCGAAGGTGGAGCTCGAAGGAGATCTTATCTCCAATGGCAGTCGAGGTTGAAGAAGATCTTATCTCCTATTGACATAGAAGCTCAGGGAAGATCTCATCTTTAGCAGTCGAGGTGGAAGGTGGAGCTCGGAAGAGAGATCTTATCTCCAGCGATCGAGGTTGAAGAAGATCTTATATCCTTACCGATGTTGAGACTCTGAAGCTCAGAAAAGATCTTATCTCCAACGGTCGAGGTTGAAGATGGAGCCTGAGGAAGATCTTATCTCCAACGTCGAGGTTGAAGGAGATCTTATCTCTACCCAACATAGACTCTGAAGCTCAGAGGAGATCTTATCTCCAGCGATCAAGATCGAAGGTGTAGCTCAAAGGAGATCTTATCTCCAGCGACCGAGGTTGAAGGAGATCTTATCTCCTGCCAACGTAGACTCTGGAGCTCGGAAAAGATTTTATCTCTAACGGTCGAGGTCGAAGGTGGAGCTCGGAAAAGATCTTATCTTCAGTAGCCAAGATTGAAGGAGATATTATCTCCTGCTGACGTAGAAGCTCCGAGGAGATCTCATCTCTAGTAGTCGAGGTTGAAGGTGGAGCTTGGAGAAGATCTTATCTCCAACGATTGAGGTTAACGAAGATTTTATCTCCTGCCAACGTAGACTCTGAACCTCGAAAAAGATCTTATCTCTAGCGGTCGAGGTCGAAGATGGAGCTTGGGAGAGATCTTATCTCCAGCGATCGAGGTTGAAGGAGATCTTATTTCCTGCCAACGTAGACTCTGAAGCTTAGGAGAGATCTTATCTCCAGCGATCGAGGTCGAAGGTAGAGCTCGAAAGAGATCTTATCTCTAGCAGTCGAGATTAATGGAGATCTTATCTCCTGCCGATGTAGACTCTAAAGCTCAAAGGAGATCTTATCTCCAACAGTCGAGGTCGAAGGTGGAGCTCGGAGGAGATCTTATCTCCAGCAGTCGAGGTTGAAGGAGATCTTATCTCCTACCGATGTAGAAGCTCGGGACAGATCTTATCTTCAGCAGTCGAGGTTGAAAGAGATTTTATCTCCTATTGTTGTTGGGCACAATGGTGCCGTTGTTGGGATCTTTTCTCTTATCGCATCTAAAATAAATGAGGCCTTCGATCTTGCTCACGTTAGGATGAGATTCTCCTCCTATTCCTAACGAACTATGGGGGTACATAAGGATCGTTGTCAAGACCTCTCCTCCCATCTTGTCTAAAATGAATGAGGCCTTCGACTTTGCTCACGTTAGGATGAGGTTCTCCTCCTATTTCCTAACGGACTGTATGGAGCACATAAGGGCTGTTGTCAGGACCTCTCCCCATCTCGTCTAAAATGAATGAGGCCTTCGACTTTGCTCATGTTAGGATGAGGTTCTCCTCCTATTTCCTAACAGGCTGTGGGGGCACATAAGGACCATTGTCAGAGCCTCTCCCTCCATCTCGTCTAAAATGAATGAGGTCTTCGATTTTGCTCATGTTAGGACAAGGTTCTCCTCTTATTCCTAACATGGCTGCTTCTAGTTGCTTCTTTTCTATCATCATATAATTTTTGCATAAAAAAATAATAATGCTGAAATCGAGGTATTTTATTAAAAAAAAATTATTGATAGTACATCTTCAGATTTTTTGAGTTTCAAGATCATGCGAGCGTTGTTCCTTCAAGTTCCTTCCGACGATAAGTCTTGGGCTGGACGACCTCTACCACTTCATACGGATCTTTCCAATTTGGGATAAGCTTTCTCTGACTTTAAGGCTGGGAAATAGCGGCTGTCGAAGCACTAAGTCTCCCACTTTGAACGTTTTACTTCTGACTCTGGAGTTATAATATCGGACCACCCTTCACCTATATGCTGCCATCCGGACTTGGGCTTCCTCCCTTTTTTCTTCCAGTAGATCGAGGTTGGCTCTGAGGTCCTGTAGATTATGTTGCTCATTGAAGGCCGTGACTCATGCTGATGGGAGTTTAAGTTCAACTGGTATAATTGGCTCCGTTCCGAAGGCCAAGGCGAAAGATGTTTTTTCAGTCGGTAATCTTTATGTAGTTTGGTACGCCCAGAGGATGTAGTAGAGTTCGTCCATCCATACCTTTTTTGCTCTATCAAGCCTCGTCTTGATATCTTATAGCAGAGTTTGATTGGTCACCTCGACTTTTTCATTTGCCTGTGGGTGAGCCACCGATGTGAAGTGGTAGAAGATGTTTAGATTTTTGTAGAACTCAACGAACCTCATTCCAGTGAACTGTCGCCCATTATCAGTTATGAGAGTTCGAGGCAGATCGAACCAACAGACTATTGACTTTCAGATGAAGTCCTGTATTTTGGCCTCGATAATTTTTGTCAGTGGTTCAGCCTCGACCCATTTGGTGAAATAGTCGATCGCAATCAGGAGGAACTTCCGCTGTCTAAACGTCGTAGGGAAAGGACCAAGTATGTCCCTTTTTCATTGCACAAATGACAAAGGTGCACTTAGCAGAGTAAGCTCGAAGGTCGACTGTCTTTGTATGTTTGCATTCTTCTGACAGCGGTCACATTTCTTAACATACTCTACGGAATCATGAAACAAGGTCGCTCAATAGTATTCTTGCCGAAGTAGTTTTTGTAATAGGGACCTGGCTCCTACATGACTTTCATAAATTTTCTCATGCACTTTCCACAACATGAAGTCGATCTCTAAAGGTCGGAGACATCTTAGCAGCGGTAACAAGTACGACCTCTTATACAACCTGTCCTCGTACAAAATATATCGGAAGGCTTGATTCCTGAGCTTTCGAACTTTTTTCGGGTCATGAGGAAGAACTCCCTCCTTGAAGTAGGCGACCAATGGATCAATCCAGCTCAGCTCGAGCTCCGTCTGCAAAATGACCTGAGATTTCTCTGGGCTTGGGCACTTCAAAGTCTCCAAAAATATTTCTTTGAACAGTTTGGCTAGGGCTGAAGTGGCCAACTTAGAGAGAAGATCGACTCTTATATTTTCTATCCTCGAAATCTATCGAATGTCAAAACTGTCGAAGGTCGAAGTCAAATCCTTCACTTTTTCAAAGTATTTCATCATGCTTTCCTTCTGTACTTCATAGCTGCCACTAATTTGATCGACCACTAATTGAAAATCACTATAGATCTGAAGCCGATCTATTTTTAATTTCTTTGCTATTTTTAATCTGACGATCAACACTTCATATTTGACTCCATTATTAGTCACGGAGGATTCGAAGCATAGCGCATACTCGATGACGACTTTCTTGGGGCTGACTAAGACCAATCCTGCATATGCTCCAGCGAAGTTGGACGAACCATCCACGTATAGATCCCAAAAGCCTTTGGAAAGATCGGCACTCTCCTCGGAGAGGTTTGGTCGTGACAGCAGGGTGCCGATCTCATTCTATTCAAGCTCGACTTTGGTTGGAATAGTACATTTTACCATAAAATCTATCAATATTTGGATCTTGATCGATGGCCGAAGTTGATAGTTGATGTCAAATTCTATGAGCTCAATCGTCCATTTTATAATTCTTCCAGAAGCATCCATTCGATAAAGGACTGCTTTTATTGGTTGATCCGTGAGGATCGTTATGATGTGCCCCTGAAAGTAAGGTCGGAGTCTCCTGACAGCATTCAGAAGAGAGTAAGTCAATTTTTCTAGCCTAGAGTACCTAATCTCCGCATTCTTCAGGATCCAACTTACGTAGTAGATCGATTGCTGCATCTTCGCTTCTTTCTTGATCAAGACCACCGCCAGGGCCATCGGAGAGACTACTAGGTATAGGAATAATTCTTCTTCGGGCTTGAGCTTTGTCAGCATTGGAGGTAAGCTAAGGTAGTTTTTAAGCTCCTTGAATGCTCGTTGGCACTCCGCCGTTTAGCAGAAGTTCTTTGGTTGCTTGAGAACTCGAAAGAAGGGCATGCATCGTTTGGTCGATCTCGAGATGAAGCAATTTAGAGATGCCATTTTTTCAGTCAGGCGCTGAACTTCTTTGATCATTTTTGGAGCAGTCATCTTCTGAATGGCCCAAATTTTCTCAAAATTTGCTTCAATCTCGTGCCTCAATACCATAAACCCCAGAATCTTTTCAGAGGTCGTACCAAAGGCACACTTGATCGGGTTCAGTTTCATCTTGTACTTTCTGAGTGCATCGAAGGTTTCTTCAAGATCGACAAGGTGGTCTGTAGAAGCTTGGCTTTTGATGAGCATGTCATCCATGTACACCTCCATGTTATGACCAATCTACTTCTTGAAGATCTTGTTGATCAGGCGCTGGTATGTTGCCCCTGCATTTTTGAGTCCAAAGGGTATGACCCTGTAACAATAAGGACTACAATCAGTAATAAAAGCGATTTTCTCCTCGTCCTCAGGCACCATCAATATCTGATTATAACTGGAGAAGGCATCCATGAAGGTGAGGAGCTCATGGCCCGAGGTCGCATCCACCAGTTGATCAATCCTAGGTAGAGGGTAGCCATCTTTTAGACAGGTCTTGTTCAGCTTTTTGAAGTCTATGCACATCTTCCACTTGTTGTTCGCCTTCTTGATGAGGACCACGTTTAAGATCCAGATCGAATAATTAACCTCTCGGATGAATTCAGCTTTGAGGAGCTTGCCTACTTCTTCGACGATTGCTTTCTGCCTCTCTAGGACGTGGTGGTATATCTTCTCTTTTATTGATCAATACTTTGGATCAATGGCCAACCGATGTTCCATGACCTCAGCGTCAATTCTCGGCATATCCACTGGAGTTTAGGCGAAGACGTCTGCATTTCTTCTAAGAAAGGTAATAAGTTGCTCCCGAACCTCATCTCCCAAGTTGGAGCTGATCTGCACCGCGTGCTCTGCATTTCCATCGTTTAAGAATACAGAGATAAGGTCCTCCGTAGGCTCATCCCGCTTCTCAGTGAGGTCATCATGGACATCCAACCCATCAATAGGATAAGGATCGGACCATTCTTCCTTATGCAGGATGATTGAGTAGCAGTGCTTTGCCAGAGTCTGATCTCTCCTGACCTCTTCGATCCCGTGACTTATCGAAAACTTCATCTTCAAATAATAAGTTGATACCACCGCCCGAAGTGCATTTAGATCAGATCAACCGAGAATAACATTATAGATGGATGTAGTCCTTACGACTAAAAAATTGACCTACGCCTTAGCCAATTTTGGACGTTGTCCTGCAGTCACAGCCAAAGTTATTATGCCCTCAACTGGTATGGCATTGCCAGTAAGGCCTATCAATGGAGAGTTCATAGGCCCTAAGAGATCATCAGATAAGAATATTTTTGAAAAAGCATCATAAAACAATACGTCAATCGAGCTTCTATTATCTACTAAAATGCAGCGTACATCATAGTTGGCAATGTTTAAAGAGATTACAACCACATCATTGTACAAAAATTGGACCACCTGGGCATTTGCCTCGATAAAGATCATGGATTCCTCAGTCCATCTCTTCATCGATCCCTCGGACCACTAGCCTCTTCTTGCTGAAGTCCCCCCGAGATAGTGTTGATGATGCTAAGAGACGGTCGATCTTCTTGTTGATCCTCCCCCTTGGTGGTTCAGGCTATGGTAATGCCCTCGATTAATCTTTTCATCCTTCAGGCTATCTCCATAGGAATCGGCCAAGTCTGCCTCACTTGATGAGCTCCTAGATCTCATCCTAGAGTTGGATACACTCCTTAATATCATGACTGTAGTCATGATGATAAAGGCAGAACTTATTAGGATTGTACTTGCTGGAGCGAGAATGCATTCTCTCTGGCTTCGGTAGTTGCTTTCTGATTTTCATCAGCACTTGAATTTTTGGAGCATTAAGGGAGGCATAGTTATGAAATCTTCATTAGGGAGAACCTCGGTGCGCCCTGCCTTCGAGCCTGAGGGGGAGTTTGGGCTCGCTTGCGCTCAGAAGGAGCTTGAAAATACGGCCGAGCTTCACTCAACTTTCCTTCCTTGGTGGGCCTGTCGGTCCGTCGATTCCTCGTTCACCAAAGGCTTCATCGTTCTTGGTCTTGAAGGCCTCTTTAGTCCGGACATAACCTTTAGCCCGAGCTAGCATGTCGGCAAAGTTCCTAAGGTACTTCTTTTTCAGGAATAATAGCAAATCATTCTTCTGGAGGCCGCCCTTGAGAGTGGCCATGACTACTGATTGGTCCAGATTTTGAACCTCTAATGCAGCAACATTAAATCAGATGGCATAAGCTCGGATGGATTTTTCCTCCTTCTACTTGACGGTCATCAGAGAATTTGAATCTCGACGTGGACATCTGTTAGATATATGTACCCTAAAAGCCAGAATTGGCTGACACTTATAATACACTTCTAGAGGCAAAATTATAATTTTGATTAATATCAATAAAATGGGTTATTTTCTATCACATATGTGTATTTAGTGTCTGTAATACATCCTTTGAGTTAATGGTAATGATAATTCATATTTTCAAGAGTTGAAAATTTAAGACATGAATAATCATTATTAACTCATA
The DNA here is from genome assembly GCA_006176705.1 of Cocos nucifera. Taxonomy (NCBI): domain Eukaryota; kingdom Viridiplantae; phylum Streptophyta; class Magnoliopsida; order Arecales; family Arecaceae; genus Cocos; species Cocos nucifera. The sequence goes on along the minus strand of QRFJ01000359.1, from coordinate 1,379,341 downwards.
AAATGCTCCCGACCATAGGATCATCATGAGGATGGTGATTGATCTAGAAGGTTGGTGTACAATCGCTTCTTTTTAGTAGATGAGTCTTGAGTCTACGATGTGGAGACATCGAAATGAGAGTATAGGTACTCGTTAGAGAACGAGGGCACTGAGTGTGACCATCTCGAGTAGTCATTAGGGAGTCTACCTTCTCGTCAATGACTGACTCGATGCTGCAGTAGTGTGTCTGGTTCTTTGACCTGAGGTGCATCGGTAGTTCACCTTGAGGGTGTTATAGTTTGACTACACCATTACTCGATCTCCTAGCCATATGGAATCCTGAGGTGTATGTTGGCTATAGCATGTTCATTGTAGGAACTGGATTGCATCAAGATGGAATCTATCTACCTCGGTGGTAGAGGAGCAGCCCTATGATGATCATGAGAATCAAGTTCCAAAAGCCCATGGCCATGGCAGAGTGAAATAATAGAAAGAGTTTCTATTTAGGTTTTCACATTGGACTTGAATCGAATGATTACATCATATGACAGAGACTAGGGTTTGACGAGTTCACCTTAACCCTAATCTGATCGGGGCTCAAGATAGAAGAACTTAATCACATAGGTAGCTGCACCAAGAGGTTCGCATTCAGCTCTGATGGGTTGCCACCATATACTGCTAGGTGTCACTGGTGGATTTTGGGAGCAATTAGAATGATTTAGATGATCGATCATTCTAGCTGTTCGAATCAGAAGAGTTCTGATCCATCGAAAGGAGTTTCGATGATGTCGATGATAGAGATCATGACATATCCCATTACCATACAGAACTGAACCTAACTGGGTCACACAAACAAGGGTTTGAATCTGGTGATCATCAATTGAACTGATCCAGTTCAATTGATCTGAATGAGATTCAATTAGGTTCAAGAAAATCGTGCTAGCACTCGATTGAACCTAACGTTCTTCTTTTACTATCATAAATAGTTGTCCTGACTGAGCCAAAGGAGTTTGTGCTCATTCAGAGGCCTTCACTTAGGTCTGACTGGAGCCTGTCTAGGTCAGAAAAGGGTTGTCTTATTTTGTAAGACAATACCTGCCATTTTTGGTCACCTGCCATTTCTCATCCTTTGACTTTGGTCAAAAGTTGACCTTTGACTGGTCAAACATTGACCATTGATACTTTGACTTCTGTCCATGTGTCATGCACCTATTGGAGAGCTGGTGGGGGCCTGTCCCCCTACTAGAACCTGGCAAGGAGGAGGGCGCACGCCACCCTTGGCGTGTGCCCAAGTTGGAGGCGCCCAGGAGTCCCTATTGGATAGGGACTCCATCTCCTTTTTGGATTTCAATTAGAGTTCTCCTAAGAACCAACTTTGACTGGTCTTAGGCACCATCTAAGGAGAAATCCAGGGGACTCTATTTCCACCAATCAGATTTAGATCTGATTTCACAAAGGATTGTGATTGGTTGGGAAGAAGAGGAGTTGGATCACAGATAGTCTATAAATAAGACCCTGCGCCCAACTCAAATTATGATTGGAAAGGAATTCAATTCCCACACCCCAAGGCCTCCTCTCCCCTCTTCCTCCATGCCAAACCCACCTTCTCCCTCTCCTCTCCACGTCCAAAAGTGTTTTGGACCTTGGTTGGTGCAATCCAGATGAGAGAAAGGCGACTGAAAGCTAGAAGGCTGCGCTGCTGCAAAGGACAACTGCTGATCTTCAAAAGAAGTTTTGAAGATCCTCTAGATCAGATCCAGATTTAATTTTTGAAGATGTGATAGAGAAGAAGAGAATCTCCAGATCCAACCTAAGTGAATACCAGTAGAGGTCAAGCACTTGCGTGGCTAGATCCAGAACCTTCTGCTGCTTATAGGATCATCAATGGATAATAGGATTACCCACTTCAAGATAAATTAAATTTAATTTAATTTATCTAAATTTATTTTAATTACTAAAATAATAAGAATTAGATCTAAAATATTCTAGATCTGATCTAGATTAAAAAAAAAGTTTTTTGAAATATATCTCTTGATCCGATCAGATCTGAACAAACCTGATCCGAAAAATCAGAATTTTCCTTCAACTGATATCAGAGCCAAGGTTCTAAAAATGTTTAGATCTAATTTTAAATTTATTTAATCAAAAAATAAGTGATTTCAGATGTTACATAAGATGTGATCAGATTTGAAATCAGAAAAAATTAAAATTAAATGATTTGGATCTAAGATTAGAAAATATGCATGACTAGTTCTAAAATAGAATAGTTCTATAGAATAGTCTTGTATATTTTTAATTTAATTTAATTAAATCATATTTTAGATTTATTTATTTACTATTTTTTTATATTATAATTATTATAATAATATCTAAAAAATAGTAAATAAAAATTATTTAATTTTAAATATCATATGAGATATTATTGATGCATGTCTAGACTAGTTGTAGAATAGTTCTACATAGTTGTCTAGATTAGAGTTTATTTTGATAAGATTAATTTAAATCTAATTTTTTATATTATTATGAGATAATTTAGATCTAAAAACATGCATGATTCGATACATGAGATGTATGCAAAATATGCCATGATTAGATCTAATTCTGTATATGAGATATATGATATAGATCTAAAACTGTTTTGTAGTATTGCATGTTCCTGATTAAGGCGTTCCTCTTGACCGTCCGGTCATAAGAATGAAGAAAAATTTAAAGACCCTCTCCTCCCATCCGATGGGGTGTTCTTATGACATGTAGGGATGCTGCGCATTCGTCCTTAATCAGAAACCCAAAGCTTACTTTCTGCAAAATCCTAGATCCTGAAACCCTAGGATTTATTGTGCATATTTTGTTTATGAATCCTACTTAATTAAAAATTAAGATTATAAAATATTAATTAAATCTAAAATTGAAAATTTTAGATCTAAGACATATTCATAATACTGGGTTCGGGCTTGGGTAGCTCAATTAGGTCTAAGCGGTTGATCAAACCGAATCAAGAGTTGGTTAGATGGGATCAACAATGCTTAAATTGACCAGCCTAATAGGATTAAGTCTGGGTCAAGATCGAGTCACGATCAAGCAAGACCTAATTAGGCTCAGAGGTTAGAGTCTGGATTGTAGGCTAACCCAATTAGTTCTGACTCAATAATTTGGTGTCTAAGGTAAGTTTGGCACATACGACCGACTGATTTTTAATTGGAAGCTACTCGACCTGAATGCGTTCTTGTACGAGTTAATGGCATATTCCTTCCACCGATCTCACTTACCTGGCCATATCTATTGACATAGTTCTGATCTGAGGTGGTCAATAATCCGAGCTAACCCATGCCACTAGGTTAGTCATAATTGTTATGACTATGACAAGTCTAGTTTAATGAGACCTGAATCAATTCTTCCTAAGAAAAGATTAAGTCTGAGGTCTTCCACCATTGTAGATGTGCGGGCCCTTTCCGAAGTTGATTGTTCTCGACTGGATACAGTGGCTCAGTTGCATCGAAAAGATGCAACCATGTCTATTAGGCATTGGATGCTATGGGCTGGAGGATGAGTTGGGCTCAATATTTCGGATATGGTGAGAGACTCAATTAGGAATCCAGTCTGTGCAAATGGTGGATCTGACTTAACTAAGGAGTGGATCAATATTTTGGATACGGTGAGATTCATGAATTAGAGATCAAGTTTGGGTGCACCATGATTAGAGAATCATTGAACAAGAGTTGTTCACTCATTGGCTAATCCATCATCAATAACTGTTAGGTGAGGTGATGAGTCAGTTGGTGAGACCACACCACCCACTAGAAATCATTAATCGTGAAAATTTTTGCATCTCTACAAAAGGAGTGTAAGGATCTGAGAAAATAGTGAGAGCTAATTTATTTAAAAATAAAATTTTTAAATAAATTGGTCAAGTCATAATTATAGTATCTAACTAGAATCTTTGACTCTCTACAAGAAAATATCTACGTCCAACCCATTGGCACGTATCCTGGATACACATAGACTAACCGAACTCAATTATAAAGATTGGCTCAAGAACTACAAAATCATTTTGAGTTTCGAGAAGTTAACCCATATATTAGACCAGGACCCTCCCACCTTATCAGTCCGTTCATCCACTGAACAGAGAGCATCTCTGGAAAAATGGATAAACGAAGATAATAAGGCCAGATATTATATGTTGGGCTCAATATCTGATGAGCTCCAGCGCCAACATAAAGATATCAAGACTGCTCGCCAAATGTTGGCTCACCTGTAGGAGATGTTTGGTGAACAGAGTCGCGCAGCCAAGTATCAAGTCACAAAATAATTTTTTAAGACTAAGATGCGTGATGGGCAGTCAGTCCAAGATCACTGTCTGATGATGATCAAGAACTTGGAAGAGCTTGAGAAGCTCGGTGTGAAGTTGGACTTGGATCCGCAGAATGATGTTATTCTATAATCCTTGGAAAGAGCAAAGAAGAAGAAGGTAGAACTGAAGAAAAAGGCCGATGTCAAAGAAAAGTGTTTCTATTGTAAAAGCAACGGCCATTGGAAGCGGAATTGCCCTACTTACCTGGCCATCCTGAAAAATAAGAAGGAAGATCCTTCTGGAGGTATGCTTGTTATTGAGTCTAACCTTACGATTTTTTCTGCATCCAATTGGGTGCTTGACTCTGGTTCTAGTGCTCATCTATGCACTTTCATGTAGGATCTTGAGAATAGCAGGAGGCTGAGGGATGGAGACATGATCCTACGCATCGATAATGGAGCAAGAGTTGTTGCAGTGACGGTGAAAATATATCCTCTTCGATTACCATCTGATTTAGACTTAATTTTGAAAGATTGTTATTACGTACCTACAGCTAGCAGGAATTTGATTTCTGTTTTATGCTTAGCACTAGAAGGCTATGTGATTACCTTCTTTAAGGACCATTATAACATTCTTTATGAAAGAAATAAAATTACAAATGGTTTTCTTATTAACGATCTTTATCAGCTACATATTGATGTACCTATTCTAACTATCGAGCAAAATGTGAATGCTAAACGACCTAGGGATAGTCCAAACGATAGGTATCTATGGAACCTAAGATTAGATCATATAGCAGAAGATAGGATCAACAAATTAGAGAAAAATAGGCTATTGAGTCCATTGACTTCCGAGTCATATCCAACTTGTGAATCTTGTCTTCAAGGCAAAATGACTAAACTTTCTTTTGTTGGACATGGGGAAAGGGCCACAGATCTCCTTGCCCTAGTACATACTGATGTGTGCGGCCCATTTAATGTGCTGGCTAGAGGCAATTTTGTCTACTTCATTACCTTTACTGATGATCTATCTAGGTATGGGTATGTGTATCTTATGAGACACAAGTCTGAAGCTTTTGAAAAGTTTAAAGAATTCAGACATGAAGTAGAAAAACAAACTGAAAAATCTATTAAATTCTTTGATCAAATCGAGGAGGTGAATACCTTAACCGAAAATTTTTAGACTATCTCAAGGATAATGGCATAGTCTCTCAATGGACTCCATCAGAAACACCCCAACTCAATGGAGTTTCAGAATGAAGAAATCGGACTCTATTGGATATGGTCCGATCCATGATGAGCTTCATAGATCTTCCTGATTTTCTTTGGAGATATTCATTGTTAACTTTAATTTATCTACTGAATAAGGTTTCCTCTAAGACTGTTCCTACCACACCGTATGAGATATGGCATGGTAAGAAACCAAGTCTGAGTCATCTTAGAATTTGGGGTTGTCCGGCTCATATCAAAAGATAACAAGCGGACAAGTTAGAGTTTAGGTCCTTTAGAGCTCGATTCATAGGATATCCTAAAGAGTCATTAGGATACTATTTCTACATTCCAGAAGACCACAATGTGATTGTGAGTCGACATGCCATCTTTCTTGAAAAATAGTTTATTCAAGATAGCGGCATTGAAAAGTAGATCAAGCTTGATGAGAAAGTCTCACAAGTACAACGAGCTAAGGACCAATTGGAACCAAATCAGGTTGAGCCAATAAGAACACTACCTCCTCCACCTCATAGATCGGAAAGAGTTTTCCATCCTCCTAAAAGATACTTAGGTATTATTTCAGAGGAAGTAGAGAAAATATTCCTCGTAGGTAATGGTGCTCATGGTGATGATCCCAAAACCTACAACGAGGCGATATCAGATATCGACTCCGAGAAATGGCTAGAGGCAATGCAGTCAGAAATTGACTCGATGCACTCAAACCAAGTCTAGACCTTGGTAGAATCCATCAGAAGGTATAGTACCTATTGGATGTAAATGGATCTTCAAGAGAAAGATTGGTGCAGATAAAAATGTGGAGACATTCAAGGCTAGACTAGTGGCAAAAGATTATAGTCAATGTGAAGGCATTGACTATCAGGATATCTTTTTTTCAGTGGCTATGCTAAAATTCATCCGCACATTGCTTACCATTGCAGCCTATTTCGATTATGAAATATAGCAAATGAACGTGAAAACGGCATTCTTGAACGGATATCTTGAGGAAGATATCTATATGGAATAGCCGCTAGGTTTCACATCCAGTGATATTGATCATAAGGTTTGCAAACTGCAAAGGTCCATATATGGACTTAAGCAAGCATCTTGAAGCTGGAATATTCGTTTCAATGATGTGATCAAAATGTTTGGTTTCATCAAAAATAAAGAGGAATCATGTATCTTCAAAAAGGTCAATGGGAGCGCTGTTGTCTTTCTCGTATTGTACGTGGATGACATCCTCCTTATTGGGAATGATATTTCCATGATGACAACAGTCAAATTATGGTTGTCCAAGAAATTCTTCATGAAAGATCTAAGTGAAGCATCCTTTATTTAGGAATTAAGATCTATAGGGATAGACCGAATAGGATGCTAGGACTTTCACAAAAGATGTACATAGAGGAAGTACTAAAGAGGTTTAGTATAGAAAACTCTAAGAGGGGATTAATATCCTTCAAACATGGTATTCATCTTTCCAAGAAGATGTGCCCTAGCACACCTAAGGAAATAGAATGCATGAGCAAGATCCCTTATGCTTCTATAATAGGGAGCCTCATGTATGCCATGCTATGTACACGACCTGATATAGCCCATGCTGTGAGTGTCACAAGCAGATATCAGTCAAATTCAGATGAAGAACACTGGACTTCTGTGAAATGTATTCTTAAGTACTTAAGAAGAACTAAGGATGTGATGTTGGTCTTTGGTAATGGAGAACTCCAAGTCCAAGGATACACAGATTCGGATTTTATGTCCGATATAGACAATCGAAAGTCGATATTTGGCAATCTGTTTGTGTGCAATGGTGGTGCTGTCAGCTAGAAAAGTTCCAAACAAACAGTGATAGAAGATTCCACCATAGAAGCAGAATATATCGCTGCATCAGAGGCTGCGAAGGAAGCATTCTGGTATAAGAAGTTTGCTGTAAAAATTGGAGTAATGCCATCAGATGCCATTCCTCTATACTGCGACAACAATGGCGCCATAGCCCTTGCTAAGGAGCCGAGGTCTCATCAGAAATCCAAGCATATTGAGCAGCGATACCATCACATCCGCAATTACCTCGAGAAGGGTTACGTTGAGGTCAAGAGAGTTAACTCCAAAGACAATGTGGCAGACCCGCTTACAAAGTCGTTGGACTAGCAGAAGATCGAAGCTCACCTTGAGAAGATGGGACTTAGACTTGTAGCCAATTGGCTTTAGGATAAGTGAAAGATTGTTAGATATATGTATCCTAGAAGTCAGAATTGGCTGACACTTGTAATACACTTCTAGGGGCAAAATTATAATTTTGACTAAAATCAATAAAATGGGTTATTTTCTATCACATATGTGTATTTAGTGTCTGTGATACATCCTTTGAGTTAATGGTAATGATAATTCATATTTTCAAGAGTTGAAAATTTAAGACATGAATAATCATTATTAACTCATAAAATGCTTCCGACCATAGGATCATCACGAGGATGGTGATTGATCTGGAAGGTTGGTGTACAATCGCTTCTCTTTAGTAGATGAGTCTTGAGTCTACGGTGTGGAGACATCGGAGTGAGAGTATAGGTACTCGTTAGAGAACGAGGGCACTGAGCGTGACCACCTCGAGTAGTCATTAGGGAGTCTACCTTCTCGTCAATGACTGACTCGATGCTGCAGTAGTGTGTGTAGTTCTTTGACCTGAGGTGCATCGACAGTTCACCTTGAGGGTGTTATAGTTTGACTACACCATTACTCGATCTCCTAGCCATACGGAATCCTGAGGTGTATGTTGGCTATAGCATGTTCATTGTAGGAACTGGATAGCATCAAGATGGAATCTATCTACCTCGGTGGTAGAGGAGCAGCCCTATGATGATCATGAGAATCAAGTCCAGAAGCCCATGGCCATGGCAGAGTGAAATAATAGAAAGAGTTTCTATTTAGATTTTCACATTGGACTTGAATCGAATGATTACATCATATGACAGAAGACTAAGGGTTTGACGAGTTCACCTTAACCCTAATCTGATCGGAGCTCAAGATAGAAGAACTTAATCACACAGGTAGCTGCACCAAGAGGTTCGCATTCAGCTCTGATGGGTTGCCACCATATACTGCTAGGTATCATTGGTGGATTTTGGGAGCAATTAGAATGATTTAGATGATCGATCATTCTAGCTGTTCGAATCAGAAGAGTTCTAATCCATCGAAAGGAGTTTCGATGATGTCGATGATAAAGATCATGACATATCCCATTACCATACAGAACTGAATCTAACTAGATCATACAAATAAGGGTTTGAATCTAGTGATCATCAATTGAACTGATCCAGTTCAATTGATCTGAATGAGATTCAATTAGGTTCAAAAAAATCGTGCTAGCACTCGATTGAACCTAATGTTCTTCTTTTTCTATCATAAATAGTTGTCCTGACTGAGCCAAAGAAGTTTGTGCTCATTCAGAGGCCTTCACTTGGTCTGACTGGAGCCTGTCCAGGTCAGAAAAAGGTTGTCTTATTTTATAAGATAATACCTACCATTTTTGGTCATCTGTCATTTCTCATCCTTTGACATTGGTCAAAAGTTGACCTTTGACTAGTAAAACATTGACCATTGATACTTTGACTTCTGTCCACGTGTCATGCACCTACTGAAGAGCTGGTGGGGGCCTGTCCTCCTGCCAGAATCTGACAAGGAGGAGGGTGCACGCCACCCTTGGCGTGTGCTCAAGTTGGAGGCGCCAAGGAGTCCCTGTTGGACAGGGACTCCATCTTCTTTTTGGTTTTCAATTAAAGTTCTCCTAAGAACCAACTTTGACTGATCTTAGGTGCCCTCTAAGGAGGAATCCAGGAGACTCTATTTCTACCAATCAGATTTAGATCTGATTTCATAAAGAATTATGATTGGTTGGAAAGAAGAGGAGTTGGATCATAGATAGTCTATAAATAAGACCCTGAGCCCAACTCAAATTATGATTGAAAAGGAATTCAATTTCCACACCCCAAGGCCTCCTCTCCCCTCTTCCTCCATTCCAAACCCACCTTCTCCCTCTCCTCTCCACGTCCAAAAGTGTTTTGGACCTTGGTTGGTGCAATCCAGATGAGAGAAAGGCGACTGAAAGCTAGAAGGTTGTGCTGCTGCAAAGGACAACTACTGATGTTCAAAAGAAGTTTTGAAGATCCTCTAGATCAGATCCAGATCTAATTTTTGAAGATGAGATAGAGAAGAAGAGGATCTCCAGATCCAATTTGAGTAGATACCAGTAGAGGCTAGGCACTTACATGGCTAGATCCAAAATCTTTCGCTGCTTACAGGATCATCAACGGATAATAGGATTATCCACTTCAAGATATATTAAATTTAATTTAATTTATCTAAATTTATTTTAATTACTAAAATAATAAGAATCAGATCTGAACCATTTCAGATCTGATCTAGATCAAAAAGAAAAATTTTTGAAATATATATCTTGATTCGATCAGATCTGAACGAATCTGATCTAGAAAATCAGAATTTTCCTTCAACGTCGATTGCTGACGAAGTGGACTACGAACTGATGGCTCATCTGATCAAACGATAAGATGGTACTTAGCTTAAGCATCGAGTACTAGTTCTTGACGGCTTTCCTGAGGATGGACGAGAAAGTCCGACACAAAATAGCATCTGGCACATCGTGGAGCAACATCATTATTTGGAAGGTCTCCAGATGGTCGATCGGATCGGTGGTTCCGTCGTAACTCTCAAACTATGGAAGCTTGAAGTTTGGCGAGATCAGTTCCTATATAATTTTTTACGAAAATGGAGGGTCAGTACAAATGTTATTACCATGTGAGGAGGAAGCGTGATGGAGCTCTTCGATTCGTTGGCTCATTTCTAAGAGCCTTTGATCCAAAAGATCTTCACGATCGTTGATCTTTAGGATTTTCTGATGAAATGGATGCGAAACTTCTCCCTGGATCGAGTCGTGGTCCAAGCAGCGGCCCTCCATCCTCTACTTTCTTTTTTTGGAGATTAGAGGTTGGGTAGTCCAAGTCGACCGTTCTCAGATCGGACCATGGGACTCCGAAGAATCCTGCATCGATCGAACTAGTGCTGGAGCCTATCGATGCATGGCCTACATTGTCTCTGTGAGGCTATGAACCTACTGGACCAGTAGGTTAACTGCTCCGCATCTACCATGGCTACAGATGGAGCTTGAGTTGCTGGGATTGAAGTGAGAGCAGATAGATCTGAATGGGATCTGACCACGGAGGCCATCGATCGTCGGGTCGAAGCTCTCTTAGAAGATATTTTTTCTCGAAAAAGAATTCTAGAGAGGAAGAAGAGAGATCTCTAGAAAGGGAGGAGAGAAATCATTGCTGAACACTCCTTTAAGAATAAGAAAACCTCAAGAACAGAGAGTCCTTCCTCTAGCGCCAATTTTGTTGGTGCAGAATTTGATTGACACCGGATCGAGCTGGAGTGGAGGAGGACAAGATCACCATCGATGACCTACAAAATAAAATTCCATTCGGAGTCAGTGGTAGTGGCTCCAATAGGATCCTCCGACGATCAAGTCAGCTTTTCTGGCCAATAGAAATAGAGTACTCAGGAGAGAATTCGACAGAGTTTAGAGAGAGAGAGGAGAGCTTAGAAAAATCATATTTAGAGGGTCCTATTTTATAGACAAAGCCTATAGCAGATTGATGGTGATGGCCATATCGTCTAGTAGTGGACCGCATGAAATTTACTATGGAGAGAGAGGTATCGCCAAACTGATAGTGACGGCCATGTCGTTTGATCATGGGCCGCATGGGGTTCGCTATAGAGAGAGAGGTATCATCAGACTGGTAGTGGCGGCCATATCATCTAATCGTGGGCCGCATGAGATTTATTATGGAGAGAGTGGTGTTGCCAAATCAATAATGACAGTCATATCGTCTGATGAAAGCATGTGTTCGAGGTCCGACTGAGTTGGAGGAGTTCAAAAGGAGTTCAGCTACTGTGAAAATTTGACTAAGAAAGAATTTTAGGAGTCTGACTCCTGGAAGAATCCAGCTATAGGAGCTATCCGAAAGAAGATCGGCTTCTGAAGAAATCCGATTGCAAGAGTGATCCAGAAAGAGTTTGGCTCCTAGAGAAATTCGACTGTAGGAGCTATCCGAAAGAAGTTCGACTTCTAGAAAAATCTGACTATAGGAGCAATCCGAAAGGAGTTCGATTTTTGGAGAAATCTGACTACAGGAGCTATCCAAAAGGAGTTCGACTTTTAGAGGAATCTGACTACAGGAGCGATCCGAAAGGAGTTCGACTTTTAAAGAAGTTTGTCTCCTAGAGGAACTCAATTGTAGAAGCAATCCGGAAGGAGGTCGACTCCTAGAGGAGTTCGATTGTAGGAGCGATCCGAAAGGAGTTCAGCTCCTAAAGGAATCCAATAGTGGTAGCAATTCAAAAGAAGGTCGACTCCTGGAGGAGTCCAACCATAGGAGCAATCCGAAAGAAATTCGGCTTCTGAAGGAATCCGACTCCTGGAGGAACCCGACTGTAGGAGCAATCCGAAAGAAGGTCGGCTCCTAGAGGAGTCCGACCGTAGGAGCTATCCGAAAAGAGTTCAACTCCTGAAGAAATCTGGCTACAGGAGCGATCCAAAAAAAGTTCGGCTCCTGAAGAAATCTGACTACAAGAGCAATCCAAAAGAAGATTGGCTCTTGGAAGAATCTGGCTGTAGGAGCAATCCAGAAGGAGGTTGACTCCTGGAGGAGTCCGACTATAGGAGCGATCCGAAAGAAGTTCGACTCCTGAAGGAATCCAACTGTAGGAGCAATCCGAAAGGAGGTTGGCTCCTGGAGGAGTCCGACTACAGGAGCGATCCGAAAGGAGTTTGGCTCATGGAGGAATCCGACTGCAGGAGCGATCCAAAACGAGGTCGGCTGGGGCTCGGCCGCTAGAGGAGTTCGATTGGATTCGACCGCTGGAGGAGTTCGGCCATCGAATGAGTTCGACTGTTAGGAAGAGAATTCTTGGTTGAAGCTTTTTCGTGATCACCAGTTGCATTAGGCTAGGCACTAGATTGGACTTCGACGGGAGCAGGGTTTATCCCCAACAGGTCATCTCCATGCAGATTGAAGGTCTTTGGCTACTAACGAGGGTGTATGCAAGCACCGAGTATAGAGAATAGAGGATCCTATGGTCCAAGACTGCTAGACTAGTTATGAAAGGCCTACCCTCTCTTATTGCTAGGAACTTTAACTACATTATAAGATCCCATGAGAAAATGGATGGTAGACAGTATGCTGATACCATTGACTCCAGAGAGTTCGGGAAGTTCATCAGTGACCTCGGTTTGATTGATTTTGACTATATTGGTCCCATATTTATATAGTGCAACAATCAACTTGGAGGTACTAGGGTTTGGGAGAGGATTAATCAGATCCTAGGCACCGCCGGATGGCTCCAACGGTTCTCTGTGCATCACCTAACGAGGATTGCCTTGGACCACTATCCACTCCTCATCACTACTAATGGCCCTCGCCTATCCAAAGCTCCATTCAAATTTAAGAAGTTTTGAACCTTCTATCAGAGATCATGGAATCTGACTAGGAAGGTATGGAGGATGCTAGTTCGTGGGGATGCGAGATATCAGATGACTCGAAGGTTGGAGTTGGCATAATGCAGGCTCATCCAATGGAACCGACTTGAAGTAGGCAATATCTTCAAATAACTCGAGGAGGTGGAGGCAGATATTACAGAGCTACAGAGAAGAAAGGATCAAAAGGGTGGTCTCCAAGAGCCGGACCTACGAGAGCTTCGTCACCAACTCTCTAAGCACCATTCTCTCTTGAGACAGTAGGAGACTTTTTAGAGGCAGAAGTCCAAGGTATAGTGGTCAGGAAAGATGACCAGAATATCAAATTCTTCCATTAATCCATGATGATCAAGAGATCCTCGAACCGTATTAGCAGCTGAGGGACATAGATGGCAATATTGTGGAGGATAGCAACAAGATCAAAGACCAAATTCTTTAGTTCTTTAGGTCTCATTGGACTGCCCCTTTGAGTGGAGGTGATCTGCCCTAGGGTTGCCACCCTACTTGTAGTATCTCTAATGAGGAGAATGAGACCTTATCTTGTTCTGTGATGGTTGACGATGTACATGGGCCTTTTGGTCTCTTGGGGAAGATAAAACTCTAGGATTGAATGGCTTTCCATCCTTCTTCTTCCGTTGATATTAGTCGACCATTGATGCTGAGGTGACTAAGGCTATGCAGATGATTTTCAAGGCTAGAGAGGAATACCGAGATAGTAGAAAAGGATGCTGATCATCCTCATCCTAAAAAGACTTGATGCGATGGCACCTGGGCACTTTAGGCCTATCAACCTTTGCACCACCCATTATAAGATGTGTGCGAGGGTTCTGGTTGGTCGTTTGAAGTCGATCATTCTGTGCTTGATTAGCCAAGAGGTGGGGGCATTTCTTAATGATCGATGCATCACTGATAATGTCCTGCTTGCCCAAGTATTTTGCATAACCTACAGCAGGCTCCTATTCATCGAAGCTTGATGGTGATCAAGCTAGACATGGAGCACACGTACAACCACATGAGCTGAAGGTTTGTGCAACGCATGCTTTAGGAGTTTGGCTTCTATAGCAGATGGACGGATTGGATTATGAACTATGTAGAATGCTCGAGCTTTGCCAACATGATCAATGGCTCTCCTATCGAGTTTTTTCACTTAACCAATAGCCTCTGGTAAGGGTGTTCTCTTTCCTCCTACCTGTTTATTTTATCTGCTGACATCCTATCTCATGCTCTTCGGGTGGCAGTCCAGGGGGTGAGTTGGAGCCCTACTGGTTTATCCCTAGGATGTAGCTCTTGTCACATCTTCTATTTGCATATGACTATTTGCTCATTGGTCGGGCCTCTCTAAGCAATGCGAGGTACTTCGCATCCATGGTGGAGGCCTACTATCGAGCTTCCGGGCAATGTGTCAATCTGCAAAAGTCTACTATCATCTTCAATCCAAAAATAAAGGTCCAGGTGAAGCTTGCGGTTCGAGACATATTGGGGATCCCCAAGCAAATCGAGACTCTAACTTATCTTGGCATTCCCATCATGTGTCGAAAATTGCAGAGGGCTAATTGCAGGCACATGAAGCAAAGGATTCAGGAGTGCCTCGATGGTTGGCAAGCTCGCTTCCTTTCTATAATAGGGAGGGCTACACTCATGAGGTCAGTTTTCAGCTTCATCTCGATCTACCTACTTGCAAATATTGTTGTGCCTTGCGCCTATCTCAGGAGTCTGGAGCAGTAGTTTCAGAACTTCTTGTAGGGCTTCACACAGGATGGTCATGACCTACACCAGCTCTTTTGGGAAGTTGTTTTGCCAATTTATGCAAGATGGGGGCCTGGGACTCCAGTCATTGCTACTTAAGAGGGAGGTGATATTTTCCAGGTATGCAATGAGATTCTACTATCTATAAAGCAGCATGATGAGAGCTCGCTATGGGGCCTAGAGCCAGGGCCCCATAATCGAGGTGGTTGTAGTTGCTCTTTCATCTAGAGAAAGATTCGGATCTATGGCCCTGTAGTGGAGGCTAGATGGCTGATTGGTGATGAGATCTTGGTTGATGTGAACCAGGATGCTTAGATCTCCAGCTTTCTTCTCTCCCGATGGTCGACTTTTGTGAATACGAAGATGGGCGATGACTGGCAAGTTCGAGACTTGATCACTGAGGATGGCAGAGGTTGGAGGGCCTAGGACATTATCTGACTATTTGGTGGCGACCTTGTGGACAGGATCCTTGCTATCCCCATTCCTATCCATCGAAGTTAGGATTTGAGGTCGTGGGACCTATCGTGCTGTGCCAAGGTCCCTACCAAAGAGCTTGATATGATGTATAGACCAGTATTGAAGAGGAGGATTGAGGCAACCTGGATCTGAAGAGCGGCTATCCATCCCAAGGTTAGACTCTTCCTATAGAAGGTCGTCTAGGACCATCTTCCAACTCGATCTCTTCTTAGAGATTGGGGCATGAATGTGCCGACCATCTGCCTGAGCTATAAGATGGAGAATAAAATGATGGAGCATGCCCTTCTTCGCTGCCTTAGGGCATGCTTGATCTAACGGATGACAGGTGGCCCACATTGGAACATATCTTCTAATTCTTGGCTCTCTTCCTTTCTTGGTGTGATCCATCATGGCTCAACTCGAAAGTTGACCTACATCACCTATCAAATCTGACTTTTAAGAAATAGCCTGATCTTTGATGTTGAGATCGTCCTCGCTCATTAGGTGCTCGAGAGCGCCTATTATCTGGCAGAGTACTACTTCTATGATGCTGTCAGACAGTCCCTCGATGATCTGAGTTTTAGGAGCACCCTTGCTGCTCCTGCAATGGTCTGTAGGATGCTTTTCATCTCCTGAGAGCCCTCACCCTCGGGCTTTATCAAGATTAATTTTGATGGCAATGTCAGGGGGGATAGCAACGGAGTGGGCTATATAATCCAAGACCCTGAGGGTAGGATGCTGGCAGGTGAGGAGTCTCCCCTTTTTGAGCCATCAGTTACTGGCGCGAATCTTCGAATGGTCTGGATGGGCATCACCTATACACGACTGAGCATACATGCAGAGAGGATCGTTGTGGAGGGTGACTCTACTACTGTCATTATCTGGATCCGAGATGATGCAAAGCAGCCCACTATCCACTCATTGATTCATAATATTCAGGACTCTCTTCATCATTTCTCTGCAACAACTGTACGTCCACTAAAAGGCAAACAGCACTGTAGATTGGATGGTATCTTTCATTGTCTATCATGCTGGTTAGTGGTCTTGGTATCTTGGTCGGGAGTCTTAGAACTCTGATCTTTTGAGTTGTATTTATATAAAAATTATGGAAATATTCTTTTGTTAAAATAAAAGAAGAAGAAGAAGAAGAAGCATCCCTTGTGACAAGAAGTTATTATAGGGACCAGGCCCGGTGTACCGATCCAAATCTTGGGTCATATGCACGGTGGATGGCCGGCAGAAGCTTTGATTTTGGCCAGTCAGCGGTAACCCGTTCCATTTCGCAGTGCTATTCTGTGGGTAACCTAAATGAAAACGAAGTATTTTGGGGCAAAAAAATACTGAATCTCATCTCGTTCATCATCTGCAGGCTATAGTTCCGTGTTGCCATGCTATTTGAATTGGTCTTTTTCTCCAGCATGATTATTATACAATTTGCAGTCAAATCAGACCGAATCTCCCTTTCGAAATGACCAGAGTCTTATCCTTTTTTTAAGGCAGTTTCCATTTCAAATTTTTTACCTATTCAGATAAAAAAACTCATCATTTGATGTTGAATTATTTAAATATAAAAAGATAATGTAGCGAGTGACTATTGGATTGGTCCACTAGACCTCGTCTCTCTAATAATTAAAACTTTCTAACAGCTAAAGCTATATTTAATAGCAATGCTCAAACGCACAACTTTCTCATAATCTAAAATTGCCTACTAAGTCCACAAGAAGCCAATCAGATTCAGGTACCATTTCCTCATTGAATGCCTGAGGCAGTGATCATAGTGTATAAAATGTATTAAATTATAGCAAAATTCTTACCGAAAATCATCACCAGTTTGCCTTACCATCATTTTATAAAGTGTTATTGGCAACAGACATGCTGGTGCAAACATGAAATGCTGGCAACAATGACGTTAGTTTCGATGTGATACCTACAATCCCTGTATTGAAGCCTTCAACAAGGCAACATATGCCTCTTTCATTTGACAACTTTTGAAATAAAACTGGTAATTATAATCCATCTTGATAGCATGGATGCAGTACATGATCCCATATGTATAGTCCAAGCAGTACAATTTTTAGTAGCCTCGTTGTAGGAGAATGCATCATCCTTAACATTATAGGGTGATACATGTTGATAAAATCATTAGGGAGAGAACAAATAGATTATTAAAGGCACACCGTTCCAATACTAATAACTTAAAAAGTAAGTTCATTTAGATGGAAACACTGGGCGTTGCCTTGAAGATTACGTGTCCAACTTTGCACTTCATTACAATTTAATTCCGTAAAGCCACTGGTTTTCATTTTACCACAAAAAAGAGAAAAAAAGGTCGCTGGGTTTTACGAGCTCATCTTTCCCACCATTTACGGAATCCTAAAAGGTCATCCAGAGTAGCTGGAAGTAAAATAAATTAGTTAGATGTTATCACATCATGAACTGTTTATGATGACTTTAAGAAAAAGAATTTTACACAGAAAAAAAAGCGGAAAAGTATTTAATTGATAAACGAATAGCGGGCAATGCAGACTTAAGAATCAAAAGCAGTTGCTACCATAGACAAGGAGGATGTGCACAAATTAATGAAATCAAATTAAGATGACCACGAACATGTTGTCAGATTAGATTATCAGATGATTTTTATTATCATTGCCTTTGTTATTGTTGTTTATTTGGTAGATGATGACGTTGTTTCTCTTGGAAACTTGTGTGAGAGAGTACAAAGGTCTCGTACATAGTGCAATACTCTGAATGCGAGACTTTCCAGGAACCCAATACTCACCGCGCCTTGCCTTAGCTGGTTTATGGCGTTAGTAATGAGCAATTTCATTCTAATCACAAGTAGTTTTTCTTGTTAAGCTTTTTGTAATTAGCTAAACAAAATATAGTAAAGAATATTACAGTAAAACCCTATACAATCATCGTTCTACTCCTATATATTTTTCTGGTCCCACGGTAACTTCTATCTTGCAAACAAACACTTATATTTGGATGGCTGGACCTCACCTATCACCATCTCCCATGTGATTTCACACATTTCACGATCAACTTCAAAAGATTCATGTTCCAGTGCAAAGGGTTTTAAGAAGTTAAAGCTGAAGGGCAGGCAAGGTGATCATATATAGCTCTTCAATGTCTCAAAGGCTTTGACTACCTGTTTCAAGTATCGCACAGAAGGGCAAACCATATGACCCGTTTGCAAGCGTCGCATAGAAGGGCGGACAACATGATGAACATATCACAATCTTTCATTGAATGGGGAATAGGATGTATTTGAAGCCCAACTTCATGAGCAAAATGAAGCAGATTGCATTAAGATACAACAATCATCTCAAATTTCTTCTTGACCTGGAAGCATCGGATGAATTCTTCCCCGTCTACATCTCATGTTGCCCACAAGCCTGCAATGAATGATTATAATGTGCTTTTCTAGATTATATACAACATATGGGATGGGATTGTGATGAAGTTTTAACTTGTAAGAATGAAATCCAAATAAAAATATATATATACGACACCTGAGTGGCTATTGAATCATCTTTTCAAATTTGTCGAGCTTTTTCACTCTTTGCATGGATGTGATCACTAATGTCAAGAAAAAACCTGCATGTTTGCAGCGGGTGGGAATTAAATTAGACCAACCTAGAACCTTTTGGCTCTTCAAACCAAAATGAATAGAAGAAAGTCATCTTGAGTGATTGTAGCTGAATATTTTGTCAACCTTGAGCAAAATATAAAGAATTTATTCCGTAGTCTGTTAGCCCAATCTATGTATGTCTAGGCAAGGATGCACCAAAGAAGTCAAGAAGGCATGCGTACAAAATGGAAGAGAATGGATTACAGGCACATAAGGGTTTGGATCGCCATAAACGGTGACCTCAACCATGGGATATATGATGGATTGAGAGGTGCTCCTGTGATTCAGCATGGTATAGGAGGGGCTCAGTACCAAAGCAGCACCAGCGTTATCAGCGCATCCATCCCAGGGTTTGCACTGGTCATATATGGCAGACCTAAACCCACTGAGAACAGGATTAAGTTACCAAGTTAAAGTAAAGGGAGCACAGGGTTGGGTTGGGAAAGCAGGGCCTGGAGTGAGTTGGGTTTAGGGAAGAGGGAGATCGAGATAAGCAAAGAGTAATTTGGAGCGGGTGGCAGAAAAGTTTTTTTGGGGAAAAAGTTGGGCGTAGGATCACAGGAAATGGGAGCAAAGGGGGTTGGGCCAATTTGCATACCTCTAATGATGTAATTTTGTATTTATCCATGCACAATGGATGTAACAACATGCATGCATTTATGCATGCATGTGAAAGCTTCATGATATAAGCTCATTAATTATAATACATATAATACTAGCATAAATACGGAAAGATCTGTAATTGCGCATAAAATTAAAGCATCATTTTCAAAGAACAACTGGTTGGGAAGGGAATAGGAGGATTTGGCTTAACACATACGCAAAGAATGGTTGATTTGTGCAAGCCAATAGTAGTAAAAAACAATGGTGCAGGTGGTAGTGGAGATAGAAGGGCTTACGGTAAAAAGATAAGGACATGGTGGGATGACAAGCTTGGCTGGGAGTGCGGAAGGTGGAGGTAGATCGAGAGTTCAGAGTAGCAAGGTGAAGTGTGGGGGAGAAACGGGAGTAGGATCACATAAGAGGATGGCATAGAGGGTCAGTGTATGTTTTTATGCATATATTTACATAATGGTTTCTGCATTTATGCAGCCATGCATGATGAATATATACAGTCTGCATGCATCCATCCATGCATGTACACGAAAGACTTAAACCTGGTCTAAGCTCATTAAACAACAAGAATCCAGCCAGTATAAAATATGCACATGTAGAACCTTGATAGCCTATGATACATGCACCATTGGCATGAACACAAGAAGAGCTGCATGCTTGCGTTAGAGTTTAGGTGTTAAGACTTTCCAAGCACAAGACAACTGGGCCACTTACCAGCACCAATGAAAGATGCATTTGCGATAGGTTGGTTTCCTAGGCTGCTTAACGTCACCCCAACATTCAACAAGGTTCCACTCAAAGCAGTAAACATGGTAGCCATCTGAAGTATTGAGGCTTTCCTCGCAGCTCTCTCAGACTGGAAAAATCAGTATATATATGATCATTACATCACTAATAACACATCAGATAAATAAGGAAAAGCAAACATAGCAAACAGAAAGCCATTTATGAAACGATCAGGTAAACTGAACTTTGAACAAGAACATGAGATATACAATTGACAAAGTTAGTTTAGTTGCTGATAAATATTTGAAGGGCTGGTGTACTAAAAAAGATTTGAAGGACTTCTCTGACAGAAGAGACACCAATAACATGAACAATCAATTTTTCTATCGAGTACAGAAAGGAAAAGACAGTCCCACCTTCTACCATTCTATCAGTTGGAGGCAAAATGGTCCCTGATTCATGAATTTTGTACCCAAAAATGATCATACCGATAATTTTTACAATGATACCAACAATTACATGCTTGCTTCCATTCAAATTTTGTCTATGACACACTAATCCCTCAGCTTCTGTAGAGGATTTAACTTATATAACATCCAAATACAAGAATTTAAAAAATGACATTGACTAGAGCTCAATTGTACTTTCTTTTTAAAGCATAAGGTCTATCATGCATTACTGTCAAATAAGCAAAAGTAAAACAGTCATTCAAATACATTATGGCAAATGCTCCACGGAGTTTGGAGAACAGCTTCTATAATCAGCTCCCTTCCATTTACACTCGCAGTTATGGAATTTGATATGTGATACCTATTTGTTTAATAGGAAAATTTTGAAATTTTATTGAAAATGAATATCCACTGCTGATACCTCAAGTACTCTGACACGAAGTTTTAAATCCCCCGACTCAAGTTGATTAACAAACTCTTCTATTCGCTGGATTCTGTATGGCATTGAGATGGTGTAATTTCTAGCCTGCAATAAGATGCATGCTCATATCAGAAATAATAGGGAAGCTAGTGGTTCATTTTTTCATACAAAATATTTGGTAGCAAAGCATAGAGACCAGCAATAAAATGATAACGTATTGCACAAATACAACATAGATGAGAAGCTTAAGGCAGTGAGATCTAATACAAAAACATGAAGGAATATTGAGAATAAAATGAAATTTCAATTAAGTATGTTAATGAAGAAACCAGAAATAGTAAGTATATCTTAGATCTTGTGAATTATAATTGCTTTCAAATAAGATAAGTTATAAAGCATGTATCTCTCTTGATGATCAAGAGGTATAACTCAATAAAACAATGACACAACACTAGGGAAAAGGCAGAAAAAGATTAATTTGTACAATAAAACAAGGTCGAATTTTAGAAACTGCAAATAATATACATCAAGAGACAGCTTTTAAAACTTTTGCCAATTTGCAGCTGCTTTAGCTGATTTGACTGCTAAATTTCTGATGCACCCTTAACAGTCATATGTCGATATCAACTTGTTTGCCATAATATTATAGCACAATAAATTATAATATAAATTATAGAGGTGTTGCCAGAAACATCTAAGTATGAGTTGAACAAAAATAAACTATATAGAATGACATTGCAATAATGATATATAAAATTGAGCATATGGTTAGTTTAAAACTATTTACTAATGCTTAATTTCAGCAACTAGGTTATATACATAAAAGAAAATAAAAACAAAAAAAATTAGTACTTTTAGAAATAAGCAGTCTGCCAAACCAGTATCGGGGGTCATATAGGCTAGCAACCAGTTTGGTACAGTACCGGAACATATTGTACCAAGCCGGCGCATACCAAACCTTGGGGAGGGAGAGGGAGAGGGAGAAGAAGAGGGAGGAAGAGAGAGAGAGAGAGAGAGGGGGGGGGGCAAGGACAGCAGGGAGAAGGAGGAGAGAAGGGAGGGAGGAAGGAGAGGGAGGGGGAGAGTCAGCTCACAGGAGGGGAAAGGAGGGAGGGGGATAGAGGGGGGGAGAGGGAGGGAGGGAGGTAAGGGCAGAGAGAAGAGGGCTTACAAAGAGGGGGCAAAAGGAAGAAAAAGAGGGAGGATGAGAGAGAAGGGGGAATGGCGGAGGCTTACCTCGAGGGTGATGGCATCAGTCAGTGTCACAATCTTGAAGAGGGAGAGATAAAGAGCGAGCGAGTGTTCGAGCAAAGAGAGATCGAGTAAAGCTGCAAGACCGTGGAGAGCCTTGAAGGCTCTCGAACCATCGAAAGGGGAAGTGGTTTTATAAACTAAACCAATCCGATAAGCCGAACTATCCTGGCTTGGTTTCAATTTGGTTTGGTATGGGTCAAACTATCCGATTCAGATAGGTTCGATGAACAATGGAAATAGCTTTTAGGATAAAGTGAAGATTTGATCCTAGAATACTATAGTGATAGCACGCCTTAGGATGTTACACAATAAAGATAAAATGCACGAGATGTGCGATTGTCCCATACCTTGGTGGTGAAAGGGAAAATTTTACAAAGTGGAAATTAGGCCTGCAATGCTATATGGCTCAGAATTAAACAAAGAATGTTGAAATAGATGTGCTGAAAAACAAGTAACAGAGTAAGGAATGTGTACCAACTACAGTGAGGGCAATCAACTAAGACGCACAAGCATGCAAAATAAAGATATAAACAAGGAGTTATTCTACTTTTTGTTTAAGGATTTGGGAAAACAAAGGGGAAACCTAAGCCAACATGGTAAAAGCAAAAAAGGACAAGAAAGAAATTGTAATAATAGTAGAGGTGAGCTTATACAAGAACAATTGGTAAATGGGGATTCACAAAGCTGACACATTATAATATCTGGGACAAGGCTTGATGGTTATGGTTATGTAATGGTAACATGCATGTGAGGTCAGAAAATATTCTTTCAAGGAAATCACATGGTTGGATTTGCCTTACTGTTTAGACAGTAAGAACTGGGAGTGTTCATGCCTGAAGAAAATGTACTAAAGATTAGGATGTAAAGATGGATTACAGGTAGATAGAATTAATCATCAAATATAACAATTAAACTTAGAATAGGCTTTATGAATCTTTGTTTGCCATTCATTAAACAAAGAGTCATTGATTATGAAATATTTAATAGAGTCTAACTGCAGTAACCCTGAAAAGATAGAAATCAAAAAGAATAAGATCAAATTGATCATATTTAATGATCATTGAATGCTAAAGATGACCATGGTAAGAAGGGAAGCTTAAGGTTGAACATAAGAGGTCAATGATGAAAAGCTGAACACCCCAAAACAGCACTTGATCACCTTCGATAGTGATGGCATTATGATAGATGATATATGTTGAATTGAATAGACTAGCATGATCATATTCATAATGCCAAAAATGTATAGTTGATCACCATCTAGACAAGCTACGAATAAAGATAGCATGAACAAATGAGGTTATAAATGGTGCACTTTTTAATTAATATGCCACTTCAAAGCATTATATATACATTTGCATATTAAAAGCCTTAATAGTTTTTTGCTTTTGATTATGGTATGTAAATTAGAGCCTTACTACATGGTATTCAGAGCATGGTTTAACAGGAATAAAGTTAATGCCCACAGTTTAGAAAAATCTCATGGTTCATGTTTTGATCATGTTATCATATTAATACCACCAAATGAATAAATTTCATATAAAACACTTATAACAAGCTCAGAATGTATAATTTTGCATTATAAATCTGAAGATTGGACCAACCACTCATCAGTTAGGTTTGCTAAGGCACCATGTATCAGTTAAATTTGCTACCGCACCAAATAAGTGTGAAAGTGTATTCTTAGGGCCCCATTTGGTATCTTTTTTCTTGTTCATTAATTTTTTTTAAAAAAAAATGGAATCTGATGCAAAAAACATGCTTGGTTACCCTATTTCTGTTTCTTTTTTCAACTGACTTTCATTATTTTTGGAAAGAGTTGAAGTGAAAAAATTTTACTTCCACTTCTTTTAAAAGTGTGTTTTACCCCTCTTTCATCCCCTCTGCCCAACCTCTCAATCACAGTGCCACCCTTCTGCCACCTCGAGGCTTTCACCACCCCACCTCTCCAGTGACTTCCTCTGCCACCTCGCTGCTGTCCTTCTCAGTCCTGTCACCTCTTTCATCCATCCGTTCATTCATTCCCAGCATCTATCTTTCACCATCGTCCGTCTGTTCTTTCATTCTCGATGTATGTTCATGCATTCTCAATATCTGTCTTCCATCATTGTTCGTCCATTTGTTCATTCTCTTGAGAGCAATGGTGTCCATCTGTTCCCAACATCTGTCAGTCCAATTGAGTGTGCTCCCGTTTGAGCGGCTCCAGTCACATTGTCCCCAGTTGCCCCCCTCCCCTACTTCCTACCCTCTTGATGCTTAATCAGTTCCATGCTTTCAACTTCTGCTACCACCTTTTGCTTTTGTTTTTAAAAAAGAGAGAGAGGGAACCAGACATATTTTCTACTATAAGAAATCTGGCAAAAAAAAAGGAAAAACAGATTTCCTGTTCCCCAATTTTTTAAAAAAGAAAAGTAGAAATGAAACCAAACACAGCCTAGATTTATTATTTTTCTGATTTTTTACCATTTATTTCTGATTTTTATCTTATTTTATCTATTCTATTTATTTTATAGATTTTTCTAAAATATCAGCCATGCAAGTGCTCGCATATGCACCTGCATAATGCATCCGTACCAAGCAACTGTAATGTGCCTAGTACCTCAACTACCAGCATGTCACAGCCATTTTTTAGAACTTTAATAGTTGATGCCTTTGAGATCTTATTTCCACCACACTTAAAGCTGCAAACACCTCCCATACCAGGCTTGCTATGAGATCTAGGGATCAAATGGAACATATATTAAGTGATAGAATCATCGACACTAGAGAAGGATCTTATGTTCAATATTTAATCCATTGGAAGAACCAGTCTGCAACCGAGGACACATGGATATCAGAAGATAAGCCACTGAAAATCAAAACGAAGATGGTGAAGCAGTACAAGGCCTTTAACTCAAGGGCAGATCCTTTCTAGCCTCCAAAGAATCACACAGTCTACTAGCTAAAGCCTACTTAAAAGATCCACAGTTAAAGCCCTGAGAAGATCAGCCCTACTAAAGGAGAAAGCCCAAAAGGACCAATGCCATATGTGCAGTGATGTGGCAATGACAGATTTGACAAAATCAATGATAATAAGCATCTTTGGTAGGGAATGCTATTCTAACATGTTCTAACCTGTTCTTTGCTATGATCTAGATGTTGACTTGCCATCTTTGCTATGATCTAGATTTTGCAAGATTCCTAAATTCTCCATCAGTCATATCCAATCAAGAGGGTTTTTGTGCTAGAATGGGAGATAATAGCATAGGGAAAAGGGTCAAGTTTACAAAATCAGTCAAGATTACATATTGTCTACTATTCTAAGGAATCACATGGATCATGAGAAGATTTGGAATGGAGTCTCAAACCCTATAAATATCCTTTTATTGGCCTCTTGCCTACTCAAGCTGGTAGAGAGATCTTGAAGTCCTATTCATTGAGAACATTATTCTCCTGCATCAAAAACTCTTTAATTTCTAGTAGGAAAGCCATCTGAATTACTCCTTATATATTGTTCAAGACTAGAATATCCTAGGATTTAGTCAAATACCAGGAAACTAAACCATGCAAAAGACACTTTAATGTTTGTACAAAGCAATCTCCAGTTATATTTGTAATTTGACAATAACCTTTGGGGTTGCATCCCCTTGGTCTTAAATTTAAGCTTTACTTGAAACTTCATCAGCTTTATTGTATAACAGCACCATACGTTATGCTATTTACAGAATCAATATTATGCTGTACACAATAATGGATTCCTATGCACAAAAGCATAGAATTTCAAAGTCACTTGACATCATATAAAACTGAAAAAATTATGGTCGAGAAGTTCATAAAGTACAGGCAAACTAGAAAAATAACTAAAAAATTGAACAGACGATTTTAACATTAAATCTAAAGCAAAAAGGTGAAACCAGAAGTGGATGATCCCTTCTTCAGTTTTCTCAAAGGTGCAAAATGGTTATCAATAAAACACTATTCAGCTAATAAGTACTAATTTATAGCATGGCTGAGTAGATTACTTAAAAAGCAGTTCAGCATCATTATGATCATCAACCCTATCATGATGATGTTGAACTACTTTGTGAGCTACATGTGTATAACCATGCATATATTAGTAGTTATTATGTATAGCTGAAAAAGTAAGAAGATGATGGAACACAAGGAATACTGATATTAAAGCAACATATTGCTGCAAAATTCAAGAGATATTGAAACAAAAGCAATAAGGTGCTAGAGGTCATACATCATTAGCTTGTTTTTGTATCTCCTCGACAAATTCTGCTCCACCACGCCGTTTCTGTCTTATGTCTAGTAATTCCTAGAGGTATACATTATATAGTGCAGATATAAGAAGCAAGCTTCAAGCATATCTTTGCAAGTTAAAACAAAAAATGTAAACAACAATGAGCCCTGCAATGTTGTGAGGCTTAAAATGTTGGGTGATAAGGGGGACCTGAGAAAATAAGTTAAATGTAGAGCAGAAATGAGACTGTTGAGATGATTGTGAGATACAAATAGAAAGGATAGAACGAAAAATAAGTACATTAGAGCAATTGCAATGGTTGCACAAACTAAAGACCAAGTGATTGAGATTGATTGTGATGTTACTAACTATTTATAGCAAAGAACCAAAGGAGGTTCAGTAATGAAGAATATCAATATCTTTCCCAAAGGATGGAAGCCACAAGCATGAATGTACAGAAATGCTGAGATATGAAAAAGCTTGAAATAACATCTTGATGAATGCCGATCACAGATACCTCAGACAAAGGCTTGATGGTCATCATTTTATCTATACATCTTCGCATGTGTGGACCGGCGGCGTTTTTCTTGGGAAGGAAGGGAGAGTGTGGGGGGTGGGCATGGTTGTTGGACAAGCATACTAGAAAAGGCATGGATGTGAGGTAAAACCAGAAAGATCAAGTGGTGAATAAGTATACTAAAGAAGGCAAAGGAGCTAAAATCTAACAAAATTCAAAGACAGGAGAACCACTAAGAAGTTTTGGCATGCAAAACAAAGAGTTGAAGAGGCCTTCATAATGCAAGATGTTTGGATCTTTCTAAAATGATTCAAAAAGAGGAGGAAAAGGACCTAGGATAACATGAATGGAAGTCCTGAGAATACTTGGGAAGAATTTGCTTAGAATGACTGGTATATAATAATTATAAAGCTAAACTATAAAGTTGGGACTAGGCTTGATGGTAAATAAGTAGACGGGAAGATTATTTTTGACATAGTCCAACCTGTGCATATGGTGCAGCAATCTTCGCAAAAGAAAATTCTGGATCTAATGTGTACCCAATACCTGCAAAACAGAAATCATAATTAGCAGATAAAGATAGTAAGGATTTCTATCTAAGAAATTGCAAAAACATGGTTAGCAGATAAAGAGGTAAGGATTTCTGCCAAAGAAATTGCAAGCATTCATATTGATATATGATAATAAGCTGATAACTTAATAATTGGCATGTTAACTAATCGTGACCCATTAATGACACACATTTCCCCAATTTTAACCTTATATCATAGGAATTGTAGCTTAAATAATTATCTATGTTTCCATAAAGGGTTACTAAATGGACCTGTTAGTGCATCCAGCTTACCATGTTTAATCAAATGAAGCCTCTGCCTCATCCCATGTGAACTGATGCAAATTGCTTCACAGAAAATGTAAAAAAGCTTATATAATTTGGAAAGAAAAAACACTCCTTTTTTGGTTTAAATGTGAGAATTATAAAAAATGCGGCATACCAACACCTCATTTAGTTAATAAGATCTTTGACTCAGTCCAAGCCCAAACAGTTTCTGATATGAGGTCATTTAGTAGTTTGTTTCTTTTCTAGAATGGATTTCATCATATTACAAGTCCACCCAGTTTCAGGAATTTCCAATTGAAGTTGACAAATTGAAATATTTAACCTATCTAATGGATTCAAATTATTTTTGAAGTTCCGAAGTTTGTACAGAATTTGGTGGAATAGAGCTTTTCTGTCATATGGGAAAACCTTTGCTTGATTCCAGAACTAACGGTTTATTGAAAAGTACCAAAATATGTGATTTTTTAAGAGTACCTTAACAGAAGATGCTAGTCCTAAATATTCTACAAAAATATCACGGATATAATCTCAAAAATATTTTTCAATTGAGCTTCTTGTGTTTAAATCTAATTTAACTTAATTTGGATGAAAATTAACAGTGGAACTGTTGTGGGAAGATGAAATGCCCCGAAAATCAGATAAGTTTGGGGCAACTTAAGCACTTTAACACAGTTAACAGCATCAACTGGTACCATTATGTATCATAGGTACATGTCTATACATCATATGCACAACTGTGCCACCATCCAAATGGAAGCATTAAGTACCACACACCATGTACTAGTGCATAGGCTTTGGCATTGGACCCATGTCACCCATCAATAACATGTAATGGCAAAACCAAAGGAAAAGCATTTGTACAAATTTAGGCACTCAAGAGTCAAGATATTAGGAAGGCACTCAAAATAAGGGCTTTGCATGCTTTATATTTCCAAGAAAAAACTATGCACACATGTGGGCACAGAGAAGTGACATGAGTCAACCTTTTTCCCTTCAACATAACTTACACTTGAAGGAACTCTAATCCTAAGAGGCTGTAACATGCCCGATCATCTTTGAATCGTTGCTCCCTGGGAAATTACATTTAATCATATAAAAAAATGTAACTCATAATAAACCCCTTGCTAATAAGGCTTGTGCATTATTAGATCTCTATCATATATTCTGCACATTAATCTCCACACCACACGAGTTAGTATGCAATTATATTACTTATTCTTAAATAAACAAGGATCCTAGATGAAAGGTAACAGAATTTTGAAAATTTGGTGTCCTTTTTGTTTTCAACTGGATCAAATGAATTTTGAGTTCTGCAGTTCCGAATGTTTCTGTCCAAGTTTCAAAATCTGTGTAAAATAATAAATTTCAAATAAAAATATAAAATGCAAAGATGAAGACAAAGCCAAGCATTTTAGATATCATTTTACCATGTTATATAATTCTAAAACTCCGCTGATATCCTTATAGTTTCAACCAAGGTTCTCCATCTCGATACCGGACCCCGTACTGGTAAAATTCTACTATAATATTGGTATGCAGTTCAGTATGGTACAGTAATGTCGGTACACTCTCAAACAATGTACCGGTACAAGACCGATATGGTATCATATGGGCGGTACGAGGCAATATGGCATTCCATGGACTTTCAACAATTGGAGACTTTTAGGAATTGTAAAAGACATTAAAGAGAAAGTATAGAAATATATAAAATTTTAAAGAAAATTTAGAAATATATAATTATTTGGCAAACATCTTATGCACCAAATATATACATTTATGTTGAAATAACAAAATACTTTTATGAAAATAAATTTCCTGAATTTTGGATATTATGGGATACTTCAAAAGATTTAGCCATGGTTTACAAGATATTTAGGACATATAAATTTTGTTTACTTTTACTGAAAGTTTCTTGCCACCCAATACTTATGTGCTTATAATTCTATTCAAGACCCACAAAATTCCAGCTTAATTTTAAAATAAATGCTTTTAACAGTCTTAATATATCATCCAAGAGCAAATTTATTTTAAAAAATCATTGCAATACCATAAAATAAGGTTTGTTACCTAATTTTTTTCAGTTTATGCACCATGTACAAGAAAAAGAGGCCCGTGAGTCAGTTTCAGCCAAAATTTCAAAATCAAACCCAGTTTTGGATCAGATCAGTTTCGGAGTTTACAAAGGAATGTCAAGCCATGGTAATAAGTTCACATAAATTCAATGATGAGAGTGAAACACAAGAAGTATGAACTAACTACTAAAACCACTACTAAAGATGTGAGAACTGCACCTTCAAGAGTTGAGAATGCCCTTAAGACAAAGGTAAAGGTGGATGGAAAACGGAATGGTTGATCTGTTGCTATTGCAAACAAATCCTGCAAAGAATGATCAAAGTTCTACCCACATATGATAATCTCTTAAGCAGTAAATGTACAAGAATGCTCCATCTCTTGTCTATTTTAAATTTGCAACCCACCTCACCAATTGCAGAAAAAGTCTGTTGCTGATCAGGTGTCTGACTCAAAAGATTATCCAAGAAAAATTGTATAGACCTCCTCACCTGGATAACAATAAAGGAAAAGATCACTGCATGATGATCTGTACTTTAAGCAAACTGTACCCATAATCTGATTAAAAAAGTAGCAGTTTATACAAACCGGTGACAAGTCTCCTGTTGGTTGTAGAGCTTCGAGATCAATGAGACACCTCATCACCTGAATGAAAGCAGCTCGTTACACAAATCAACTCTATCAAATAAGCACACACTTTAATGAATGAAAGTGGATTTTAGTCAGCAACTCAGCATATTTTGTGACATAATAGGATCTGCTTCACCATGGTGGTGCGGAAACCTTTTCCTTTAATAGTTTAAAATTGGAGTGAAACAGCTACTATAGATTCCAGAATCTTGATCTATCATTATGTGTTTACATTCAAGTGTTCTAGAAACGTTCCCAGCTGCATACATATCAGACAACTAAGAGCCCTAACCAAACCACAACCATAAACACAGAGTTTCTTCTGAACTCAAAGGCGATAAACTCATCAAAAAGATTTATGCTTCAAACATGTCTTTTTAATTTCAAATTCAGAATATCAGAGGAAATTAATGTCATCTGGCTCTTAAGTTGTTGAGTGGAAATAGGCTACAATTTGACATCATAAAATTAATATTAAAAAAAAAAAAAAAAGAGTTAACAAAGTGCTATCATTGACATCGTACTTAATCATCTGCACTTCTGCAGCCTGTCTAGCATGGCCTCATGTCTCATATTTACACCTGTTTATAATCTGCTTGTCTCTATGAATGCACATTTACTTTCATGTGGGCAACCAGATTATCTTAGACACAGAAAGAGTATAGTATTGACCAGTTTCATAACTTTATGCCAGCAAAGCTGACTCTATAATAGCAAAAAGGAAGTCTGTGACAAACACTAACAATGCATGTAACAGAAATTAGTCCAATGTTTAAAGTCACACGTGCCTATTAAATACTTATATATGGTCTATATTGGCATGCAACTCAAGCATAGCAGTACTGCACAAAATTAAGAGTGTACCTTGTTCGCATCCTTTTCGTAGACTGCATAGAACAATTCAAGTAATCTCTCTCGAGTAAAAGATTTTATATCTCCCATCATTCCGAAGTCATAGTAGATGAGTGACCCATCCATGTCAACAGCAAGATTGCCTGGATGGGGATCAGCATGAAAGTAGCCAGTCTTCAGTATCTGAGTTAGCAGAAAATAACAGAATGTTAGCATTACAGAGTATTATGCTCCTGACTTTCATAGGATATCCCCATAATTGATATACATGAAAATCATAATCACACAGATTCCAACAAAATAAGATCCCTAAATCAGCCTGTAGCAACATGAACAACATAGTTCAGTTTCAAACTGCCTTTAATGCTTGATATAAAATCTTGCAATCAATTCCAAAAATCAGCATCTGGTCAAATATGTTGAAGTAGCAAAGAGAATAATATTCAAGGAGACCACTGGAACACTTCTAAAATTATTAAAAACAAAAACAAAAAGCTGTGGTTGTAATAGTTAAAGCTTGGATATAGATGCACAAACTCCAACAGCTAAGAAAAAAGAAGATAGTCACCACCTCTCTACAATCAACCCGACATAGCGTGAAAAAAAGTTAAAATGCTAACCATAAAGTAAGTAAAAATGATAAGAAAATCATTCTCCTAAATGGCTACAAAATGCACCTGCAACGCATGACGGATTGGAAAAGTTAAAAACTTAAAATAGCCATGGAGTGGGTGTGGAAACCTAAGTTCCAGGCATCCCTCACCATTTTTTTGGTGGAAGGTAAGTTGAGGCATTCTTCCTACCCCAGCATTTTGGGCAGCCAGAGTCTAGTTCTATTCTGAATGTCCCTGTCATGGGCATTGTTATGATTTATAACAACATTGATCATATTCTCCTGGCTTGTCCATTTGCCAGCTCTACTTGGTGGCTGTTTCATTATTATTTCCTTTGGTGCCCAGCAGACATCAGTTGCATCTTCTTCAGAAGTTGAAGCAATTACTATCACTGCTGTCTACTAGGCCTCAGGGACTCTACATGGCATATATGGAATGCTGACCATGGAAAGCCCATAGCGATTGCAGCCTCTGCTTCAATCAATCAGAGTGCAAGAGTTCTTATCCCACCCATAGCCCACCAGGTGAATGAATTCTTGGCTGCTACATCTGGTTTTCCTAAGGCCCATTAACATACCAGCAGGTCCTGGGTATCCACAGGTCTTATGACCCATTAGTCTACCTCCATACTCTGAAATGAGGTACCCCTCCCCACGGTGTGTTTAAAATGAACTTGATGGGATTGTACAGAAGGGCAGTCTATTTGCAGGTGGAGGATTCATAATTCAGGATGATCATGGTCAGGTCCTAGTAGGCTCAACCCTTCCTATGGGATATGGTTGCTGAAGCTGAGCTTCTTGCTGCTTCAGCAGGGCTCACCTATGTGTGTACCTAGATGATAATTGGAGAGCAATTCATCCATGATCATCAACTGGATTAAAAACTGCCCGGCACCAATGGCAACCTGCCAATTTTGTCTTTTTGACATCTGGTTGTACATACAGTTGCTTTCTTTCTTCCAAGAGAAACACATGTATCGTGAGGCTAATCAGCCAGCTGACCGGTTAGCCTCTTTTGCACCTGTACGTAGGCAGATGCATGACAACCACTATAGCCTGATGGATCTTGTAAAGCCTGATAGGGGTGGCCATATTTTTCAAAAAGTTTACTAGTGACTGAAAACGAGGAAAAAAAGACAAGGAAATTCACTGTTTAACTCAACTAGAAGAATTTTTTTACCTGAATCAAGTATGATTCAATTGCACGTTGAGCAATCAGTGAACGACTGATGCCCCTTGCATCTATCTGATCCAAACTATTGACTTTTATGCCTGTTCAAGAAAGTGATTATAGTGAATCAATTAGGCATAAAATCAGAATAACTGCAATAAAAGGTGATGTAAATTTCTTGACCAGTAAATGCTCAGTTACATTTTAGGCTATGCATATGAGCCAATTAACACCAACCTGGAACATACTCCAAGGTCAGGACTTTAGTAGATGTATAATCCCAAAAGATGAGCTACAGAAGGAAAGCAATTATATATTAAATAGAAGCATGTCCAAGATTTCAAGACCAACACTGACATAAAGGAAGATTTTCTATCAGAAATCTAATTAAAAAGGTCTCACAGTGCAAGAAACTTACAGGTACACGAATCCACTTAATATTTCTAAATTCTCGACGAAATCTATCGGCATTCTTTCCTTCATTTATATAATCAATTTCTTGATACAGAATCCTGAAATTCCATAAGATTGTAACTTGTAAGGATGACCAAATTACACCAGAGAAAAAGTTACATTCATTATTAGGAACCCCACTTGGTTTATTCCTGGAAAAAAGAAACAAAAATAAAAAGAATAGAATCCTGTAGTTCACAACACCACAAGGATGGTCAGATCAAAAAAGGAAAAAGAACTTTACATCACTAAAAAAAAGTCAAAATCTGCTAAACTGAAGACATGCAAAAACTTAACTTCCACAATGACAAATGCAAAATCTATTAACTTCCCCAAGGCATATTATTATACCTGATAAATGGTCTCCAAACCAGCATGAATAGAATCAAAAAGTCCAATGTTTTGTTAAGTAAAACAGTAAAATACTAAAACAGCTTTTAAAATAACACACTAGAAC
>QRFJ01000359.1:1232513-1344505 GCA_006176705.1 Cocos nucifera | reverse complement strand
TATAATGACTTCTCCTATAGTGACTTTCCCTATGACGACTTCTCCTATAGTGATTTCTCCTATGGGGGAAGTGGCAGTAAGTGCGGGATATGACACTCAGATGGGGATAATAATTGGGTCAACACTGGAATAAATTCTGATAACCGAGGTTTTGAGTCAGATGAGAATAAGGTTGAAGAAGAATAGCTTGATGAAGACAGTAATAACGATGAAGATGAAGATGGTGAACATGACGATCAACGAAATAATAATGTAGAACCTAAACCTAGGATGCATGAACCTCCACAATTTTTTAGCGACTTAAATTTAGATCATGGTGGTGCTGTTAGTGCTGATCGAAGATTAAACTATGACTATCAGTTTTGTAACTCTTCGATGACTGAATTTTCTATAAGTCTGATTTTTCAGAGTAAAGATAATCTAAAAAGAGCTGTTGATCTTTATCATATTCGGAAGCGTCGGACATATAATGTAGTCCAGTTACATTCAAAGTTGCGGTCCACACGATGTACATCATCAGATAATGAACAAGAATGTAAATGAAGGCTTCATGCTACATTGTTAAAAAAGCATGGATTTTTTCAGATCATCAGATATGAGGGTTCTCACACTTGTTTGTTTAGGAGATTGCGTCGAGATTACAAACATGTCGGTGGAAGGATGATTGGCATGGTAGTCTGGCATATTGTTGAGAAAGATCCAGGTGTTAAAGCTAAAGCTATTGTGACAACCGTTAACGAGCAATTTCAAACAGATTCGGTAAGGCGACCATTACTTTACAGGATGTCGGTGTGCTCACCGGACTACCAGTTGATGAGGCAATTACAGGAGCTGATCCTATGCTTACCATTCCCGAGTGGCAGGCTACATGCTTTTGATTACTAGGGTTTGAGCCCGATGTCCAGTTCTTCGATCATTCATGACTGAGGATAGAGTGTTTGGATGATCGGTATCGACATTTTCATATTGGAGATGATACACCAGAGGAGATGGTGCAACAGTATGTCAGGAGTCAGATACTACGATTGCTAGGAGGTGCCCGATACTTCATCTAACAAGGTGAAGTTAATGTTTTTACCACTAATAGAGAATTTAGATTTTGCACGTAGACTTAGTTGGGGTAGTGCGGTATTAGCTTGTTTGTACAGGGCTATGTGTCGTGGTTCATATCATGATCAAACTGAGATTGATGGTTATCTTGTTCTATTGCAGGTATATGATATATAATTTTAATTTTCAACAATCTATTGTATCTCTAATTAGAGATTCATATATAATTTTATTGAAATTGACAGATTTGGATATGGAAGAAGATGCCGACTATCAGCCCACTGCGTAGACAGTTTCTGGAGATGCCACCAGCGCATCAGGATCCCGATGTTCCATTTAGGCTGGACGCACCTTGGGGATATAGGTATAAAATTATTTGTTATATTACTTAAAATTAAGTTGATGTTTTTATTATGTTAAAAATTTAATTAATATGAATAAAATGTTAAGCAGATGGAACATTGCATTCAACATTCATCACGTGTCGACAAAAGTGGCACGAGTTTATAGATGCCAGCTGGATACATTGACTGATATAGATACATGTAGACGGATAATTTTGATTCATGTATAAATATAATTTTATAGTATTCATAATATACTACAAAATGATCTTACTAATCCTTTTTTTTTGCTCTATCAATTTTTGTGGGAGCCATATACAAATTAGATTATGATCATACTACCACAGTATTGCATAGTTCCTCGTGATATATGGGCTGCTAGGGTGCCTCTTATTTGTTTTGATGTGGTGAAGTGGCACCTCCCAAATCATGTGCTGCGGCAGTTTGGCCGCATTCAGGACATCCTAGAGCATTTTGATGCTAGCCAACGACTACATCATATTGATCATCGAGGGAGAGCGCATATTGACTGGCATATCAGGCATGCAGAGTACATCATCATTTGGAATGCACAACGAGATCATATAGTTTATGGTGATGATATATTGGAAGGCCGTTCATATACCGAAGACTACATAGCTTGGTTTTTTAGCATTACAGTACGGGCCATTGGGCAGCCTCGGTATGCAGTTTCTGGATATAAGGGCGAGAGTTCTACAATGTACATGTTGATAAATTCATGAAAACTATTCTAATTATATATTCTATTTAATGTCATATTGAATTTTATATTTGTTGTGTATTCTAATTATGTTTTTGTTATGTAGGCTGATCAGATGTTAAGTCTTATGTTGGACACTCGTTGTACTTTATCTATGACTGATGAGGACAAGCGGGCCTAGATACTGCGGGAGATGGAGAGATCATATGCAGGGACATTGACGGCAATTGATTATGATCCTGATAGTGGCACGGCCTGGCATGGACCATCCGATGCGTCGATACGAGATATACACCGTCACCATATATTCCGCATATGCCATCACCATATATTCCGCAAATGTCATCGCCGTATGTTGCATATATGCCACCATCTTCTGATCCACAAATGCCAGGACCGTCATCTTCCTACATACGCCAGATGACAGCATCGAATTCTAGTTGGCATCAGTATAATCCTTTTGCTACAGGCTTATTTGGGGATACAGATGAGGTCACTCAGCTTGCAGATGCTCCAACAGCACTTGTTATTCCTCATACACATGACCAGGAGACATCACTGATATAAGGGAGGTCCTATCACAGGTGTCACAGCAGGAGGAGCGACCATTGAGGACCTTCCTGAGAAGATCCAAGCAACCACGGCCACCACGACGTCCTTATGGGACCTAGTATTTTTTGGGCTTGTACTATATGATTCCTTTTTTGTACTATATAATTCCTTTTTTGTAGACATGACATTATTATTTTATCTTACATTATTAATTATTGTTTCAATAGGAGACTACTTTAGATGTTTTGTTTGTTTAATTTAAAGTGTCAGGATTTGGCTTTCATGTTATGTTTCCTAATGGCAAGCCGTGCAGTTTCCCCCTCCCACCTCCGTCATGTTATGTTTTTAATCACGTCATAGAAGCCTCGCTACCTAAGCACGGCCCAACGCTTTTTATGCGGCTGCTTTTATTTCATCCTCCGTGAACAGTGACGAAAAGTAACATCGAATGTTGGAAGGGCAAAGTAATAATTTATTAATAAAATATTACCGATATAAAGATAAGTAAAAAGAATATTATCGATATAAAATAATAAAATACAAACGGTCATATTTTTAGGGTTTAGGATTTACGGCCCAGGTTTAGGCCAGGCCAGGGCCAGGGTTTAGGGCCAGAGTCAGCCTGAACCCACTTCCAACCCTAAACAGGAGACATGGGACAACTTTGGAGTTTTCAAACATTAATGATGGATACGTCCACCATATCAGCATGCCAATCTTCACCAAACCAACGGATAAGATAGATAGTAGATGGACCCAAGGAAAGCCACATTGTTCTTTCTTTATAAAATTTATTATTTTTAATAAAATATTGATATATAAATTAATATATGGTCTTTGGTTGGAAGCGGGGAAATGGCATAAGTGGCACGGAGATAGCACGAGAGTAGGCATGCTAAAAGCACTGCTTGGAATGGCGCTTTTAAAATCACCATTCAGAACGGCATTTCTTCTCTTTTTTTTTTGGTGGCTCACCTGGCCACATAGGAGGCTGACTGGGCAGTAATTGCAACTGGTGATTTATCCTCTTAAAAACGCCATCCACAATGGCGATTGATCCTTTTACATTATTTCCGTAAAAAAGTTGAAACTTGCATCACTTTAGTAAATATTTTTTTTTGTATTAGTACAGTAAAGGACTCTATAGATGCCCATCCTCATCAACTCATTGCCCTCCTCAAACTTATGGTTATTCTCTATCTCACTCCTTTTTCTTATTGATCTCCAAAGCCCTTGCCATCACCCATACTTCTCATAGTCTCCCATCCTCCTCATTCAATTCCCTTCTCAAACCATCCATCGTCATTCTCTATCTTCAATTGCTTATTTTCCCTCTTCATGTGCCAACCCCCCCTCCAAAGGAAAATGAAAAATACCCACCCTCCCCAAGTGAAAGGGTAAAAGAAAAGGCATGATGAGGAAGAAGGTTTTGAGTTGTCAACAGGCTGGGTCCAGGCCTAAGACCTGCGGGTATTTATCTGACGGGTTTGGGTCTGGTACTAGCATTGGACCCATTTACCCGGATCCGGACCTAATAAACCATAATATAAATAGGTAGGGTCTAAATATTTAATATCCAAACCCGAAACCTAAATAATATACTATAATAATAATATTATAATATATATTAAAAATATTTTGAGCCGTTAGATCCCTAAAATTTTCAAAGGGCAAAGAAGCCCTAGATCCCTCTCCCAGTCTCCCTCTCTCAGTCTCCTCGACTCGACAGCGCCTCTCCCTCCCCTCCTCTCCCGCTCCGGGTGCCTGCCTCTCCCTCTTTGCCATGAGATCCGCTCATCGGCGGCCAAACCCTGACACTAAGGCTATGGACAAAGGAGATCCGAGCCGCCTCTCCCTCGTGAGATCCGCACCCCCTTCCTTTGCCTCGCATCGTCTCCGCCACCATCCGGGCCGCCTCTCCCCCTCTACCACTGCCTTCCATGGCTCTACCACTCCGCACCTCCTCCCTCTGCCTCGCATCGTCTCCATTGCCATCCGGACCGCCTCTCCCCCTCCGTCGCTACCTTCAGCGAAACCATTACGGTCTCAGAATCGGGTCCGGATACTTGAGATCCATTAGGGTCCGGATCTGGTACTTCAAGGCCAGATTCGTTAGGTATTCGCGTTCGGATCTCGATATCCAGGTTCCGACCCGAACCCGATCTGTTGACAGGTCTAAGAAAGTTGACCATAGATGGACAGAGAAAACTGAGCAAGGGAGGGCATACAGTTGCCAAAATAAAGAGGGATAACAGATAAAAAAAGTGATGTGATGTATAAAGTAGCGTGAGTGTTTGGATAAAACTATTGCATTGTAAATCAGTAGGCACACAACCAAAAAAACTAAGAAGTTCACAGATACATAAAATAACTGTCCATGCAATTTGAAAAGGATCTCAGCACAATCTATATGGCTTTGTTGTTTTACAACTGAGGATTGTGGACCGATATTGATGGAAATCTAACAAGAAACATGGATTTCTATGAAGATTTTCCAATTTCAAAGAGAAGGGGGAACATATAATGTTGGTTGTTGAAATGAATAAGAGTAGGTGGAAAAAGTAAAATACATCACCAATCTTTCTAGGACACCACTGTCATAACTCAAGGATCTGAAAGCAAACAAAATATAGTAGAGAAGAAATAGGGGAAAATGGAAAGTCAACCTTTGATTTTACTTCCACAGTCATAATTATATTAATTTTATAAAAGCAACTGATGAAGATATTACATGCAGAAAAGTATGTCATCTTTAGTGAAATTTGAGGTGACCCTCCCATCACCAAGGCATGGATCGGATTAGACAAAGAAAAACTTCAGTGGGAAAAGAGAAGAAAAAACAAAGGCAACACCAGATTGCTGCTCCAACATCTCATGGTTCATTCATTTATACTTGTGTCAGCTTGATCAAAGCCAACATATTTTGATAGAAGGATCTGAAATTCCGAGTCACAAATATTTATGTTAATAGTGTGTGCAAGTTTGTAAAATAGTATTTCAATATAAAATTAAGTGCAAATGTATTTTTAGTGACTTCTCTAGTAGCTTTAGGACTCTGCTGATTTATTCATCAATAAGAAGGCTAAGATGCACAAAATCATGTAAAAACAAGAGATATTAAGGTTTCAAAATATGGTTTATGTTTTGACTGCTGGCTTAGTTTTTATGTAGAACATCAGTAATTTTACTGCAGATGGTCCCATGCAAGCTTTTAGTGTAAACAAAATTCAGTTAAGATATTCTGGGTTACATTACATATTTTCTGTACTATGACATGAAGTTTGGCTATAATTATGGTTGTATGAGAACAATTTAATGAAGAAATAATTGCATAGCCTAGACTGATCGTAACTATGTCATTGAAATAGAATCCTTTTGATAGCACAGTCCTTCATTGACTGGAAATAATATTTATTAATTCCTCCAAAAGCCTCAAACTTTCTAACATAAGGCCCCCCTTGACTTTCAAAAGATCAAATCTAGAACAGCATTTGACAAAGGCCATTCCTTTCGGTCTAATAAAAGAAGCAGGCATAGCATAGATGATATAATTGACTGATTGAACAAGATCTAGAGCTTCTGGTGGTGAATTTACATGTGGTGAAATGGAGTAGACATTTTACATATCAGAACAGGGAATCCTGAAGCTTGTACACAAAAATAAAAGGACAGAATCAAATGATAGCTCTTATTACCAGAGCATGAAACAAGATTCTGATGCTGAATATGTTAATGGCATATGAAACTTTTGACAGCATCAGAAACAACAATCCCAGTCACAGTTATGACAACACTGAGAAAAATCAGTGGAGTGAAATTCTTACTTGGAGCATTCATCGTATATACCTATCCAATCCCTTGTAGGACCTCCAAATGTCTCACTTCTCTGAAAATATTCAGCGACTAATTTCAAATTTCCTGGGGAAAAAAGAGGAATAATATTTGAAGCAACCAATACAGAACTTTGTAAAAATTTGAACTCAATGGCAACTAAAAATCAAACAATTTGCAAACTAGATTCACAGACATCCATTGCACCCATACATCAATAAACAAAAATACCTCTTCTTCATAATTTTGTACCAACAAGCACCAAGAAGGCAAGAACTATTTAGTCACAGTCTCTACAGGAGTAACAAGAGAGTACTAATAAACTTTGATATGTAAGGAATAAGTGTTCAGGGGACATGAAGTTAACATAAATAGCATCAGAACGACTCGCATTCTACAAGTACAAGCAAAGCACCATACTAAGAACTGCATGTATTGAATGTTGAAACAATAAATATGTTCTTAATCATGTACATCATTGCAAAGAAGAAGTCAAAATTATCATAGTACCAACAGGTTTGGTTCTCTTACTTAAATCAATATCAAAAAGTTTCTTGAGACCTGGCCTCTGAACTTTCACAGCTACCTTCTCACCATTATGCAGGACCGCTCGATGTACCTGAAAAAAAAAAAAAAAATCATTAAGCTAAATCAAAGATCTGAAAAATCCTCAGAAAAAGTTTGCCTCACTTGAACGTTTTAGTAGTCAAAAAAGAGGAAAAATGCATAAGAAGGTTGCAAGGTTTAATCAGTGGTCTTGAGTCCAAGGAAAGGCCCAAACTTGCACGTTCAAAGCAGAGAAGCATATGAGATTATCAATCCAGCTGGGGAACAACTTCAAAATTAAACAGGTGTCAATGCTATTGTTTGACAATTACAAGCAGAAAAGTTATGTTTGTGACTCTGTACATATGTTTGGTACATGTGTATGTATGTATCTGTGCACAAATGTAACCATGTCTATAGGCATTTTTTGACATTTTTTGGACTGCTAGCAAACTAAAAACACATAAAGCATAAGATCTTTCCATGGGCACAAATTGTCATTCCTTGTCACCGAAGGTTTTCTGCTCCAACTAGAATTAGAATAGTTTCCCAGAAAAATAAATAAATAAATAAAAAGCAAAAAATTAGAAATAGCATATAAAACAAGCATAAGTCATACAAAGATGCCATCAAGTCTTCACAATGGTACCGAGGTGCAAGAAAGAACTACGTTAAATTTCAAGGTTAGGAATAAGATTTGACAATACATGGAGCAAACACCTGACCAAGACTAGCTGCAGCTATGGGTCGATCTTCAAACTCCTTGAACAATACATCAACTGGAGAACCCAACTCATTTTGTATGAAAGCTCTTGCTTTTTCAGGTGAGAATGCAGGCACCCGATCCTGCAATAAAAGTAAATAAACTTCACAAGGTTAGGGACACAAAATTATAGGTGGGTATGTGAGCATATCGGTCTGGTTGTGTGTGCCTAAGGAGGGAGGGGTAAGTTCTTTAAAAGATATGCTTGACACTACCAAATGTCCGAGGCCCAAACAACAATATAATATGGAAAATACTAATATTCAAATTGATAAGATACACAAAAATTATGTCAAAGGAACAGAATAAAAACTAATAAATTGACAGGAGAAAACAGAAGTTGAAAGTTTGCATGACCGACTTTCAGTGGACAGACAACCAACATGATAAAGGTGAAGTCGCATATACACATTATAGACTGCACTACCCTCTTTGCTATTGCAAATTGATTAAACAAGCAAAATCAGTAGCAGACCACAAATAAAGGAGGAAAATTTTG
This sequence comes from Cocos nucifera, assembly GCA_006176705.1. Lineage (NCBI taxonomy): Eukaryota > Viridiplantae > Streptophyta > Magnoliopsida > Arecales > Arecaceae > Cocos > Cocos nucifera. The sequence continues at coordinate 1,336,199 of QRFJ01000359.1, read as the reverse complement.
TAAGTTCATTCACAAAAGTTATATACAAACACAAGAAAGAAGCAAAAGATTTCTGAGTGAAAACATAAGTAATACCTGCAACTTGGCAAGCTCATCTACAAACTCTCTGGGGAATAAATCAGATCTCGTCGAAGATAACTGGCCCAATTTGATGAAAGTTGGCCCAAGTTGTAAAACTTGTTTTCTCAACCATGAAGCAGTTTTCTTCCTTCTGATTCTCTGTATAAGGAGATGCTTACTTCAAAATGTAAAAACCAAAATCAACAATCAAATTAATTATAATGACAAAAGGTGCCTGAATAAAATTTTTCCATCAAAATCTGAAAAATGAATTAAAGAGAGTAGTGCTAAACAAAGTTTATATGCCTTTAGTATCAAAGTTTGACATGAGAAAAACAGCAAGGTTAATTTACAAGGTGACAATATTAGAATTGGACCGGTGACAATATTAGAATTGGACTTAAAGAACCCATTATCATGATGAGGTAATTTATGGAGGAATTCAAAGTGCTCCTTGTTAATCCCCTAGAAAAATCTCAATACCAGAAAAACATGAGATTTACTAAGCAACAATGTTGATCCAATTAACAAGAAGATAAGGAGGTTCTGATTCAGATTATAAAGCACACCTGCTTCTCCTCCGTAAATCGGTCAAGATATGCCCATTTTGCATTGTCAAAGAGAACTCGCAGGCGTAAAGAGAGCACAAAGGTCCAGATGTCTATAGTCCTTTGCCATGTGCTGTAATTATCCTTGGCCCAGCTGAAACCTTCATCTGAAGGCAGAACTTTTAACTCATCTGTGAAAGGAATCTCCTTAAAAGCTGCCTTTTTCTGTGTTTTAACAAAAGCAGAAGTACTGTCCCTTTTAACCAGACTCACTCCATTAACAAGCACCTTTGACTTGTTCACTGACTCTGGCTTTTGATGGGAAGTGCCCCTGCTTTTCATCAATTCCTTTGTTGGGACCATTTTGGTAGCCCGTCCATTAGTGCCATACCTATCAGCTTCCGTCTGACGTGCTTCCACTAGAAACCTAGGATGCCTCTTTGTTGTTGTGGAACTGTTGGCTGATGTTTCTAACTTCGAGAATCTCAGGTTGGAGATGGACCCAGAGAAACCAAAATCATATATTAGTCGTCTTTGATCTAAATGCTCAAAGCAATGATGGCAGCAGCTATTTGAAGCCAGCAATGCTGCCATCAAAGATCAAGAAAGACCTGAATTCAAAGACCCTGCAATTTGTATCCCATTTAAGCTCAGGGGTAAAAGAAAAAAGATCACTTCAAAGAAACAAAGGCAACTCTTCATGATACATTTTTTAGCACAAAAATCAACACAACAATACTAAAATACAATTATGAATATTATTCTTTGGAAATCAAAATCATTCTTCAACTAATTACACCTATTACTGCATAAAAAGGAGACAGCTTAATCAAGGTAGTTTCCCTTCTCTTGCCCCAGAATTGATTCCGCCAGTAGTTCGGCACCACTTGAAAGGCTTGGAGTTAGGTCACGAGCCAGTCATACTAAGGCTACCTTGAGATACAGTCAGTGAAAAGTATGGAGACATGTGTGACCAGTATACTTCATGGCACAGCAAAAGAAGCTTTTTAAAAAAATGGCACTATACCATGTATCAAATAAAACTACTTGATCATCCATGAAACAGTCGCCCATCATCGTGACTACAATCACAATCCAAAAGTGCCACTAATTTCAACATTGAATTACACATCATCACCAATTTCAATAAACAGAAACAAAGACAAGCCCCAGTGGATTTCCAGAGTCCTTCTCAAACTGGATACATGCTTCCAAGTAAGCTAGTTGTATTGACGATAATGATCATTCTCAAACCTAAAATCCAAGCAAAAGTCTCTGATCTAGTCAATAACTGGATAACCAGAGTTACTTCAAGATTATTTAACCAGGATGGCTAAAAATAAATTGTAGTATTTACAAAATCTCCAGAACATATGGCATTATTACATATCAAATAAGCAAGCTTCTATTACATGATACATAACATAGGAAACAGTACTTGTATTAGCCACTATTTTTTCCAATACAGAGCTATCACTAATTGCAATGTCAAATATCAAATGAATTAATAGCAAAAAGAACAAGCCCTAGAAGACCTCTAAGGAGACCTTTTCCAATTGAACATTGCTCATTCCAGTTAAGCTAACTGTGTAGACAAAAATCAAAAGTTTTTCCCTAACCTCAAAACCAAGAGCCCCAGAAAACCTTGAATTTAGACAACTAACCGGCTAATGAAAGCAATCTCTATCAATCCAATATCATGAGCGAAAGAAAGTTGAAAAAAAGAACCAACCTTCATAATGTTTATGACATCTCCAAACTGAAAACCTTCAATCCATCCCATCCAACTCATGAATCATCGCATCAAGAGATAAAAAGAACAAAGAAACAAAGGTAGAAAAAGAGGGGGAAAAAATGGTTCATTTTAATCACCTGCAAGCTCCAATATCCCAAATTCTGTCTTAATAAAAGGTACGATCTCTCCAGAGCAATGCTATTATTCCATATCAAATGAACAATCTTTTATTTCATGATAGTGTAGCACAGTAAGCCATAACTAGACATAGCACTGTAAATTACATCCATGGTTCCATATGAACATCAAACCATTTCCAGTTCCAATAGATAGGAAGCAGAAGAAACCATAGAAGATTTCTTCGGAAACCAATCAGACACTGCCCATTCCATAGTTGAATTATTTAACTGGATAATCTTTATGACAAAATTCAGAGCACCGGATGCAGTAACTTGCCATAAGCATTCGTAAGTTCCAACCAAAGGCTGCCACCAAATTCAGTACTAAACATCAAAACGTGTCCATTTGCAATACATAAGAAGAATGAAGCATACAAGGCTTCTCCAGAGACAAGTCCCATTTCCGGTGGGCAACAAGATGCATTGGACACGACCATTCCAGCAAAGTTGATTGTATCACTAAAAAATAGAAAATTTCTTCCAAACCTCCAACATTAAACCCCGAGATAACCTCAAATCTAGTAACTAAGCTGTTTGCCAAAGCTGTTTCAATCTTATCAATCCAGCAGAGAGAAAGTAAAAGAAAGAAAGACAGAGAAAAAACTAATCTTGGTACCGTATACGATTCCTCCAAACCAAAATCAGCTCTTTCAATCTAATCAATCCAACAGAAACCAAAAGAAAGAAAAGAAAAGAACTAATCTTTGTAATGCTTACGATTCCTCCGAACCAAAATCATTCAATCTTTCTCCCTCGAATCACAAACCGCGACATCAAGAAACCGAGAACCAGAGGAACAAAAGCAGGACAAAAAAAAAAACAAAGACGCTCAGATCAAATCAGCTGGACACTGTTATCCAGATCAATGAACGATCCTTTATTACCTAATGCGTCGCCAGAAAGCAGCAAATCCATTATTTATGATCAGCAGGAAGAACGGTATGCAAAACCCCAATTCGTATCAATCCAACATTCCAAGAAAACAAATAAAAGAAAAAGAAAAAGAATCAATCTTTCATCATGTTTACAATCCCACGAACCGATATCCTTCAATTTTGCAATCACAAGAACATAGAGGGTAAAAAAAAAGGGGCGGACACAATCACCTGCGCACCCCTGAGAGCCGGATCTTGTCTCCCTCCCTTCGTCTCCTGTTTCTCGCAGCGATAGGAAAATGAAACGAAATTCGGAAAATGATCGATAGAATAACGGAAAGAAAAAGGGGAGACTGCGTATTTATAAAAGACGTGAGGCGGTGGGAAAAACAATCGATTGTTGGTGGGAAAAAAAATAGAGGGAGAGATATTTGAGCGTGTGAAGTGAGAGGATGAAGAGAGATAGTGTGGGTTTTTTTTTTTCCTTTTTCTTGGTCAAGTGCGAGGGGAGGAAGAAAGAGAGCGTGGGGTTCAAAACTTGCTTCGTCCGCATAACGACAGACGGGGGGGAGCAGGTTCGACGCCTACCGCACGCTACTGGCTGGTGCTTGCGCGCCTCAACTACCCATTGTGGCTTCGACACGGGATCTTCCTCGTGAAAGAACGATTCACCTTCCTTCGCACGAGTTCACCGTTAGATCATCCACTTGTTGCTTCGCGATCGTGCACATGGATCAGTGATCTAGTTTGGATAGCCTTGAGATCTGTGCAGTAGGTGAGCCGATGGTGGATTCTTCAAAGGTAGCTGAATCCTTCTTTCGTCCGAAGGATACAACCCTGATCCATCAAAGGCCGGCAATTTCCGACGCAAACCCAGATTTGGCTTATTATAGTTTAAAAGGCAGGCCTAAAATGCGAAAATTATCGAGTCAACTGGAATCCTGTCTGCTCACCAGCGGGTTAGGTCTAAGTTGGCGGGGTCCCCAACGTGATGTAGGTGCGTCTTCATAACCGTGCACGTGTCATGCGTTTCAGAACTTTGCAAGCGATATAGTTTATAGTAGATGCTCACCCGTGGCGGAATTGAAGAAAATTTTAATGGTTAATTTTTTAATAATTAAAAAATAATTTTAAAATATAATTTAAAATTTTCTTCTTTGAATTAGAATATTCGTTTCCAACTAAACATCTAAAATAATAATTAATAAAATATTTTAAAAAAAATAAATTATAATTATATTTGTTTTGAGTATCATATGTCTAAACTTTGTTGAATACTGTAGGAAGTTCTAGCAAAATAAATCTTACGGTCACTATCTACTGTAGAGAGTTCTAGCAAAATAAATCTTACGGTTACTATCTACAATTATTTAAATAGAAGGCTAATAAGAAAATTAGCTTCAATCATACATAATCTAAAATATACAAGATCTCAAAATTAGTTCATGACCATTTATTGAAAAATATATAATTGAATAGACCATTCATTTCACAAAGTATATAATTATCTTTTCCTCTTTATAAGCTTCTCCTAATTTTTTTATGGGCTAAGTGCATGAGTGTGAGTGCTGAAACTTATTCTTTAATCTTGAAGTTTACTTAATTACCTATCATAAATATTGTAGAAATAGATTAAAGTTAATTTAGAATCTAAGATACAAAAAAAAGATGACAACACAAACATGTATCCTTATGGCTAAGCAAGCAACAAAATAAAGTTAAAAAATATCGTAACATTATATACAAAAAGCATGTGAGTAATTAGTTGTTGTATGAAAGTTATAATTTGATTGTAAATTATATGATTTTGTTAAGCAAAAGTTTCATAGGTTGATGATAAAGAAAACAACATATTGGTTTTAAATCATAATACAAACAACATATATCTTTATCATAATATTTGTAATTTGATCATATTAATGTTTAATTATAATGTAAACTGATTTTTTATCTAAAAATTTATTCTATAAGTATAGATATCATACATAAATAAGTATTGATATCATACATAAATATAACTAATCATGCAAGAAAAGTAATCTTCTTCCTAGAGCTAGGCATATTTTTATTTTTAGCAAATAATTTTTTAGTAAAACATATTCAAAAGATTAGAAAGTTATAGAACCCATTTATTTAATTTAGCGATCATTTATAGTTAGTAAACTCCAAAATACTATTAAAGTTGTTGTTTATTGAAGCTATAACAAATTTCTTATACTGAGTCTAAATTTAAATCCGTGCAATATAGAGAGAGGATTTTCTATCCTAGATGTAGCCATCTAGCTAACTAATATGATGAATCTCAACATTCAGAAAGATGTCAAGAACATTTAATTAGATATAAAACCATATACAATAACAGCAAATATATCAGATTTATCTTTTTTAAAAAAAAAGAGAGCAGATACGACAGTCATAGATTGTATATATGTCTTTGTGAATATTGATACAGCTAAGATCATAGTAGATTTGAGGAAAAAAAGGCAATATCACAACCTAGTGAAGATTAATTACATATGCATTAGTAGTTTATAAAATAAAATAATACTAAAATTTCTTAATTATTATGATTAATATTTTGATTTTTAGTAATATGAAAAAGTATAAATCTTTAAAAGTTCAATAATATGTTTACTTACTTGCCTATATATTTCTGAACATTTTCTTATAGACAACATTGTTTGTTGTCATATATTATTGGCCATCCTTATCGCAAATTAATATTCATAATCTGGATTTGCTTCAAACTCTAGAGAAAGCTACATAGAGTTGACCATGGTTAAAAACTGGTCTTTAGAGAAACAAACCAACATTTGAAATAGTTTGTCTTTGGCTCTTGTTTATTGTCATAGCAAAACAAACTGTTATTGGATATTGCCTTCGCTGGAATTCAAATGGTAGCTTGGTATCTCAAGGTGTTAACACCATCCTAGGAACAAAGACTTTGTGCCATATATTACTTCTTGATATAACTTTACCCTCCAAAATATGATTATCAAGTTGAGTAATTATCAACCTAGTGCCATTGCACATCCCAGCATTTTAGTCTATGTTTCTAAGAAGCATTACTAGAACACCATCCTTCAATTTAAGAACATGGTTTGGAACACCTGAAGATCGAATAGTATTCAAAAATTCAGGAGTGTGTAGATCTTCTACAGTGAATGCATTCATATCAATCTTACAAATACTATCTGAGCTCAAATAAACTTTTTCCTCTCTAGGGAGTAAAGAAAGAATGTACTCATTCACTCTATCAACAATCTCATGAGTTGGTGCAAGAATTACTCTTTCTTCAAGGTATTTTGAATTGTTGAAGTTCTATAACAAAGAAGGGTATGTGCTACCCATAATAGCTGCAATAGGATCATTTTCATACTTTATAAGAAATTCATCAGGAATATCCACCAAGCCGTCACCATCATTACCGTCACCTATAGTGCCATCTCCAATCTCCAATATCCATTGTAAGAATTCTCTCAACTCATTTGAGTTTGGATCAAATGAACCTACTGTTAGCCTCATATTTCTAGTCAACTGTAGTACCTTATAAAAATCCCACAAATAAGAGGAATTGATGGTAGAAGAGACAATATCTTGCCTACTTTCCTTTGGAATAATGGGCAAAATTTATCTAAAGTCTCCACCAAGTATAACAACCTTGCCACCAAATAGTTGATCCATGCTCAATAGATTAGAAAATCTAAGAATATCTCTCATAGCTCTATCCAAGGCTTCAAAACAATATTTTTGAGTCATTGGGGCTTCATCCCATATAATTAACTTTGTCTTGACTAATAACTCTGCTAATGCACTTTCTTGTCTAATATGGCACATGAAATATTCATTAATAATCAGTGGAATTACGAACCTTGAATGGGCAGTTCTGCCTCCTGGCATCAATAGTGCAGCTATTCTACTGGATGCAATTGTAAGCACAATTTATCCCTTGGATCTTATACCTACAGATAAAGTTCTTCATGTGAAGGTCATTCCAGTTCCACCATAATCATACATAAAGAAAAGACCTCCACTATCACTTAAGACAGCATTCATTATAGTCTCATAAATTTTTTACTGTTAATCATTTAGAAGACACAAGATCACTGTGTTCTTTAGCCAAAGAAACTCTGTTTTAAGAAAGCTCATCATGAATTAGTTTGTTGCTTGCTTAGGAAAGATGCTCTTCATTAGGAACATGCATCGATGGATAATCCAAGAAACTTTTTCCGTTACTATGAAGTAGCTTCTCAATCTCAAAAAGAGCATGATCTTTCAGCTGATCATCAGTAAGTGTCAAAGCTATAAAAAAAGATGGATTATTAGGAAGATCAGTCAATTATTTCCTATATTACATATTATCAAAAAATTTAGTTGACAATAAATGGTTGATACATGTGATGGTTTAGAGGAAAATATATTTTATCTGATTTATTTCGATTGGTTTCTCATTATAATATACTGAAATTATGATAGAAAAAAGTTGAAATATTGTCAATTAACTAATGAGATAAAAGTTAAGATAAAATTTTAATTTCCATCTTGATTTTGAAGCAATCTTCTACATCTTCACTTAACAACTCCCATGTTTTTTCCCAAACTAACTCTAGTCTTTCAATGTTGTTTGTAAATAACAAAGATGCAAAAAGGCTCCTCAAGTAATGACCAGAACCCCATATACTTGCTTCAACCAAACCATCAATATATTCTTTATCATCATCTAATAATCTCAAGGCATAACATGCATCCTTTGGACATGAATACTGAATACCATTAACCTTCCAAATATCTTCATATTTTGCACAACTTTGCTATGTTTAGTAGAATCCTACAATAATATTTATCTCCACTACCAGGTGGAACATAGAATATCCTCCCAATTAAGAAGCCATGTTGCCTTGGAAACCATTCTTCTAATTATGGTTTCCATACAAACTTAGAAGAAAATTCTGCATAGGTAAGCTATCTAGCTTTTTCATATTTTTTATTAGCCTCCATCCATGCCAAGAACATTATTTTTTTGCTTCCATGTGCATTGATAACAAAGTCTAGTGTATCATCATCCCTAAACAAAATTGTCTGCTCATCTGGAAGATGGAAAGACAACCTTTCTACCGAGGGATATTTGTAATTAATATCAAATCCAAATATTTACCACACAGCCTCGCATGGAGATAAGTATCTACAATCATAATATATATTAATTTTATCAATATTTTATTCAAAATATGAATTATCAAACTCTTGATAAAAAGTAACAGTGACTTGATCATGGCCTTTATTGATGTACTTGAACAAATATTTGATGGATCTTGATTGGTTGCACCATTCTATATTTATGTGAGAATTATACTTCAAGAGAAGATTAGGATTATGTGGAATTACATATCCATTGTCCAAAAAAATATCATCCTTTTCAATAGTTGATCCATCTTGATCTCTCCTTCTATAGACAGGGTATCCATCTTCATTGATAATTGTCCTATCTTGAAAGCTCCTGGGATATTATTTGGAACACATCCCATCTTTCATGCATGGAGATTTACTATTATGCACTCCACATGGTCCATGTGTCATAAAGTTTTTAAAAACTTCATACAATCTAGGATATATTTTTTTGTCAGGGATTTCAGTAGAGATAATATTGTCAATTTATTGCCTAGTAGATATCTTATCCTCATGATGCAAGAATAGTATGATGTGGGTGCATGGCAATTTACACTTTTGGAACTCAATGGTGTAGATAACTGTCATACAAATCAATAGGCAATATCAAATTCAAAATTAGGTAGTTTCTAAATTACATGTATAATAACATATATCTTAAACAGATGGAAACTAAATATTTAAAAAGAAAAGCTGTCAAAGATACTTTAAATAACTAAGTAATTTTCTTAGACTCTTGTTTATCTTGATGTTTATTTCAGCTGATACAATTTTTTTTTTTTTAGTTTGGAAAGTTATTGTTTATATTATTGAAAATTTTAGTTCTTTACAAATCTTTAATATATAAGTATATTAATATTCACAGAGTCGCATACTTTTGCTGCTAGCTACTAAGAATATGTAACATAGGGAAAAGAATAAAATGTAAAATATGCTACTTGTACATGATTTTTGAATTTAAAAAAAATTATTGTAGTTATAAGACATCTATTATAAAAACTATATTCAAGATAAAAAAAAGACACATTATTAATAATTACAAAAAGCACTAATATTATTTCAAGAATTAATTTTGAAGACTACAAAATATTTGATAGAAGTACTAATCATTTTTATCTTTGGAAGAAGGTCAATTATATAGTTCAGGTTATACAAGAGCTTTTAGATTGATAAAAATGCTTGAAGAAGGCTAAAGCTTTAATTTCATCAAGTTGGAGATCAAGGCAATATTTTTCAAAAGTCTCAAGAGTATTAGAGAAGAGTTTGAAACTTTTAGAGGTAGTTCGAAAAGATTTAGAAGTCAAAAAATGAAGAAAAACATATTTGAGCAAAAAGGATTGACTTGAGGATCAATCCCTTTTAAAAAGGGCTATCTGGCATGCTTGTTTTTTTAAAAAGGGCTGATTCATGGATCGATCCCTACTGTTCTACCATCTAAAAATAGAAACTGACTATTTCTTTTTTTCCATAGAGGTCAACCCTAGGATCGACTCCTATGCCAGGAGACGATCCCAGGGTCGACCCCTATGATAAAAACTTTCGTAATAACTAATATATTAATGAATAGATTAGTAATATAACATTTCTTACTATATACAATACCTAAGCTAAATAAAAAGCAAAAGAGATACAAAGCATGATAGAAAGACCAAAAGTTATATAAATAAAAAGGTTTTTTTAATTACATCAAAAAAAAGAGGAAAAGTTTCTTTTAAATAAAAGGGATCTTTTATTAAGAATAAAAAATCTTAGTAATCTGCTTAATGGAATAATAAGGTAGAGCTTCCAATGTTATACATGTCTTTTAAATATATGACCATATTTTTATCTTACGTTTTTTTTAAAGAAAAAATTGCTGACAAAAAAAAAGGATTTAGATATTGGTAATAATGCAAAGCAAATCCATTAGTTAAAGCAAAAGCATGAAAGAGAAGTAGTTAAATCAAAAGAGAAGAAGAAAGCATTCGGGTGAAATAAATATAATAATTAAGTATACTTTAAATGAATGTTAAAATTTGGCAAGCATCAAATAAAAATAATAATTTATTACAACATACTACCCCTAACTCTTCCAAACATTCTTCTCTGCCTCAAATCTCTTATCAATTCATCAAGTTTGATTTTAAAAACTCAACAAATAATATCTACCAGGTCTTTTGGTCGAAGGTCCTTTTGTTTCGTAGCTCTTATGATTTTCGGCCATAGATTATAAGTGAATGTAATAAAAAGATTAGGGTACCCCGCCCACTTGCAAATTGTCATCGCATCTTGATAGTTTTGGATCATATAGCGTGCACCTCCTGTGAAAGATGAAGGCAATATCATGTGCTTTCCTCTTGAAGAGGAATTTGTTTCACCTCTTAAAACTATTTCACTTAATCCCTTATATATTTCTGCTCTTAATTGTTTCTGATGAGATCGAATATATAACAATCTTTGTGACTCAACCATAGTGTAAGCACCAACCAAAAACTGTTGGAATAATTTTTTAGATGATAATATTGTTCTAGCTTCATAATTTCTATCTTGAATTTTGAATGCGAAGAATTTTCTCATGGTCAACTTTGTTCTTTTCCTTGCATAATTGCTTCCTGAATCTTTATGCTGAATCTCATCTCTATAACCATCCTCCCCATAAGGAAATAGCAAGGGATATTGTAATGCCAAGTAAGCTGGATGCAACTCACTGATATGTTTGAGAAGTCCAGTTCGAGTCTCTATTATAATGTCTCTTTCAGCACTTGAGTCTTCTATATCTCCAACAATAAGAGCAGCCACTTCTGATGCAGTAGAAAAGTTATATCTTTTTCCATCAAAATCTCTTTTATTGATTAGTCTCAATTTCATATTTCTAAAATTTTCATCTTGAAATCTATCTTTGGCTGCTCTAAATGCTTTGACTAGGACATTGTTTTCATTAAGCATCACTCTCAAATCTTCTACTATTGAGAATTGTGTCCCAAAGCCAATCGTCAGCCTATTGACGGTTGAGATATTATAATTAATTTATTAATTAATAAAAATTTTTTGACATGTTTTTCACTATAAATTTACATCTTCTAATGAACTCCATTGTTATGATGAAATCCTTAGGACTATTTAGTTTCGATAAAGAGAGGATTTATTGATTAGTTCTTAAATTTGTTTATGACCAAATGATAGGCTATTAATTAGAATGATAGCATCTATCGAGCATAAGTCGCTATATGCCATATAGAATGGTTGTCCTCTTAATCAAGAAATATGAAAACACTGATATGGTATACAGGTGAGATATATGGGTACATCATCATTGAATATGACTAACTTTAGAGTATTCTACTATCAAAAATATCTCTGATGGGATATAGATATAAGTATCTCTTAAACTTGAGATCACCTTAGTAACTTGCAAGCAACTCACTATGCTTTGGTACCAGACTAACTAAATTTCTAATTCAACAACGAAAGACTTCTAGGCACAGTCAAGTACTTACGAAGTTGGAGTGTGATCAAAATAAAATTGACCACTTTAAGAGTTAGAGAAGAATGTATCACTATATTTCAATATAGCAAAACCTTGGCCAGCGTAATCCATCAGATGCATTTGATATTTTGAAATACAATGTGGACAATTTGATTAGAGTTGACAATTGAACTCTGAGGTATCCTATGAGCATTATGGTCAAGAGGATGAATTATATAAAAACTATATCTGCATGGATTTTAAGGATGATGTTCTACACTTTGACCTATCCAGCCGTCGGGTATCATTACATATGGTCACTTCGATTGGTATAAAAATTTATTTTTATACTACCAACTTAGGTTCAGACCTATGAGATCACACATATTAGAGTTTACATTCTGATCGAATAGTTGATCAGTGATTTAGAATTATTTTAAGGTTAAACGATCAATACAGTTGATGTTTAACCTAGTACAAGTGTTGCAGGAGGATCAATTAGTAATTCGATAGCTAATTAGCTTAATTTGATTAAGTCAGTAGGTTGAGATTAAGTCTAATTAAATATAATTTAATTAGATTTGGTTTGAACTTGATTGATTCAAATGCAATTGATTTATTGAATAAGCCAAGTGCAAGGAAGAACTAGTCCTAGTCTAACTAGGACTTGGATCAACCCAATTTTTTAATTTGATGAGAAAATAAATTAAAATTAAATCTAATTTAATCTAATTTAAATAAGTTCTTAAATAGGTTAGGATCTTATTTAATTGAGTTGGATTACTCTTATTTTTATTTGGTTAAAAGATCTTGTTTGATCAGGTCAAAATAGGAGTCCTAGTGTGACTAGGACTCTGTATTCCTTGCACCACCTAATCCTTACGCCCCACCCCTTTCTCTTTGTATTTTTACGTAAAATTCTCCATGCCTAAAGGCTTCTCACACCCCCTTTCTCTCTTTCTTTTTCTCATATGGAAATTTGTTTAATGACCAAGTCAAAAGGGGAGGTTGGTTTTGCTTTAGGATTCTATGAGATGGAATCCTAGTCAACCAAAAGATTTCCTTCCTTTCATGCCGCCACCTCCCTATTTTCTCTCTCTTTCTCTCATGGCATTCTTTGGCATTTGTTGCGCCCTCCCTTGCTGGTCCATGGCAGAAAAGTAAGGTGGAGGCGCCCAAGAGTTGGGTGCCCCAACAATCTGCCATTTGGTGACTTTCCTATCTAGATTTTTGATCAATCTTGAACTCTACATATCTCTTTATTTAAAAAAAAAAAATTACTAAATTTTTTTATAGATTACAGATATTTGAGAGGTCTCTTTGGTGTAGAAAAATCAAAGAAAAATTCATCTAGATTATGGAGATATTAAAAACACAAATCAGGATGTCTAGAAAAAGAACAAAGAAGAATAAGAGGGTCTTCTTCTAGGGTTTTTGTTCTCTTCCTCCCCTTTTATGAGCTTTTAAGAGATGTCTCGACATCATAAATCTTCTTCTTTTTCTTTTGATATTTTGGAGTATCCAAGTTTCAAATAAGAAAGTATCGGATCGACCGTCGAAGAGAGATCAGTACAATACTAGCATACTGTACTGATTTTCTGCATCAGGATCTCTGATCGTGTTCATGGGCTCGTATGGACGACTCCTAGAGATCGAATGCATGTGCAGCTTGTGACTTCATTCTCAAGCTTGGATCAATAAGTTAGAATATCTAACTTGCTCAGGTAATAGATCCGATCTGTTATTTTATAGCCGCATTAGATGTAGTATAGATCTAGGTTGATATGATCAATCTTTTTTTCTTATTTAATTTTTAATTTTTAATTTAAATATCATGCAATAATCATATAATAAGATCTTAGATCTAGAATATTTTAGATTAATTTTAATCTTTCACTATCTAATCTTAAAAAAGTTTCATGATCTAGTCCTAAAATCCTAGATCTGGTTTCTTCAATTGATATCAGAGCTCATGTTCTTATTACATGATTTTTATACATATTTAGATTATTTTTTAAATTAAATTTAATTTATAATTTAATTATTAAATCTAAAATTAAAAAAATTTAAATCTCATGAACTACCATGAGATTGTCCTGCCGTAAGATTTACCTTTTACAGTGAAAAGGTTATCCTAGATCGTAATGATCTGACTCTAATCATAAATTTATTAGATTTAATCTAATTTTATTTATAATTTAATATATTTAAAATAGTTTTAGATCTAAAAATAAAATATTTTAGATTGCACGAACTGCTATAAGATTATCCTGCTGTAAGGTTTATCTCTTACAGTGGATAGGTTGTCCTAATACGTGCTGATCTAAAATATTAATCATAAAATTTTAGATTAGATCTAAAAAATTTTATGATATGATTAAAAATATTTTAATTTAATTTTAATCATTATAAATATATTAGATTTGATCTAGAAAGATTTATGATTGATCATTATTGAAACTGTTTCAATTACATGAACCTATTTAGATTAGATCTAAAGTAGTTTTATATTTATTTTACTTGCATATTGATTATGAATCAAACATGCAACTTGGTTGATAGAATCATGTTGTAGAAATATTTTACAAATATACAAATTATTTTTGAAAAGCCAAACCCTAACCCTCAGTCCAAAACTTAATTAAGAATTAAGAAGTTGTTTGATTAGGTTCTAGGATTGTAAATTGAAGATCCTATGACATGAATCATAACACATTTGGTTAATGAATTAGTGGAGATTAGGTCCATTAATTGAATTAGACCTAGGATTAGATTAAAAAATAGACGTAATTAGAAAATTGACTAAATCTAATCAATTGTTATCTTAGATTATGTCAAGGTTCTCTAGATCAATTACAGTAGTTGTAGTTGGTCAAGTCCATATCTTTAATAAGAACCAAATGGACTTGATTCTTGGCTAAGAGGTTTAGCTCAAACTGTTAGGTTAATCTAATCAAGACTAATTAAATCAATTGGTGTCTAAAGTAAGTTTGGCACATATAATCGGTGATTTTTAATTGGCAGCCCACTTATCTAGCTATTTTCGATGGTGTCTAAGGCAAGCTTTAGCAGACCCTTCGACCAATCTCACTTACCTGGCCTTCTTAGTAAGATTGAGTTTTGATTAGATCACTTGGCAATTTGAGTTGATCCATGTCAGCTAAGTAAATTAGTATGACTGATTTAGGTGCTCCTAGATTAGCCTGTTAGTGGTCTCCCTTAAGCTGACTTGGTGAAGCCAGTTGGAGGATCATGATAAGCTGGTTAATCTGATCTACTCACTTTTATAAATAAATTTTTTAAAATTATTAGATCCCTAAAATGAAATAGTTATATGATAACTAGATCATAGCCTTCCATTAAAGTGGATGATAATGGGTCCATCATTTGGATAATTATTGAAGGCCCAAAAGCCTGGTGCTTATTGATTTATGAAATTATCATTCATTATATGATCTCTTGGATATATCTTTCTAAATGGTGGTCAGGTTGGCCAACCAAAGTTGGGCCTGATCATGCATTGATTGGATGGGCCAAATATGGTCATGTTAACGATTGGACATAACCGAATCCTTTTCTGAGAAAGCCAAAGCCAACTGATCAGGGCCTGAGGCAAAATTTAATTACTAAAAATTATTTAGAGAAATAATTGGTTATGAACCTACCCTTAGATGTACATGATGTTAGATATGTGTGCCCTAGAAGCCAGAATTGACTGACACTTGTAATATACTTCTAAGGACAAAATTATAATTTTGACTATAAATAATAAAATGAATTATTTTCTATCACATATGTGTATTTAGTGTCTATGATACATCTCTTGAGTTAATGGTAATAATAATTCTTATTTTTAAGAGTTGAAAATTTAAGACAAGAATTTTCATTATTAACTCATAAAATACTCCTGACCATAGGATCATCATGATGGTGATTGATCCAAAAGGTTAGTGTACAATTACTTCTTTATAGTAGAAGAGTCTTGAGTCTATGGTATAGAGATACCGAAGTGAGAGTACAGATACTCGTTAGAGAACGAGGGCATCGAGCGTGACCACCTCGAGTAGTCATAAGAAAGTCTACCTTCTCATCAATGACTGACTTGAAGTTGCAGTGGTGTGTCTGATTCTTTGATCTGAGATGCATCGGCAGTTCACCTTGAGGATGTTATAGTTTGACTACACCATGACTTGGTCTTCTAGCCATTCAAAATCTTGAGGTGTATGTTGGCTATAGCATGTTCATTGTAGGAATTGGATTGCACCAAGATGGAATCTATCTACCTCGATGGATGAGGAGCAGCCCTATGATGATCATGAGAATCAAGTCCATAAGTCCATGGCCATAGTAGAGAGTGAAATAATAGAAAGAGTTTTTATTAAGATTTTTACATCGGACTTGAATCAAATGATTAAATCATATGATAGAAATTAGGGTTTAACGAGTTCACCTTAACCCTAATCTGATCGGAGCTCAAGATAGAAAAACTTAATCACATAAGTAGCTGCATCGAGAGGTTCATTTTTAGTTTTGATGGATTGCCACCATATACTGCTAGATGTCACTGGTGGATTTTGGGAGCAATTAGAATGATTTAGATGATCGATCATTCCAGTTGTCTGAATCAAAAGAGTTTTGATCCATTGGAAGGAGTTTCGATGATGTCGATGATAGAGATCATGATATATCCCATTATCATATAGAACTGAACCTAACTGGATCACACAAATAAGGGTTTGGATCTGGATATCATCAATTGGACTAACCCAATTCAATTGATTTGAATTAGATTCAATTAGGTTCAAGGAAATCGTGCTAACATACGATTGAGCCTAACATTTTCCTTTTTCTATTATTTAAAAGTTGTCTCGACTGAGCCAAATGTATTTATGCTCACTCAGGTACCTGTACCTGGTCTGACTAGAGCTTGTCCAGGTCAGAAAAGGGTTGTCTTAATTTATGAGATAAGTTTGAGACAACACCTACCATTTTTCGTCATTTGCTAATTCTTATCCTTTGACTTTGGTTAAACGTTGACCTTTGACCCTTGGACATCTGCCATGTGTCATGCACTTATTAGAGAGCAGATAGGGGATTGTCCCCTTACTAAATTTTGAAAAGAAGGGGGCGCATGCCTAGGATGGCGTGTGCCCATGGATAGGGATGCCTGGAGTCTCATACGAATGGGACTCCAAGTTGCTTCTTGGATTCAAACTAGGTGACCCTCACTTATAGATTTTGATCAGTCTTAGACACCACCTAAGAATAAATCTATGAGTCTCTCATCTGATTAGATTAGGTGATGTCATCCCATCAAGCAGATTTAGATTTGATTGCATGAAGTAATGTGATTGGCCGGGGTGATGTGGCACTGCGTGGCGCAGTAGGGTCTATATAAAGACCTGTCTGCACCCAACTTTAAAATAGAGCTTTCTCCTAGCCATGCCCCAAGGCTGCCCCTCTCCCTCCTCCATGCCACCTTTTTGATCATCTCTCTCCTCTCCACGTCCAAGAAAATTGGGCCTTCATATTAGTGTGATTCAAGCAAGAAAAGACTGACGAGAAAGGAAGAAGGCAGCACTGCTGTAAAGATGACTGCTGATCTTTAGGAGTTTTGAAGATCCTTCAAATCAGATCTAAATTTAATTTTTAGAAAAAGAAGAAGAAGAAGAAGATCTCTAGATCCAGCCCGAGTGAATACCAGTAGAAGCCAGGCGCTTGCGTGGCTAGATCCAGAACCTCAGGGCTTCAGCAGGATCATTAACGGATAATCGGATTACCCAATATCAAGATAAAATTAATTTAGATTTAATTTAATTTAATTTTTTTATTTATTAGATCATAAAATTAGATCTAAAAAATGTCAGATCTGATTTAGATATAAGAAATTTTTTTTAAAATATGCCTCTTGATCCTATCAGATTTGAACGAACCTGATCCGAAAATCAGAATTTTTCCTTCAACTGGTATTAGAGATAGATTCCTTAAAATTTATTTAGATCTAATTTAATCTAATAAATTAGTGATTTTAGATATCATATGAGATATGATTAGATCTAAAATTAGAAAATTAAAAAATTAAAATTAATTAATCTAGATCTAATATATATGAGATACATAACTAGACTAGGAATAGAATTATTCTATGTGTAGTCTAGTATAATCATAATTTTTATTTAATTAAATATATTTTTAAGATCTATTTATTTATTATTTTTTAATCTTATAAATATTATAATTAAATCTAAAAATAAAAAATAAATTAAATTTAATTTGTTCATATGAGATATGATAGTTGCATGTTTAGACTAGTTGTAGAATAGTTCTACAATAGGATCTAGATTAAATTTTATTTGACATGATCAAATTTAAATTTAATTTTTTAGATGATTATAAGATAATTTAGATCTGAAAAATATGCATGATATGATGTATACAAAATATATTTTAATTAGATCAATTTTCTTATATGAGATATATGCTTAGATCTAATTAATTTTTGTAAATTAGTTGTATTTTTGATTAAGACGTTCCCCTTGGTCGTCTGGTCATAAGAATAAAGTAGGGTTTAAAGATCCTCTCCTTCCATTCGATGGGGTGTTCTTATGATGTATAGGGATGCTGCGCGTTCGTCCTTAATCAAAAATTAAAAACTTACTTTCTGTAAAACCCTAGATCCTGAAACCCTAGGATCTTATTTGCATGTTTTGTTTATGAATCCTAAACTTAATTAAGAATTAAGATTATGAAATATATTAGGTCTAATATTGAGAATTTTCAGATCTAAGATATGTTCATAAAATTGGATTTGAATTTGGGTAACTCAATTAGGTCTAGCAGTTGATCAAACCGAATCAAGAGTTGGTTAGATGGGATCAACAATGCTTAAATTAACCAGTCTAATAGGATTAAGTCTGGGTTAAGATCGAGTCACATGAGTGATCGATCAAACTAAGACCTAATTAGGCTCAGTGGTTAGAGTCTGGATTGTAGGCTAACCTGATTAGTTCTAGCTCAATAATTTGGTATTTAAGATAAGTTTGGCAGATACGATCAACTGATTTTTAATTAGGAGCTACTCGACTCGAATGCATTCTTGTCGAGTTAATGGCATATCCTTTCCACCGATCTCACTTATCTGATCATGTTTGTTGACTCAGTTCTGATCTGAGGTGGTCAATAATCTAAGCTAACCCATGCTACTAGGTTAGTCATAATGGTTATGACTATGTCAAGTCTAGTTTAATGAGATCTAAATCAAATCTTCCTAAAAAAAAATTAAGTCTAAGATCTTCCACCATTGTAGATGTGCGGGCCCTTTTTGGGGTTGATTGTTCTCAACTGGTTACAGTAGCTCAGTTGCACTGAAAAGATGCAACCATGTCTATTAGGCATTGGATGCTACGGGCTGAAGGATGAATTGGGCTCAATATTTTGGATACGATGAGAGACTTAATTAGAAATCCAATCTGTGTAAATAGTGGGAAAGACTTAACTAAGGAGTGGATCAATATTCTGGACATGATGAGATTCATGAATTAGAGTCCAAGTTTGGGTGCATCATGATTAGAGAATCATTGAACAAGAGTTGTTCACTCATTGGCTAATCTATCATCAATAACTGTTAGGTGAGATGATGAGTTAGTTGGTGGAATCGCACCATCCACTAAAAATCAGTAATCATGGAGATTTTCGTATCTACAGAGGAAGTGTAGGAATCCAAGAAAATAGTGAAAGCTAATTTATTTAAAAATAAAATTACTAAATAAATTGATTAAGTCTTAATTTCAATATCTATTTAGAAACTTTGACTCTCTACAGAAAAATGTCTGCATCCAATCTACTAGCACGAATCCTAGACACCCATAGACTGATCGAACCAAATTATAAGGATTGGCTTCGAAACTTCAAAATCATTTTAGATTTTGAGAAATTAACTTATGTACTGGATCAGGATCGTCCCATCTTACCAGCTCATCCATCTGTTGAGCAAAGAGTATCTTTGGATAAGTGGACAGACGATGATAATAAGGTCAGATACTACATATTAAACTCGATGTCTGATGAACTTCAGCGTCAATAAGAAGATATCAGGACTGCTCGCTAAATATTGGCTCACCTACAGGAGATATTTGGTGAATAAAGTCGCACAACCAAGTATCAAGTCACTAAACGACTGTTCAAGGCTAAAATGCATAATGGGCAATCAATCCAAGATTATTATTTGATGATGATCAAGGACTTGAAAGAGCTTGAGACGCTCAGAGTGAGGTTGGACTTGGATCTGCAGAATGATATAATTCTGCAATCTTTGACTAATGCATATGGATAGTTCATCATGAACTACCATATGCATAAACTTCAAAACTCCTTGGCCAAACTTATGAACATGCTGATTACCACTGAGCTTTTCATGAAAGGTTCTAAAGACTCAGTGCTTGCTATGGAATGGACTTCTTCCAAGAGAAAGTCTTTTGGAAAGAAGAAGTCTGTGAAAAAGCAAAAGATGGAAGGAGAAAAGAAGAAAAAGGCAGAATTGAAGAAGAAGGCCACTAACAAAGAAAAGTATTTTCATTGTAACAATGACGGCCATTGAAAATAAAATTATCCTACTTACCTGACCATCCTAAAGAAGAAGGAGGCAGGTCCTTCTGGAGGTATGCTCATTATTGAGTCTAACCTTACGATTTCTTCTACATCCAGTTGGATGCTTGACTCTGGTTCTAGTGCTCATTTGCGCACTTCTATGCAAGATTTTAAGGATAGCAGGAGGCTGAGGGATGGTGAGATGATCCTGTGCGTAAAAAATGGAGCAAGAGTTGCTGCCATGGCCATAGGAACATACCTTCTTCGACTACCATCTGGTTTAGACTTAGTATTAAAAGACTGTTATTATGTGCCTGCAGTAAGCAGGAATTTGATTTCTATTTCTTGCCTTGCATTAGAAGGCTATGTAATTAGTTTTCTTAAGGACCATTGTAACATTCTTTATGAAAGAAATAAAATTATAAGTGATTTCCTTATTAACGGTCTTTATCAGTTATATGTTGATGTATCTGTTTTTAATTTTGAGCAAAATATGAATGCCATAAAATCAAAATGAGCTAGGGATAGTCCAAACGATAGGTATCTACGGCACCTAAGATTAGGTTATATAGCAGAAGATAGGATTAACAAATTAAAAAAAATCGAGCTATTAAGTCCATTGACTTCCGAGTCATATCCAATTTATGAATATTATCTTCATGGCAAAATGACTAAGCTCCTTTTTGTAGGACATGGGGAAAGGGCCATAGATCTTTTTGCCTTAGTGCATACTGATGTGTGCAGTCCATTTGATGTGCCAGCTAGAGGCAATCTAATCTACTTCATAACCTTTACCGATGATTTATCTAGGTATGGGTATGTGTATCTTATGATACATAAGTCTGAAGCTTTTGAAAAATTCAAAGAATTCAGACATGAAATAGAAAAGCAAACCAAAAAACCCATTAAGATTCTTTGATCAGATCGAGGAGGTAAATATCTTAGTCAGAAATTTTTGGACTATCTCAAGAAAAATGGCATAGTTTCTAAATGGATTTCATCAGGAACACCTCAACTCAATGAAATTTCAAAATGGAGAAATCGGACTCTATTAGATATGGTCCGATCCATGATGAGCTTCACAGACCTTCCTGATTTTCTTTGGGGATACTGTTTGTTAACTGCTATATACTTACTGAATAAGATTTTCTCTAAAATCGTTCCTACCACATCGTATGAGATATGGCATGGTAAGAAATCAAGTCTGAGTCATCTCAGAATTTAGAATTATCCAGCTCATGTCAAAAGATAACAAATGGATAAGTTAGACTTTAGATCCTTTAGAGCTTGATTCATAGGTTATCCTAAAGAGTCATTAGGATATTATTTCTACATTCTAGAAGATCACAATGTGATTGTGAATCAACATACCATCTTTCTTAAAAAATAGTTTATTCAAGATAGCGACATTGGAAAGCAGATCGAGCTCAAAGAGAAAGTCTCACAAGAGCAACGAGCTAAGGATCAAATGGAACCAAATCAGGTTGAGCCAATCCATACACTACCTCCTCCACCTCATAGATTGGAAAGGATTTTCTATCCTCCTGAGAGGTACTTATGTACTATTTCAGAGGAAGTAAAGAAAATATTCCTCATAGAAAATGGAGTTCATGGTGATGATCCCAAAATCTATAATGAGGTGATATCGGATATCGACTTCGAGAAATGGTTAGAGGCAATGAAGTCAGAAATTGACTCGATGCACTCAAACTAAGTCTGGACCTTGGTAGATCTACCAGAAGGTATAGTATCTATTGGATGTAAATGGATCTACAAGAGAAAGATTGGTGCAGATGGAAATATGGAGATATTCAAAGCTAGATTAGTAGCAAAAGATTATAGTCAATGCGAAGGCATTGACTATTAGGATACCTTTTCGTCAGTAGCTATACTAAAATTTATTCGCACATTGCTTGCTGTTGCAGTCTATTTTGATTATGAAATATGGCAAATGGACGTAAAAATAGCATTCTTAAATGGATATCTTGAGAAAGATATCTATAACATCAAGTGATGATGATCACAAGGTTTGCAAGCTGCAAAGATCCATATATAGACTTAAACAAGCATCTCGAAGTTGGAATACTTGTTTTAATGATGTGATTAAATTATTTGGTTTCATCAAAAATGAGAAGGAGCTATGTATCTTCAAAAAGGTCAGTGGGAGCACTGTTGTCTTCCTCGTATTGTACGTGAATGACATCCTTCTTATTGAAAATGATATTCTCATGTTGACCACAGTTAAAATGTGGTTATCTAAAGAATTTTCTATGAAAGACCTAGGAGAAGCATCTTTTATTCTAGGAATTAAGGTCTATAGAGATAGACCAAATAGGATGCTAGGACTTTCACAGAAAATGTACATAAAGGAAGTGCTAAAGAGATTTAGCATGGAAAACTCTAAGAGGGGTTTAGTATCTTTCAGGCATGGCATTCATCTTTCTAAGAAGATGTGCCTTAGCACATCTGAGGAAATAGAATGCATGAGCAAGATCCCTTATGCTTCAGCAATAGGGAGTGTCATGTATGCCATGCTATGTACACGACCTGATATAGCCCATGCTGTGAGTGTCACGAGCAGATATCAGTCAAATCCAAATGAAGAACACTGAACTTCTATAAAATATATTCTTAAGTACTTAAGAAGAACTAAAGATATGTTACTGATCTTTGGTAATGGAGAACTCCAAGTCCAGAGATATACAGACTCGGATTTTATGTCCGATGTAGATAATCGAAAGTCGACATCTAGGAGTCTATTTTTGTGCAATGATGGAGCTATCAGTTGAAAAAATTTCAAGTAGACAGTGATAGCAGATTCCACTATGAAAGCAGAATACATCGCTACGCCAAAAGTTGTAAAAGAGATATTCTGATATAAAAAGTTTGTCACAAAGATCGAAGTGATATCATCAAATATCATTCCTCTATACTGTGACAACAATGGTGCCATAGCCCTTGCTAAGAAGCTGAGGTCTCATCAAAAATCCAAGCACATTGAGCAGTGATACCACATCATCCGCGATTACCTCGAGAAGGATTACATCGAGGTCAAGAGAGTCAACTTCGCAGACAATATGGTGGATCTACTTACAAAGCCGTTAGGCCAATAGAAGATCGAAGCCCACCTTGAGAAGATGGAACTTAGATTTACAGCCAGTTGGCTTTAGGTCAAGTGAGAGTTTGTTAGATATGTATGCCCTAGAAGCCAAAATTGGCTAACACTTGTAATACACTTCTAAGGACAAAATTATAATTTTGATTATAAATAATAAAATAGATTATTTTTTATCATATATGTATATTTAGTGTCTGTGATATATTCCTTAAGTTAATGATAATGATAATTCTTATTTTCAAGAGTTAAAAATTTAAGATAAGAATTTTCATTATTAACTCATAAAATGCTCCTGACCATAGGATCATCATGAGAATGGTGATTGATCCAAAAGATTAGTGTACAATCGCTTCTTTATAGTAGATGAGTCTTGAGTCTATGGTGTAGAGACACCGAAGCAAGAGTATAGGTACTCGTTAGAAAATGAGGGCATCGAGCGTGACCACCTCGAGTAGTCATAAGAAAGTCTACCTTCTCGTCAATAACTGACTCGAAGCTGCAGTGGTATATCTGATTCTTTGATCTGAGGTGCATCGATAGTTCATCTTAAGAGTGTTATAGTTTGACTACACCATGACTCGATCTTCTAACCATTCAGAATTCTGAGGTGTATGTTGGCTATAGCATGTTCATTGTAGGAATTGGATTGCACCAAGATGGAATCTATCTACCTCGGTGGATGAGGAGCAGCCCAATGATGATCATGAGAATCAAATCCATAAGCCCATGGCCATGGCAGAGAGTAAAATAATAGAAAGAGTTTTTATTAAGATTTTTACATCGGACTTGAATCAAATGATTAAATCATATGATAGAAATTAGGATTTGATGAGTTCAGCTTAACCCTAATCTGATCGGACTCAAGATAGAAGAACTTAATCACATAAGTAGCTTCACCGAGAGGTTCATTTTTAGTTTTGATGGGTTGCCACCATATACTGCTAGGTATCACTAGTGGATTTTGGAAGTAATTAGAATAATTTAGATGATCGATCATTTCAGTTATCTGAATCAGAAGAGTTTTGATCCATCGAAAGGAGTTTTGATGATGTCTATGATAGAGATCATGATATATCCCATTATCATATAGAACTGAACCTAATTGGATCACACAAATAAGAATTTGGATCTGGATATCATCAATTGGACTAACCCAGTTCAATTGATTTGAATTAGATTCAATTAGATTTAAGAAAATTGTACTAGCACACGATTGAGCCTAACATTCTTCTTTTTCTATCATTTAAAAGTTGTCTCAACTGAGCCAAATATGTTTGTGCTCACTCAGATATCTGTATCTGATCTGACTGGAGCTTGTCCATATCAAAAAAGGATTGTCTTAATTTATGAGATAAGTTTGAGACAACACCTGCCATTTTTCGTCACTTGCTAATTCTTGTCCTTTGACTTTGGTCGAACGTTGACCTTTGATCCTTGGACATCTGTCCATATGTCATGCACTTATTGGAGAGCAGATAGGAGCTTGTCCTCTTACTAAATTTTAGAAAGAAGGGGGCGAAGGGGGCACACACCTAGGATGGTGTGCGCCCATGGATAGGGATGCCTGGAGTCCCATACGGATGGAACTCCAGGTTGCTTCTTGGATTCAAACTAGGTGACCCTCACCTATAGATTTTGATCAGTCTTAGGCACCACCTAAGGATGAATCTATGGATCTCTCATCTGATTGGATCAGATGATGTCATCCCATCAATCAGATTTAGATCTAATTGCATGAAGCAACGTGATTGGCCGAGGTGATGTGGCACTACGTAGCGCAGCAGGATCTATATAAAGATCTGTCTGCACCCAACTTTAAAAAAAAGCTTTCTCCTAGCCACACCCCAAGGCTGCCCCTCTTCCTCCTCCATACCACCTTTCTGATCATCTCTCTCCTCTTCACATCCAAGGAAGTTGGGCCTTCAAATTAGTGCGATTCAAGCAAGAAAAGGCTGACGAGAAAGAAAGAAGACAGCACTGCTGCAGAGAAAACTGCTGATCTTCAGAAGAAGTTTTGAAGATCCTCCAAATTAGATCCAAATCTAATTTTTGAAGAAAAAAAGAGAAGAAAAAAATCTCCAGATCTAGTTCGAATGGATATCGGTAGAGGCTAGGCACTTGCGTGGCTAGATCCAGAAACTCAGGACTTCAGCAGGATCATCAATGGATAATCGAATTATCTAATATCAAGATAAAATTAATTTAAATTTAATTTAATTTAATTTTTTTGTTTATCAGATCATAAAATCAGATCTAAAAAATGTCAAATCTAATTTGGATCTAAGAAAAATTTTTTGAAATATGCCTCTTGATCCAATCAGATTTGAACGAACCTGATCTGAAAAATCAGAATTTTTCCTTCACATGGGTGGGCCAACCAAAGTTGGACTTGTGTACAGTCTATGTGGATTCTAGTATCCACTAAGAAACTAGGATAATTCCTCGAATTGGAGGTAGAGGCAATCAATTCAAATAAAATAGTGGGAGACCCTTTTGATTAAAGTCTAAATTTCTAGGTTTAATAAATCAATTACTAATTAGGTTATGTTTTTTCTTTGTGCAGATATGGCCACTTTCCTATCGCTCCGATCATTGTTAGACAATGATAAGTTGGTGGGACCCAACTTTAATAGCTGATATCGAAATTTGAAGATTGTCCTAGAGTATGAACATATCCTATATGTGCTGATGGATCCTGCAGCTGAGAAGCCAGCTGCCAATGTACGTGGAATAGTCAGAGACACTTATCAAATGTGGCTCAGTTACCAAACCATGGTGCGCTGCATTATGCTGGCTGCGATAAGCGATGAGTTCGGTAGCAAGTTTGAGACAGGTCAGCCAAATAAAATGCTCTAAGTGTTAGAGGATTCTTTTGGCACACCCGATGACGATGAGAGACATAAGACTAGTTGCACCATCTTCAATGTCAGAATGTGGGATGGAGCCTCTATCACTGATCATGTACTATACATGATCGAGTTGATAAAGCGCTTGAACAAGCTCGGCTTTTTCTTGCACAAATAACTTAAGAAAGATGCAATACTAAACTCGCTGTCCAAGTCTTATCTTCCATTCTTTACACATTATAGAATGTCAAAGCTTGTAGTTGACTACCACGGGTTATTGGGGTTACTTCAAAACTTTGAGAAGGATCATCAGCTCCATAAAGAGTCAGTGAACTTAGTGGAAGGTTAATCTTCTCATTCTCGATCCTTTGGAAAAAGAAAGAAGAACAAGAAGAAGAAAGTCAAGAAGGTGCATGTTCAGGCTAGGACATCTGTGCAGGCTCAGATCCAAAAAATCATGCCCGATAAGAGTCAAGCCGAATACTTCTTCTGTAAAAAGTAGGAGCACTGGAAGAGAAACCGTTCTTAGTACATTGCCCTCCTAGATCCGAACAAGCAGAGGAAGAAGCAAGCTATTGCTGGGCAAGATATTTATATGATAACTCGTTATAATTTCTCTGTGTGTGATATTACTGACTGGGTATTGGATACCAAAAGCTCTTATCATATTTGCAATTTATTGCAGGAGTTGCAGGTCAGTAGAAGATTTGAGCAAGACGAGAGATTCCTAAACGTTGGAGATGAAAGACCAGTTTCAGTTCTAGCTTTAGAAACTTTGAAACTTATATTTGAATCTCATACCGTTATTCTTAGTGATTATTATTTCTATCCTAGTTTTTTTTTAAATATCATTTTTGTAGGCCTTTTGGCCATGAACAATTATGAAATTTCAATAAAGAAACGAGTTTGTAATGTCATTATGAATGATATTACTGCTTTCTATGGATAATTGAGTAATGGTATATATATGTTATCACAATCTGTTAATGTAATCTATTCAACTGGCAAACATTCTAAATTAGATAATGTGATAGATATCTATTTATGGCACTGTAGGCTGGGTCATATAAACAAAAATAGGATAAGCAGGTTGCCTCAAGAGGATATCCTCGAACTTAGTGATTGTGAATCGCTTTCAACATGTGAATCTTATCTTCTTAGTAAAATAACTAAGTCACTTTTTACTGAAAAAGATGAGAGAGCCATTAAACTCTTACGACTAGTACATACTGATGTATGTGGACCAATGAGTACTAGTGCCAAAGGTAGATATGTCTACTTCATCACTTTCATAAATGATCTATCCAGATTTGGATATGTCTATCTGATGAAATATAAGTCAGATTCGTTTGAAATGTTCAAATGATTCTGAAGTGAAGAAGAAAAACAAACTAAAAAGAGTATTAAAACTCTTCAGTCTGACTGAGGAGGAAAATATCTTTCTGGTAAGTTTCTCACATATTTAGAAGAGAATAAAATTCTCTTCCAATGGATTCCTCCAAGAACACCACAGCATAATGGTGTATCTGAAAGAAGAAATCAAACTTTATTAGACATGATCCGATCCATGATAGGTTTCACCAGCTTGTCGATATCCCTCTGGAGATATGCACTCGAATTGGCTTGCTATCTTTTAAATAGAGTTTCAAGTAAATCTATGGTTAAAACTCCATATGAGATATGGACAGAATGTAAGCCAGCACTTTCACACCTTAGGATCTGAGGGTGCCCGACTTATGTCAAACGATTAATTATAGATAAATTTAGACCTAGGTCTGACAAATGTGCATTTATAGGGCACCTAAAAGAGACCAAGAGATATTATTTCTACCACACTGATGAACAAAAGGTGTTCGTCAGCCTTAGGATAATTTTTTTGGAAAAAAAGTTTCTTAGTGAAGAAACTGTTGCCTCTAAGGTTGAACTTGATGAAGTTCAACAGGTAGAAAGTCTGACACAAAATGTTGAACCTAAGTGGGATTTGATCAGATTAGATCCAAAGCCTAGTGAACCCACACCATTAAGGCAATCCGATAGAGTACCGCGCCATCAGGATAGATACTATGGATTCTTGATCCAGGATGGTGATCCCATCGAACTCGATGAGAACGATGAGGATCCGATCACTTATATGGATGCGATGCAGAGATCCAACTCTAAGAAATGGCTAGAAGCCATGAGATTCAAAATCATTACTACAAAAATGGCCTATGGCAATGCTTAATATGGCAACAATTTTCAAAATCGCTGTCATAGCACCTATGGCAGCGGTTTTCGTTAACCACTGCTATAGGTCCGATATATAGCAGCGGTTAACGAAAACCACTACCATAGGTCAGACCTATAGTAGCTGTTGGGGATAAATCCCGCTCCTGCCGAAGCCCGGCCCAACGCTCAGCCCAATGTAACCGGTAGCTGCTGAAAAGCTTCAGCGCCAGGCGCCAGGCCGAGCCCCTAGGACGGCCGAACTGCTTAGAGGCCGAACTCCCCTGCACCAAGGTCTCGGCCGAACTGCTTAGAGGCCGAACCCCCCTGTACCGAGGCCCGGGCCGAACTGCCTAGAGGACGAACTCCCACCGCCAGCCGAACTTCGTGACGGCCGAGCTCCTTGGACTCCAAGCGGCTGGACTTCTTCAGGAGACGGACTCCTCCCAGACGCCCGTTCGGCCATCCGAGCTCCTCCCGGGTTTTCCCTGCAGCCGAACTCCTTCGGACTTCCCACGGCCGAACTCCTTCGGACCGACTCCAGGCGAGCCCATGCGGCCGAACTTCTTCGGACCGACCCTAGGCGACCGAACTCCTCAGCGAGCCCTGGCCGAACCAACTAGCGACCGAAGTCCTTCAACTGGCCTGCCGAGCTCCTTCGAACCTCTCAGCGGCCGAACTCCTTCGGGCCGACTCCAAGCGGCCGAGCTTCAATGAAGTCCTCTCAGCGGCCGAACTCCTCAGCAGTCGTCACTGGGCCGAACCCCTCAGCGGTCGCCCTCATCAAACTTCGGCCGACCGAGCTCCTACCGAACTCTCGAGTGTCCAAGCCTCAGCCCGAGCCCAACAGCCGGCCGAACCCCAGACGGCCGAGCTTCAACTCCTCAGCAGCCGAACTCTTCTGCGGACGAGCCTTAGCTGCATACCTCTTGCCAGACGCCTGTGGGAGCCGAACTCCCTCCCATCTTCCTCTTCAGGAGCCCGAACTCCCCCGAAATGGGCACACGACGAAGGCCTTCGACCCTTCATTCGGCAAGCTCTGCAACCATTACTATCAGTCAGTCCGCCGTACCATCGGTCAGTCCGCCGCGGGCGATAGCGACCCACTGCCAGGCGGCGATGGCTGTCACCCTCAATCCGCCGCACACGGCACCAGTGGGACTGACTCCGCCGAACCTCGAGCGGTCTGCCAGCACGCGGCTGCAGTTGTCACCAACAAGCTCCATGCTGCCCGACGACTCTCTGCCAGACGGCACAGCCGTCACCATCAACTGAGCTCCGCTATAAAAGGACCCCTCCCGACATACTAAGGCTAAGCTCTCTGAACTCTCGACTCTCTAAGCTCCCCTCCACATCTCTAAGCTCGGGAACTCATTCCGGGCACTCCATTACTGTTGGTCGGAAACTAACTTGACCGTCGGAGGGTCCTGCCGGAGCCACCACCCCACCGGTTCCGGGCGGGACTTCGTTCTGCAGGTCCCCGGCGGCGCCCAGCGGCCTCGATTGCGGCGACCCCCCGGCGGCGACGGATTTCTGCACCAACAGATTGGCGCCGTCTGTGGGAACAAGGGATTGAAACTTCGAGGTTCCCTTGTTCTTAAAGGAGTGCTCGGCGACGATTTCCCTCCCCTGCTCCGGATCTCTCTCCTCCCTCTTCAGTATTCCTTCTCTGGAAAGAGGAAATGCCCCCCAGAAGGGCTTCGACGCGGCGCTCGACGGCTTCCGCGGCTCGATCCCCTCCGAGTCCGTCTTTCCCTGCTCCGGCCCCGGTGACTCAGCCCCCGTCAATAACCGCAGTGGATACGGAGCAGTTCAACCAGCTCATCCAGCACGTTCGCGGTCTCACGGAGGCGGTGCAGGCGGTGCTGCACCGACAAGTCCTAGTGCCAGCCCGACCGGCGCGGGGCTTTCCGAGGTCGGATGATCCAGTCCGAGAGCGACCGGTCTGGGCAGCCCGACCTCCGATACCCGGGTTGGAGAGGCGGAGGAGGGAGAGCCCTTGTTCGGATCATAGATCGACCAAGGGTGAAGCCTCGCGCCCATCTCACCAGAAAGCCTTGGAGATCAGAGACCGGGAGGACCTGCTGGGCCAAAGGCTCTCGGAAATGAACCGGCGAATTGAAGAACTTCGTCCCCCCTCGCGTGGTGACGACGTTTGTGCAGACCCTCCTTTCTCGCAGAAAATCATGCAAGAACCTGTTCCACCGACCTTCGAGCTCCCTCAACTGGAAAGCTACGATGGAACTTCTGATCCGGTTGATCACCTGGGGGCCTTCCGGGCCATGATGCTGCTTCACGGCGCTTCAGATGTCGTGCTGTGCCGAGCCTTCCCGTCTACCTTAAAGGGAGCAGCGAGGAACTGGTACTCGACGTTGAAGCCCAACACGATCTTCTCTTTCGGCCAAATGAGCAGTCGGTTCGCGGCCTACTTCATCAGCAGCCGACGACCGAGCCGAGGTTCAGATTCCCTGATGAGCGTCAAGCAGAAGCAAGGGGAATCCATCCGGACTTACGTCACTCGATTCAACGCCGCGGCATTGGAAGTCCGGGACCTGGACCAGTCTGTCGCGATGGCCGCACTTAAGGGCGGCCTTCAGAAAAATAGCTTGCTGTTCTCTCTGGAAAAAAGGTATCCCAGGGACTTCGCCGACCTGCTGGCTCGAGCCGAGAGATATGCCCGTGCGGAGGAAGCCTTCAAATTGAAAGATGAGGAGCTCGTCAGAACGGGTCGGCTGGGTAAATTCCTCCGGTACCGGCCTGAAGCAGAAAAAGATCGGCTAAGGGCGCTGCCGTAGCCAGACTACAAGAAGGTCGGCCACCTTACGGCGTCATTCACATGGCCCCTGGAAAGATCTCGGTGCATCAGCGATTCGCCGTCTCCCAGCAACAAGAGCTTGCACCGAATTGAGGAGTTCAGCATGAGGAGGTCGTCCACCCCGGAACTTATTGCCGAAGAAATGCGGAGGAATCAGCCTTAGGGAGGAGCCCAATCGCCCCTAAGAGAGAAACGGAGAGCAGGAGTTCCCCCGCTGAAGCGGAATGAAGTTCGGCGCGAGGAAGGCCGAACCCACCTATGAGCCCGTCAGTGAGGAAGCTCCGACAAAGAAGTATGAAGTCCTCCCGCGGAAGCTTCCGCGGGAAAGTGGAACGAAGTTCGGCACAAGTAAGGCCGAACTCACGCTCCAGAATGTCCCCCAAAGGAACCGCCTACAAAGTGTTCACTGAAGGCGGAACGAAGTTCGGGCGAGAAAAACCGAGCTCCCCTCGAGCTCGTCCGAACAAGAGCAGCAGAAAGTTCTCCCACGGCGGGTCTCGTGGGAAAGAGGAATGAAGTTCGGCTCGAAGAAAAGCTAGGCTCCCCCCAAAGCTCGGCATCAAGGTAAAATGAAGCTCGGTGGAAAGCCGAACTCCTCAACTCAACCTCCGAAATAAAGTTCGGCGCTGGCAAGGACGGAACGAAGCCCCCCTCTCGGAAGGTTCCGCAACTACGACCCGCTCCTCTAACTCGAATTCTCGGCAAAGTCGAAGGCCCCGTCCACAAAGGACGGGATGGGGGGAGAAGCGAGGACGACGGTCCTCATGTGCCCCCACAGCCGGCTAGGAACAGGAGGAGAACCTCGTCCTAGCACGAGCAAAGTCGAAGGCCCCGTCCACAAAGGACGGGATGGGGGGAGAAGCGAGGACGACGGTCCTCATGTGCCCCCACAGCCGGCTAGGAACAGGAGGAGAACCTCGTCCTAGCACGAGCAAAGTCAAAGGCCCCGTCCACAAAGGACGGGATGGGGGGAGAAGCGAGGACGACGGTCCTCACGTGCCCCCACAGCCGGCTAGGAACAGGAGGAGAACCTCGTCCTAGCATGAGCAAAGTCGAAGGCCCCGTCCACGAAGGACGGGATGGGGGGAGAAGGCGAGGACGACGGTCCTCATGTGCCCCCACAGCCGGCTAGGAACAGGAGGAGAATCCTCGTCCTAGCGCGAGCAAAGTCGAAGGCCCCGTCCACAAAGGACGGGATGGGGGGAGAAGCGAGGACGACGGTCCTCATGTGCCCCCACAGCCGGCTAGGAATAGGAGGAGAACCTCGTCCTGGCGTGAGCAAAGTCGAAGACCCCGTTCACGAAGGACGGGATGGGGGGAGAAGCGAGGACGACGGTCCGGATGTGCCCCCACAGCCCGTTAGGAACAAGAGGAGAACCTCGTCCTAACGTGAGCAAGGTTCGAGGCCTAGCCACAGAGTCTGCGGCAAGCTTCACTACAGAAGACGAGGTCTCCTTCGGACCTCAGCTTCAACTTCGGTGTCAGCATCAGCGGGAAACGGGATCTCCCCCAAGCGATCATAACCTTGACTGCAAAAGAGGAGGTCTCCCCCGAACCGACTTCGGTTGATGAAGGCGATGTCAACTCCGACTCTGACCACGGGGGGCGACATTGACTCCGGCCTCAACGTCGACTTCACCAATTTTGGCTGGAAACGAGTCCCATCCCAACTCCAAACACCGACTGAAGATGAGGTCTCCCCCAAGCCTCAGCCTCAACTTCAGCGTCAATCTTGGCTGGAGATGAGACCTCCCCGAGCTTCAGATGCGGAGCCTGGGACTGGAAGAAGACTTCGGCAGTCGCCTGTTTTGGTACTCCCTTCCTTCAATTTTTGAACTCGGGAGTGGGGGGGCTACTGTTGGGGATAAATCCCGCTCCTGCCGAAGCCCGGCCCAACGCTCAGCCCAATGTAACCGGTAGCTGCTGAAAAGCTTCAGCGCCAGGCGCCAGGCCGAGCCCCTAGGACGGCCGAACTGCTTAGAGGCCGAACTCCCCTGCACCAAGGTCTCGGCCGAACTGCTTAGAGGCCGAACCCCCCTGTACCGAGGCCCGGGCCGAACTGCCTAGAGGACGAACTCCCACCGCCAGCCGAACTTCGTGACGGCCGAGCTCCTTGGACTCCAAGCGGCTGGACTTCTTCAGGAGACGGACTTCCCAGACGCCCGTTCGGCCATCCGAGCTCCTCCCGGGTTTTCCCTGCAGCCGAACTCCTTCGGACTTCCCACGGCCGAACTCCTTCGGACCGACTCCAAGCGAGCCCATGCAGCCGAACTCCTTCGGACCGACCCTAGGCGACCGAACTCCTCAGCGAGCCCTGGCCGAACCAACTAGCGACCGAAGTCCTTCAACTGGCCTGCCGAGCTCCTTCGAACCTCTCAGCGGCCGAACTCCTTCGGGCCGACTCCAAGCGGCCGAGCTTCAATGAAGTCCTCTCAGCGGCCGAACTCCTCAGCAGTCGTCACTGGGCCGAACCCCTCAGCGGTCGCCCTCATCAAACTTCGGCCGACCGAGCTCCTACCGAACTCTCGAGTGTCCAAGCCTCAGCCCGAGCCCAACAGCCGGCCGAACCCCAGACGGCCGAAGCTTCACTCCTCAAGCAGCCGAACTCTTCTGCGGACGAGCCTTAGCTGCATACCTCTTGCCAGACCGCTGTGGGAGCCGAACTCCCTCCATCTCCTCTTCGGGAGCCCGAACTCCCCCGAAATGGGCACACGACGAAGGCCTCGACCCTTCATTCGGCAAGTCTGCAACATTACTATCAGTCAGTCCGCGTACCATCGGTCAGTCCGCCGCGGCGATAGCGACCCACTGCCAGGCGGCGATGGCTGTCACCCTCAATCCGCCGCACACGGCACCAAGTGGGACTGATCTCCGCCGAACCTCGAGCGGGTGCTGGTTGGTGTTGTCTACCAGCACGCGCTGCAGTGTCACCAACAATCTCCATGCTGCCGACGACTCTCTGCCAGACGGCACAGCCCACCATCAACTGAGCTCCGCTATAAAAGGACCCTCCCGGACATACTAGGCTAAGCTCTCTGAACTCTCGACTCTCTAAAGCTCCCCTCCACATCTCTAAGCTCGGAACTCATTCCGGGCACTCATTACTGTTGGTCGGAAACTAACTTGACCGTCGAGGGTTTCCCTGCCGGAGCCACCCACCCCACCGGCCGGGCGGGACTTCGTTTCTGCAGTCCCCGTGGCGGCGCCCAGCGGCCTCGATTGCGGCGACCCCGGCGGCGACGGATTTCTGCAACCAACATAAGGAGCAGTTTCAAAAGAGCATAATCCTACCTCACTTCTTCGTTCGACTCTGCAATACGGATCACTTGGTCATTGATAATCGCTGCCGTATAGTCGCGACATATAGCATGCAGTTATAAAACTCAAGTGGATCTAATGCGGTAGAAGTCTACAGTAGAGATCTAGTAGTTTAAAACTTGGCCATGCGATCTATCACAATTATAACCTGCTTGCGTCGAATCATTATGAATACTTGTGTTATACTGCATATAAATCAGACTAGTCGTTAAGAATACTCTAATGCTATTTACGTTTTAACTGCTCCATTTTTTTTTCAATTTATGTATTTAATTACCATACTCACATTAGATTAATATCATTCAGAGATCAGCTCGCAATAGACTCGCCTCGATCCCGATGGCCCCTAACTTCGTCTGAGTCAAAAAAATTCGATTCAATCAACAGACGATCGATCGATATTAGTAGATGGAAGACCTCTTTGGATTCACAAAAATCTAGCAATAGATCTCGGTGATTTTGAAGCATACTAAAAATTTTACTGTCAATCAATATCAGTTATCTTGTCAATTTAGTATAAGTATTAGTTTCGACCCGTTAAAAGTGATAAAATGTGTCAAAGACCAACTATGCCGATTATGAGATATAAGTTTTTTTATAAATGATCTTAACTACTAATTTTAAATCATTGTTTTATATGGTGACAATAAATTATTATCATGAGATGATAGACGATCAAATTATACTCTCCTATAATCATTCTAAAACTTCACTGGTTGTTATGCTCGTGCTTTTTGCAATATCTATTTAACATGAAATGTTTATCATAAAAATATCATTTGAATTACTATATCACATATAAAAATAAAATTATAATAAATGATATTTAACGTAAAAATTATCCTATAATCGAAGCACAGAGGGTGGGTTTAATTCTTTGATCGGCTTTGTTCTAATTTAAGCGTCAAAATCATCTTACAAATCTGATCCATCGGATAAGATATCCGATTCGAAGTGAAAACTTTGATAGTATCTAACAAACTATCACGAGATTATCGTTGATAAGAGGCTTTTTAGATCCATCGAAAGTCTTCTATCAGATATCATCGCGATCATCAATTCATGACATCGAAATCAATTTTCCTATCGATAAGCCTAGGGACCATCGGATTCGAGCGAACCTTTTTGTCGATATACACCAAGATAATTATTTAGATTAATGAACGATGAAGTAAACATATAAATTTTAAAATTATATAATATTTTAAAAAAATAAAAATAAATAATATTATTTCAATCTATGCATGCGGTTATAAAAAAATCGCTGCGATAATTCAGAGGTATATCGTAATCATAGCATTTTAGACAGATATATCCGGATGTTATCGGATTATAACTCATAGACTCTATGGCACGTGTATTCGATAATGCCGCTGTCTGTAAGGTTAGGTTAAAATAAATTTTTAAATTTTTTTCGTGTTCTTATCGCTGCTGCGTCTCTTCTTCCCTCTACTCTCTCCCTCCTCCTCTCATATATGAGGCTCCTCCCCTCCTTACCGACGATCGTCGCCCTCCTCCCCCTTCGGTCCGGCATCGCACCCTCTCCCCCCTCCTGTCACCCCCCCATCCGCCTGCCCCGCCGCGCCCGCCACCATCCTCACGCCACTCCCCTCCACCGCCCTGCTCCACCACCGTCCCCCACCTTTCGGCTCTCCATCCCCCACTGACCCCCCCCACCTCCCGCGCCCCCATTCACCCGAAATCTCCTCACCGATCCTGCACTACCCCATCTCGCCCCCCTCCGACTGGCCCCCTCTGATCGCCCCTTCCAGCGAACCCCCCTCCACCCTCACTCGGCCGCCCCGAAAGCCCCCCCCGCTCCTCCATCGATCCTCCTCGGTCCCAACGAACCTCCTCCCGATGAACCCTCCCATCCAACCCTCCTTCGGGCCCAATGTAAACCCCCGCCACCAATCCATCATACCAATTCTGAACTCTCCTCCGATCGAGTTGAAGCCTCCCTCGACTCATCATCCACTGTGCCCTCTTCCCGCCTTCCCTTCCAACCACCCCCTGCTCTCCTCTCTCTCCTCTCTTTTCTCTTTTCTCTCTTTCTATCTCACTATCTTGCTTTTATTCGCAAGTTACCTCTAGTGCCATCGTCCTCCTCTAGCATCATCAATAGCGACCCTCGAAGCTTTTGATGTGACCCACTCTCTATAGCTGTAGATATATTTTTTTTAATTTTATAGTATATATTTAATCATTATATTTATAATAATTTATAAAATATTTAATAAATATTATAAATATTTATTATAAATATTATAATTATCTGTATGTCGTAGTTTTAAGGTGGTGCCGTGGCGGTAGCCTTGGCCGTGCCATGTCGATGGCTATGGACTAAATCTGTCAACAGATTGGATTTGGATTGGAATCTAGATATTCAGATCTGGATTCAATTTTAATTACTAGTATCGAATTCGAATCTAAATACCGGATGAATCTGTACTTGAGAGAGGAAGGGAGGGATCCGACCTTGCCGCCATCATTGGGAGGAAGGAGGTCCAGCCTCGCCGGCGAGGGAGATCGAGAGAGGGAGAGTGGGAGATCGAGAGAGTAAGAGAGGAAGGGAGGAGGTCCAGCCTCATCGGCATCACTGGGAGGGATGGGGTCCGACCTTACCGACGAGGGAGATCGAGAGAGTGAGAGAGGGAGGGATGGGGTCCGACCTCGCCGACGAGGAAGATCGAGAGAGGAAGAGAGGAAGATCGAGAGATGAAAAAACTGAGATGGAGGGGTTCAGCCTTGTCGCCATCGCCGATGAGAGAGATCGAGAGAGGGAGTGATCGAGGGGATGGCACATAGCCGAGCCGACTCGGATACGCAGTTGAGTCAGCTCGGGCCATGATCGAGCCGACTGGGGGAGGACCCTAGCCGGATATCTCAGACATGGAGCCGGCTCGACTTTCGAATGAATAGAATTTGATATATCATGATATTATATTAATTAATATTTAACATTGTAGGTCACGATAGCACCGAAATACCATCTAGCTTTCACCCATGCCTCTCGGTGGGTTATGCATAGTTCCATATTCGAGAAGCAGTCGGAGCATACTCCATCCATCTTGGCATCGACTGCTTAGAAAGCTTCACCGACAGCATCTACTCCACCGACGGTATCTACTCCACCGACAACTGAGCCTCTACCATCGCAAGCATCTGAATGTACGTTTTTATTATATTAATATAATTTTATTTTTTATATAGTATTTGTATACTTATATATTTATATAACGTATTTGCATTGCAGGTGCATCATCAAGCCAGATATTTCATAGTTCTATATGTATGGCACACGTGTGGAACCGCCAGCATCAAGTGATGGTGTAGTATGATATAGAAGGGACGCCGATAGGAGAGATCGTGTGGGAGATGCATTCCCATAAAGCCCATAGATTGGCGTTTGATGGATGCTGCCATAAGAAATCGAATATGGGAGAAGATATGGATAAGTACATGCATTTTAGTTATATTTATGCATTTTATATGTTTACACTATATATGTTTGATTAGAATAATTTTCTAACTAATTTTTGATAAATTTGTGCAGAGGAGCTACGACTTTCTCGATCATTAGAGGGCATAAGATGCCCGACTGAAGAAGATCGGAGAGTTGTACCAGGGTTACAAGATCAAGCTCCATAAAGGATGGCTCGAGCACTGATGAGATACTCTGGAGGAGCTTGTTCTCTGGATACAGAACTATCCTTCGAGTCAGTAGGAGAGGATGGTTAGACACTGAAGGAGCTAGGAGTTTGAGATAAAATTTCTAACTTTAAAATTTTTTAATATACTTAAAATTTTATTAAAATATTTTTTAAATATTTATTATTTATTTGAATACTTGTTAGGCTATCTTTCATCAGAACTAGGAGAACCGTGCAGCCCAGGAGTATACGCACACTCTAGGCCGTGAGTCTATGGTCAGTCATATGCATAGAGAGGTAATTAATTCTAAATCTTACTAAATAAATTAAATTTATATTTTTTATCATCTTTCTGATAAATTTATTCTTTATTATAGTTGATGAGAGATGGAGTGATGTCCAACCATAGCGAGATCCTTCGATCCAACCGCACAGATAAAACAGACAGACGATGAATGCCGCAATCAAACTTATTTTTATAAGTATTAAATATATTAGTATATATGATTAGTATTATAGTATTTCTTATAAAATTTTATTTTAATTTATAATTATAGGATTAGTTAGATGCACTCGCAAGCAAGGGCCCGGATACCTCTGGGCCCTATGACCATCTATCACAGGTCTTGGGGTCTGAGCACTCTGGAAGGATCCGATGTAGGCCAAGACACACGTCGATGAGCTATTGATCCGAAGCGAGCATCTCCTCATAGACTTCTGATGTCGTCAATCGGGAGGAGCTTGAGGAGGCGTTAGCATGGGCAGATCATGCTGTGATGCAGGCAGATCAGGCTGAGGAGTGTGCATCTCATTTGGAGGACATCGTGAGAGACATGATGTTGACGCTCAGCATACGTTTTGAAGTCACGGGCTTCGAGAATATGTTGGCCCATATTTTAGCTCCAGCTCTGGCTCTAGCTCCGGCTCCAGCTCCCAATGACGACGACGACGATGATGATGTAGATTTATGAGACTTTTGATGTATTTTATTTTTTAAAAAATATTATAATAAATTTTATTTGATAATAAAATTTTAGTATTTTAGAATAATTTTTATATTTATTATATTTTTTTATGTTATATATCTATATTTATCAGATAAAATATATAAAAAAAATATTTTTTTTAATTATTCAAGATCTACGACAGCGGTTTTATAACCGCTGGGATATCCATGCCAACCGCTGCCATAGGTCCGATGCCAATCACTACACTAGACTTATAGCAGTGGTTAAGAAATCGCTGCTATAGATTACCTATGATAGTGGTTATGTAACCGCTGCTATAGATATCCTATGATAACGGTTACATAACTGCTGTGATAGGTTGATCTATTGCAATAGTTTATAAATTACTGTAATAAACTATCTATGTCAGCGATTCTAACAACCACTGTAACAACCGCTGTCATAGAGCTATGGTGACGGTCGTAGTAGCAGTGGTTAGAAAATAGCTACTATAGCCTATGGTAGTAGTTTTTTGGGCTACAGCAGCGGTTACAAACCACTGCCATAGCCCTTTTTTGTAGTAGTAAATGGATTCCATGAAGATCAATGATGTATGGACATTAATTGATTCACCTGAAGGGGTTAAACCCATTGGGTGTAAATGGATATTCAAAAGAAAAAGAGACGCAAATGGAAAGGTGGAGATGTATAAAGCCCATCTGGTTGCCAAGGGATATCGTCAACGTTATGGTATTGACAATGACAAGACATTTTCTTCAGTGGCAATGCTCAAATCCATTCGAATAATGCTTGCAATAGCTATCCACTTGGACTATGAGATCTGACAGATGGATGTGATGACGACTTTCCTAAATGGAGAGCTAATCGAAGAGATATATATGATACAACCTGAGGGGTTCACATCTATAGATGAGTCCAAGGTGTGCAGGCTTTAGAAATTCATTTATGGATTAAAGCAAGTATCTCGGAGTTGGAACATGCATTTTAATAAAGTGATCAAAATGTATGGCTTCGTTAAGAATGGAAAAGAATCCTGCATTTACAAATGGGCAAATGGTCTAGCAGTGGTATTTTTTATTTTATACGTAGATGACATTCTCTTAATCGAGAATGACATCTCTGCACTATAAGGAATAAAAGTTTGGTTGTTATCACAGTTCTCTATGAAGGACTTGGGTGAAGCATCCTACATCCTAGGAATAAAGATCTATAGGGATAGATTTAAAAGGATGCTTGGTATATCCCAATCCACGTACATAGAACTGTGTTGAAGAGGTTCAGTATGGAGAATTCCAAAAAAGACTATCTTTCGATAGGCCAAAAAAATTTTCTCTCTAAGAAGGATTGTCTGATAACTCCTAAAGAGAGAGAATGTAGGAGTAGAATTTCATAATACTTCGACAGTAGGGTCTATTATATATGCAATGATATGTACGAGATCAGACATGGTATACTCACTAGGAGTAGTGAGTAGATACCAG
Organism: Cocos nucifera; assembly: GCA_006176705.1. NCBI lineage: Eukaryota > Viridiplantae > Streptophyta > Magnoliopsida > Arecales > Arecaceae > Cocos > Cocos nucifera. The sequence continues at coordinate 1,295,201 of QRFJ01000359.1, read as the reverse complement.
TCTGACCCTGGAGAAAATTACTGGAAGATGGTTAAAACCATCCTTAGGTATTTGAGAAATACTAAGAATCAATGGTTAATTTATGATGAATCAGATATGAAACTTATGGGGTTTACAGACTCCATATTTCAATTTGACCATGATGACAGTAAAAATGTGTCAGAATATATCTTTACTTTAAATGATAGAGCCGTCTGCTGAAAAAGTTTCAAGCAACATACAGTGGTTGACTCTATTTGTGAAACAGAGTATATGGCAACATCAGATGCAGCAAAAAAAGCTGTATGACTGAAGAAGTTCATCATCGAGCTCAAAGTAGCACCCTCCATTGATGGTCCAGTCTTGCTCTACTGTAATGCAATAAACAAAAGTAATAAACATTCAGAAAATGTTATGCAATAAACAAAAGCAATATCCATTAATAAATAGTCTCTAATATGTACACTAATCAATTAATGGGTCTATCGTTATGCAATGCAATAAACAAAAGCAATAAGATATAAATATCCAAAAAATATTATGCAATAAATTCTACAACATGAATTATATTCATAAATAATTAAGGATGAGCGACAGTCGTAGATCCTATCTCTTGCACGAACCTTGATGTTAATCTAGAAACCTAAAAGAAGAATAAAGTAGATGATGGTGGCACCTTAGGACTTAAAGTTGGAACCTTAGAAAGACATATCAAATTCTATTTGCTCAAAAGTCGAGCCGACTCCATGCCTAAGACATCCAGCTCAGTTCCTCCCCCAGCCGGCTTGATCACGGTTCGAGCTGGCTCGACTGCGTATCCGAGCCAGCTCGACTGCGTATCCAAGCCGGCTCGACTGTGTGCCATCCCCTCGATCACTCCCTCTCTTCCTCTCTCGATCTCTCTCACCGACAATAGCGGTGAGGCTGAACCCCTCCCTCCCAGCTTTTCCATCTCTCGATCTTCTTCTCTTTCTCTCTCGATCTCTCTCGTCGATGAGGTCAGACCCCATCCCTCCCTCTCTCACTCTCTCAATCTCCCTCACCAGCAAGGCCAGACCCCATCCCTTCCAATGACGTCGGCGAGGTCGGACCCTCTTCCTTCCTCTCTCACTCTCTCGATCTCCACTCTCCTCTCTCGATCTTCCTCATCGGCGAGGCCGGATCCCCCTCCTCCCAATGATAGCGACGAGGTTGGACCCCTCCTCCCAATGATGGCAACGAGGCCAGATCCCTTCCTTCCTCCTCTCCCTCTCTCGATCTTCCTCGCCGACGATGGTGGTGAGGTTGGACCCCCTCCCTCCCTCCCACTCTCGATCTCTCTTACCGATGGCCGACGAGCGACCGGCCCTCCCTCTCAATTTGTCGGTCTCCCTTTTAGTTTCTCCATTTCTTAGTTTTGGATCTCGAAATCGAGTCTAGCCTTTCAAAATCCATTAAAATTTGGGTCTAGTACTTCAAGTACAGACTTGTCAGGTATTTGGATTTGGATCCGGTACCAGTAATTAAAATTAAATTCGAATCTGAATATCCAGATTCCAATCTAAAAACTACGGCATACAGATAATTATAATATTTATAATAAATATTTATAATATTTATTATAAATATTTTATAAATTATTATAAATATATATGATTAATAAATAATACTATAAAATTAAAAAAAATTATACTTATGGCTATAGAGAGTGGGTCGCACCGAAAGCTCCGAGGGTCATCGGCGATGACGCTAGAAGAGGACGATGGCACTTGAGATAACCTACGAAATAAAAGCAAGATTGTGAGATAGAGAAGAGAGAGAAAGAAGAAAGAGAGAGAGAGAGAGAGAGAGCAGGAGCGGTCGGGGAGGGGGGTCAGGAGGAGGGGGCATAGTGATGAGGAGGCCTAGGAGGCATAGTGATGGAAGGATCGATGATCGGGATGGGGAGTGTGGGAGGTGTGGGGGCTAGATGGGGGGTGGGGGAGGGACGATCGGAGATGGAGGAAGGAGGGGCGGTCGGGGGGAGGGTGGGGGGGGGGTGGGGGTGGCGGGGAGGGACGGCCAGAGATGGAGGGTTTGGGGGATGGCAGGGTGGCGGGGAGGGAGGCGGTGGGGATGGGGAAGGAGGGGCGATCGAGGGAGGGTGGGGGGTGGCGGGAAGGGCCGGCCAGAGATGGGAGGGCTAGGGGTGGCAGGTGGCGGAGAGGGGTGTCGTTGGGGATGGGGGAAGGAGGGGCGACCGGGGGAGGGTGGGGGGGCGGGTGGGGGGTGGCGAGGAGGAGCGACCAAGGATGGGGGAAGGTAGGGCGGCCCGGGGGGAGGGTGGGGGGTCGGGTGGGGGATGGTGGGTGGCGGGCAGGGGCGGCCGAAGATGGGGGGCTGGAGGGGGATGGGGAAGGAGGGGCGGCGCTGGCCAAAGGGGAAGGAGGGCGATGCCGGTCAAGGGGGGAAGAAGCCTCACTGATAATGGAGAGGAGGGGGAGAGATAGAGAGAGAGATCGAGCACGCACGAAAGAAAAGCAGAAAAAATTTAAAAATTTTTAACCTAACATACGACAGCGATTATCGAATCACTGCCATAGATCTACGATAGCAGTTATCCAAAATCACCGTCATAAATCTATGGCAGTAGTTCTATAACCACTGTTGTAGATCTATAGCAGCGATTTTTGACAACCGCTATCATAGATTGAAATTATTTTTTTTTAATTTTTTTTAAAATATTATATAATTTTAAAATTTAATATTTATCTTCATCATTCATTATCTAAATAATTATCATTAGAGTGTCATCGCAAAAGATCGCCTCGATCCGATGGCCCTAGCTTCATCGATTAAAAAAATTTGATTTCGACAATCATGAATGATGATGCGATGATTTGATAGATGAAGACCTTCGATGGATCTAAAAACCTATAACAATGATCTCGATGATGTTTGTAGCATACTATCAAAGTTTCACTTCAATCGGATATCGTTATCATGATCAATTTAGTACGGAATGATTTCGACCGTTAAATTAGAAACAAGCGATCAAAGAATTAAACGGCATTCGATTATAAGATAATTTTTTAGTTAAATAATCTTTATTATAATTTTAAATATTTTATATGGTGATGATAGTAAAATTCAAATTATTTTTGTATAAACTGTTCATGTTAAGCAGATATTGCAAAAAAACGAGCATAACAACCAGTGAAGTTTTAGAATGGTTATTAGGAGATGTATAGTTTTAGATCGTGCTTTATCTCATGAGTTAAATTTTATAATCACCATAAAAAAAATGATTAAAATAGTAGCTAAGATCATTTATAAAAAAAATTATCTCATAATCGGACATCATTTGGTCCTTTGATCACTCATTTATCATTTAACGGTCGAAACTAATCTATACTAAATTGACCAAGATAACGATATCTGATTGAAGTAAAATTTTGATAGTATGCTACAAACATCACCAAGATCATAGTTGCAGATTTTTGGATCCATAGAAGGTCTCCATCTATCAAATCATCGCATCGTCGTTCATGATTGTTGAAATCAAATTTTTTTGATCGACGAAGTTAGGGCCATCGGATCGAGGCGATCTTTTGCGATGATATTCTAATGATAATTATTTAGATAATAAATGATGACGATGGACATTAAATTTTAAAATTATATAATATTGTTAAAAAATATAAATATATGGCAGCAGTTATAATTAACCGTTACCATAAATAAGCTTATAGCAGTAGTTCATACTAACTACTGCTATAGGTCTGACTTATGGCAGTGGTTTTACTAACCACTGCTATAGGTCTGCTATAGTTTCGACCTATAGCAGCGGTTATAATAAATTGCTGCTATAGATCGATCTATGGCAGTAGTTTTTTATAACCGCTACTATAGGTCAATCTATGGTAGCAATTTTCTATAACCGCTACTATAGATCCGACCTACGACAGTGGTTTTTATTAACCACTGCTATATGTCGGACCTATGGCAACGGTTACAAAAATCGCCACCATAGGTCCGATCTATTGCAGTGGTTAACGAAAATCGCTGCCGTAGGATCTATGGCAGTGGTTTTGAAAACTACTACCATAGTATATGTTGGTGCAGAAATCCGTCGCCGCCGGAGGTCGCCGCAATCGAAGACCGCTGGGCGCCGCCGGGGACCTGCAAAACGAAGTCCCGCCCGGAACTGGTGGGGTGGTGGCTCCGGCAGGACCCTCCGACGGTCAAGTTAGTTTCCGACCAACAGTAATGGAGTGCCCGGAATGAGTTTCGGAGCTTAGAGATGTGGGGGAGAGCTTAGAGAGTCGAGAGTTCAGAGAGCTTAGCCTTAGTATGTCGGGAGGGGTCCTTTATAGCGGAGCTCAGTTGATGGTGACGGCTGTGCCGTCTGGCAGAGAGTCGTCGGGCAGCATGGAGCTTGATGGTGACAACTGCAGCCGCATGCTGGCGGACCGCTCGAGGTTCGGCGGAGTCAGTCCCACTGGTGCCGTGTGCGGCGGATTGAGGGTGACAGCCATCGCCGCCTGGCAGTGGGTCGCTATCGCCCGCGGCGGACTGACCGATGGTACGGCGGACTGACTGATAGTAATGGTTGCCGAGCTTGCCGAATGAAGGGTTGAAGGCCTTCGTCGTGTGCCCATTTCGGGGGAGTTCGGGCTCCCGAAGAGGAAGATGGGAGGGAGTTCGGCTCCCACAGGCGTCTGGCAAGAGGTATGCAGCTAAGGCTCGTCCGCAGAAGAGTTCGGCTGCTGAGGAGTTGAAGCTCGGCCGTCTGGGGTTCGGCCGGCTGTTGGGCTCGGGCTGAGGCTTGGACACTCGAGAGTTCGGTAGGAGCTCGGTCGGCCGAAGTTTGATGAGGGCGACCGCTGAGGGGTTCGGCCCAGTGACGACTGCTGAGGAGTTCGGCCGTTGAGAGGACTTCATTGAAGCTCGGCCGCTTGGAGTCGGCCCGAAGGAGTTCGGCCGCTGAGAGGTTCGAAGGAGCTCGGCAGGCCAGTTGAAGGACTTCGGTCGCTAGTTGGTTCGGCCAGGGCTCGCTGAGGAGTTCGGTCGCCTAGGGTCGGTCCGAAGGAGTTCGGCCGTGGGAAGCCGAAGGAGTTCGGCCGTGGGGTCCGAAGGAGTTCGGCTGCATGGACTCGCCTGGGGTCGGTCCGAAGGAGTTCGGCCGCATGGACTCGCCTGGGGTCGGTCCGAAGGAGTTCGGCCGTGGGATTCGAAGGAGTTCGGCTGTGGGATTCGAAGGAGTTCAGCTGAAGGGAAAACCTGGGAAAAGCTCGGATGGCCGAACGGGCGTCTGGGAGGAGTCCGCCTCCTGAAGAAGTCCAGCCGCTTGGAGTCCAAGGAGCTCGGCCGTCAGGAAGTTCGGCTGGCGGTGGGAGTTCGCCCTCTAAGCAGTTCGGCCGAGACCTTGGTGCAGGGGAGTTCGGCCTCTAAGCGGTTCGGCCGTCTTAGGGGCTTGGTCTGGCGCCTGGCGCTGAAGCTCTTCAGCAGCTACTGGTTACATTGGGCTGAGCGTCGGACCGGGCTTCGGCAGGAGCGGGATTTATCCCCAACAATAGCCCCCCCACTCCCGAGTTCAAGAATTGAAGGAAGGGAGTACCAAAACAGGCGACTGCCGAAGTCTTCTTCCAGACTCCGCATTGGTTGCAGCTGAAGCTCGGGGGGGGTTTCATCCCCAGTCGAAGTTTGGAGTTGAAGTGGGACTCATTTTCAGCCAAAATTGGTGAAGTCGTCGTTGAGGCCGGAGTCAATGTCGCCCCCCGTGGTCAGGGTCGGAGTTGACATTGCCTTCATCAACCGAAGTCGATTCGGGGGAGACCTCCTCTTTCGCAGTCAAGGTTATGATTGCTTGGGGGAGATCCCGTCTCCCGCTGATGCTGACACCGAAGTTGAAGCTGAGGTCCGAAGGAGACCTCGTCTTCTGTAGAGAAGCTTGCCGTAGACTCTGTGGCTAGGCCTTGAACCTTGCTCACGTTAGGACGAGGTTCTCCTCTTGTTCCTAACGGGCCGTGGAGGCACATCCGGACCGTCGTCCGAGCTTCTCCCCCCATCCCGTCCTTCGTGAACGGGGTCTTCGACTTTTCTCACGCTAGGACGAGGTTCTCCTCCCGTTCCTAGCCGGCTGTGGGGGCACATGGGGACCGTCGTCCTCGCTTCTCCCCCCATCCCGTCCTTGGTGGACGGGGCCTTCGACTTTGCTCGTGCTAGGACGAGGTTCTCCTCCTGTTCCTAGCCGGCTGTGTGGGGGCACATGAGGACCGTCGTCCTCCTTCTCCCCCCATCCCGTCCTTGGTGGACGGGGCCTTTGACTTTGCTCGTGCTAGGACGAGGTTCTCCTCCTGTTCCTAGCCGGCTGTGGGGGCACGTGAGGACCGTCGTCCTCGCTTCTCCCCCCATCCCGTCCTTTGTGGACGGGGCCTTTGACTTTGCTCGTGCTAGGACGAGGTTCTCCTCCTGTTCCTAGCCGGCTGTGGGGGCACATAAGAGGACCGTCGTCCTAGGGCTTCTCCCCCCATCCCATCCTTTGTGGACGGGGCCTTTGACTTTGCTCGTGCTAGGACGAGGTTCTCCTCCTGTTCCTAAGCCGGCTGTGGGGCACATGAGGGACCGTCGTCCTCGCGTCTCCCCCATCCCGTCCTTTGTGGACGGGGCCTTCGACTTTGCTCGTGCTAGGACGAGGTTCTCCTCCTGTTCCTAAGCCGGCTGTGGGGGCACATGAGGACCGTCGTCCTCGCTTCTCCCCCCATCCCGTCCTTTGTGGACGGGGCCTTCGACTTTGCCGAGAATTCGAGTTAGAGGAGCGGGTCGTAGTTGCGGAACCTTCCGAGAGGGGGGCTTCGTTCCGTCCTTGCCAGCGCCGAACTTTATTTCGGAGGTTGAGTTGAGGAGTTCGGCTTTCCACCGAGCTTCATTTTACCTTGATGCCGAGCTTTGGGGGGAGCCTAGCTTTTCTTCGAGCCGAACTTCATTCCTCTTTCCCACGAGACCCGCCGTGGGAGAACTTTCTGCTGCTCTTGTTCGGACGAGCTCGAGGGGAGCTCGGTTTTTCTCGCCCGAACTTCGTTCCGCCTTCAGTGAACACTTTGTAGGCGGTTCCTTTGGGGGACATTCTGGAGCGTGAGTTCGGCCTTACTTGTGCCGAACTTCGTTCCACTTTCTCGCGGAAGCTTCCGCGGGAGGACTTCATACTTCTTTGTCGGAGCTTCCTCACTGACGGGCTCATAGGTGGGTTCGGCCTTCCTCGCGCCGAACTTCATTCCGCTTCAGCGGGGGAACTTCTGCTCTCCGTTCCTCTCTTAGGGGCGATTGGGCTCCTCCCTAAGGCTGATTCCTCCGCATTTCTTCGGCAATAAGTTCCGGGGTGGACGACCTCCTCATGCTGAACTCCTCAATTCGGTGCAAGCTCTTGTTGCTGGGAGACGACGAATCGCTGATGCACCGAGATCTTTCTAGGGGCCATGTGAATGACGCCGTAAGGTGGCCGACCTTCTTGTAGTCTGGCTACGGCAGCACCCTTAGCCGATCTTTTTCTGCTTCAGGCCGGTACCGGAGGAATTTACCCAGCCGACCCGTTCTGACGAGCTCCTCATCTTTCAATTTTGAAGGCTTCCTCCGCACGGGCATATCTCTCGGCTCGAGCCAGCAGGTCGGCGAAGTCCCTGGGATACCTTTTTTCCAGAGAGAACAGCAAGCTATTTTTCTGAAGGCCGCCCTTAAGTGCGGCCATCGCGACAGACTGGTTCAGGTCCCGGACTTCCAATGCCGCGGCGTTGAATCGAGTGACGTAAGTTCGGATGGATTCCCCTTGCTTCTGCTTGACGCTCATCAGGGAATCTGAACCTCGGCTCGGTCGTCGGCTGCTGATGAAGTGGGCCGCGAACCGACTGCTCATCTGGTCGAAAGAGAAGATCGTGTTGGGCTTCAACGCCGAGTACCAGTTCCTCGCAGCTCCCTTTAAGGTAGACGGGAAGGCTCGGCACAGCACGGCATCTGAAGCGCCGTGAAGCAGCATCATGGCCCGGAAGGCCCCCAGGTGATCAACCGGATCAGAAGTTCCATCGTAGCTTTCCAGTTGAGGGAGCTCGAAGGTCGGTGGAACAGGTTCTTGCATGATTTTCTGCGAGAAAGGAGGGTCTGCACAAACGTCGTCACCACGCGAGGGGGGACGAAGTTCTTCAATTCGCCGGTTCATTTCCGAGAGCCTTTGGCCCAGCAGGTCCTCCCGGTCTCTGATCTCCAAGGCTTTCTGGTGAGATGGGCGCGAGGCTTCACCCTTGGTCGATCTATGATCCGAACAAGGGCTCTCCCTCCTCCGCCTCTCCAACCCGGGTATCGGAGGTCGGGCTGCCCAGGCCGGTCGCTCTCGGACTGGATCATCCGACCTCGGAAAGCCCCGCGCCGGTCGGGCTGGCACTGGGACTTGTCGGTGCAGCACCGCCTGCACCGCCTCCGTGAGACCGCGAACGTGCTGGATGAGCTGGTTGAACTGCTCCGTATCCACTGCGGTTATTGACGGGGGCTGAGTCACCGGGGCCGGAGCAGGGAAAGACGGACTCGGAGGGGATCGAGCCGCGGAAGCCGTCGAGCGCCGCGTCGAAGCCCTTCTGGGGGGCATTTCCTCTTTCCAGAGAAGGAATACTGAAGAGGGAGGAGAGAGATCCGGAGCAGGGGAGGGAAATCGTCGCCGAGCACTCCTTTAAGAACAAGGGAACCTCGAAGTTTCAATCCCTTGTTCCCACAGACGGCGCCAATCTGTTGGTGCAGAAATCCGTCGCCGCCGGAGGTCGCCGCAATCGAGGCCGCTGGGCGCCGCCGGGGACCTGCAAAACGAAGTCCCGCCCGGAACCGGTGGGGTGGTGGCTCCGGCAGGACCCTCCGACGGTCAAGTTAGTTTCCGACCAACAGTAATGGAGTGCTCGGAATGAGTTCCGGAGCTTAGAGATGTGGGGGAGAGCTTAGAGAGTCGAGAGTTCAGAGAGCTTAGCCTTAGTATGTCGGGAGGGGTCCTTTTATAGCGGAGCTCAGTTGATGGTGACGGCTGTGCCGTCTGGCAGAGAGTCGTCGGGCAGCATGGAGCTTGATGGTGACAACTGCAGCCGCGTGCTGGCGGACCGCTCGAGGTTCGGCGGAGTCAGTCCCACTGGTGCCGTGTGCGGCGGATTGAGGGATGACAGCCATCGCCGCCTGGCAGTGGGTCGCTATCGCCCGCGGCGGACTGACCGATGGTACGGCGGACTGACTGATAGTAATGGTTGCAGAGCTTGCCGAATGAAGGGTTGAAGGCCTTCGTCGTGTGCCCATTTCGGGGGAGTTCGGGCTCCCGAAGAGGAAGATGGGAGGGAGTTCGGCTCCCACAGGCGTCTGGCAAGAGGTATGCAGCTAAGGCTCGTCCGCAGAAGAGTTCGGCTGCTGAGGAGTTGAAGCTCGGCCGTCTGGGGTTCGGCCGGCTGTTGGGCTCGGGCTGAGGCTTGGACACTCGAGAGTTCGGTAGGAGCTCGGTCGGCCGAAGTTTGATGAGGGCGACCGCTGAGGGGTTCGGCCCAGTGACGACTGCTGAGGAGTTCGGCCGCTGAGAGGACTTCATTGAAGCTCGGCCGCTTGGAGTCGGCCCGAAGGAGTTCGGCCGCTGAGAGGTTCGAAGGAGCTCGGCAGGCCAGTTGAAGGACTTCGGTCGCTAGTTGGTTCGGCCAGGGCACGCTGAGGAGTTCGGTCGCCTAGGGTCGGTCCGAAGGAGTTCGGCCGTGGGAAGCCCGAAGGAGTTCGGCCGTGGGGTCCGAAGGAGTTCGGCTGCATGGACTCGCCTGGGGTCGGTCCGAAGGAGTTCGGCCGCATGGACTCGCCTGGGGTCGGTCCGAAGGAGTTCGGCCGTGGGATTCGAAGGAGTTCGGCTGTGGGATTCGAAGGAGTTCAGCTGAAGGGGAAAACCTGGGAAAAGCTCGGATGGCCGAACGGGCGTCTGGGAGGAGTCCGCCTCCTGAAGAAGTCCAGCCGCTTGGAGTCCAAGGAGCTCGGCCGTCAGGAAGTTCGGCTGGCGGTGGGAGTTCGCCCTCTAAGCAGTTCGGCCGAGACCTTGGTGCAGGGGAGTTCGGCCTCTAAGCGGTTCGGCCGTCTTAGGGGCTTGGTCTGGCGCCTGGCGCTGAAGCTCTTCAGCAGCTACTGGTTACATTGGGCTGAGCGTCGGACCGGGCTTCGGCAGGAGCGGGATTTATCCCCAACAGTATACATTGCCATAGACCATTTTTGTAGTAGTGTATGTTGATCCAAGCTGAAGGTTATGCACGGATGAAAGAGGTCTTCAAACTGAATGATGACAAGGCTACAAGAGAGCGGCAAGCAGGTGAACCCAGCTGGCCCGCACCTGAAAGAAAGCTGAGTGAAGCTCGGTCATGCTCCCAAACTTCTTTCGAGCGTAGACGAGCTTGAACTCCTCCTCGAGCTCGTCAATAGGAAAGTTTGGATCAAAGGATCCGATGGAACTCCCCTCCTAGAAGATTCAACAACTATGCTCTCTTGAATGCCTTCAAGACTCAGGTGCTAATAGAGATAAGGAAGCAGCTAGCAGAGCCTGGGAAGATGTGGACTCATCTAACCAAGCCCAACCCCAACAAGTACTACCTCTATCATTGTAACCATGGTCACGATACTGAAGAATGCATCTAGCTTCAGGACGAGATCGAGGCATTAATCAAAAGAGATTGACCGAATCGGTTCATCAGGCACCAACAAGAAAGGAGAGAAGATCGTCCGAGAGCCCCGTTACAACCTGGACCACCCCAGCAAGACGAGCTTCAAGAAGATCGGTCCCCTCTTGGAGTCATTAACACCATTACTGAGGGACATCAGCAAGGAGAGGCCAGCGAATCAGCAAAGCTGGCAAAGAAGCAGTGGACTGAAGAACCCATCACCTTTACTGAAGAAGATACCTAAGGAGTTCAGCTCCTGTACAATGATGCAGTTGTAGTTACTTTAAATACTACTGATTATGATATACGGTGCATTTTAATTGATAATGGAAGCTCTACTGATGTCTTATTTTATGATGCTTTTTCCAAAATATCCATATATGAAAATATGATGGCCCGATGAATTTTTCGTTGATAGAATTCACAGGTGATGCAGTACCGGCAGAAGAAATAATAACATTGCCTATGGTAGCCGATCGATATCCAAAGCGATCTACGGCACAAGTTGATTTTTTGGTAGTCAAAGCCCCCTCTGCCTATAATGCGATCTTTGACCGATTCGATTTGAATGCACTTCGGGCTATAGTTTCCACTTACTATCTGAAAATAAAGTTTCCAACCAGGTATAGAGTCAGGAAGGTCAGAGGAGATCAACCACTAGCTCGACACTGCTATAGTATTGCTTTACAGGAAGGAAGATAAGCATACCTTTGTCCAGTGGATGGAGTTGATGCTCATGATGATCTATTTGAAGAAAGAGGAGAATCCATCGATGACCTTGAGGAGATCCCTCTGAATGATGGAAATAAAGAATATACTGTGGAGATCAATTTGAACCTAAAAGGAGAAGTTAGAAAGCAGCTCGTCACCTTCTTATAAAAGAATGCTGATATCTTCGCCTAGGCACCTGCAGATATGCCTGAAATCGATGTAGAAGTAATGGAGCACCACCTGGACATAGATCTTAAGTGACGATCAGTGAAGTAGAAGAAACGTAGCTTTGCATCGGAGAGGTAGGAGGCGATAATGGATGAAGTTGACAAACTCCTTAAGATGGGATTCATTTGAGAAGTGCTTTATCTGGACTGGATTACAAATGTTGTCCTAGTTAAAAAGGCAAATGGCAAGTGGAGGATGTACATAGACTTCATATATTTGAACATAGCCTATCCGAAAGATAGCTATCCTCTATCCAAGATCGATCAGCTGGTGGACGCAACTTCGGACCATGAGCTCCTCACTTTCATTGATGCCTTCTTCGATTATAATCAAATCCGAATGGCATTAGAGGATGAGAAGAAGATTGCTTTTATTACCGACCGTGGTCTTTATTATTACAGGATCATATCATTTGGGTTTAAAAATGTAGGTGCAATATACCTGCGCTTGGTAGACAAAATTTTTAAGAAGTAGATCGACCACAACATAGAGATCTATGTAGATGATATGCTGGTCAAAAGCAGATTTTCCCCAAATCACATCACCGACCTTAAGGAGATCTTTAGTATCCCTTAAAAGTACAAGATGAAGCTGAATCCCATGAAATGTGCTTTTAGAGTAACCTTGGGAAAGTTTTTAGAATTCATGGTATCAAGCTGCGGCATCAAAGAAAACTCAAAGAAGATCAGAGCCATCAAAAAAATGACTGCCCCAAAAATAATAAAGTTCAATGCCTCACAGGCAAGGTGGCAGCCCTGAACCGCTTCGTGTCAAGATCGGCAGAGCACTGCATGCCCTTCTTCCAAGTACTCAAGCAGCCCAAGAACTTTAACTGAACTTCCGACTGCCAATGGGCCCTTGAAGAATTGAAGAGCTATCTCTGCTCACCTCTACTGCTTGCCAAATCTGAATTTGGAGAAGAATTATTCCTGTACCTTACCGTATCTCCCATAACTGTTGGGGCCGTACTAGTCAGAGAAGAGGCAAAAATTTAAAAGCCGATCTACTATATAAGCAGAGTCTTGAGGGATGCAGAAATAAGATATACCAAATTAGAAAAGCTAAGCTATGCCTTGTTGGTTACAGCCAGGAAGCTCCGATCTTACTTTTAGGGGCACACCATTGCACTCCTCACTGATCAACCCATCAAGATGGTTCTTCATCGACCCAATACCTCTAGCAGAGTGGCAAAGTGGGCGATTGAGCTAATCGAATTCGACATTCATTTTCAATCTCGACCGTTCATTAAAGCTCAGATATTGATCGATTTCATAGTGAAGTGCAATATATCGGAGGAGACTAAACCAGAGCGTTAAGAAGTTTTTATTCCTAGCTTCCCAGAAAAGAAGGCCGATCTCCTTGAAAACTTCTAGGCACTGTATGTGGATGGTTCATCCAATGCTTCCAGAGCAGGAGCGGGTTTGATTTCATTAATCTAGAAAGAGTTGTGGCAGAGTACGTATTATGCTTTGACTTTCTCGCCACTAACAATGGGGCAGAGTATGAAGCCCTACATGCAGGACTGAGGATAGCCAGAGAACTAAGAGTGCAATATTTGAAGGTCTACAGTGACTCAAAGCTGGTGGTGGGATAAGTTAATAACTTCTTTGAAGCCCAAGAGAAAATTATGAAAAAGTACTTGAAAAAGGTGAAGAGCTTAAGTTTGGCCTTTGACAATTTCGACATTCAGCAAATTTCTTAGACGGAGAATACTAGAGCTGACCTCCTTTCTAAGCTAGCCACCTTAGTCCCAAATGAACTACCAAAAGAAGTACTTTTTGAGGTTCTGCAACGCCCGAGTTTGGAAGAGCCCTAGGCGGTAATGCAAGTTGATCATAAGTCCAGCTAGATCGATCCATTGATAGTATATCTTAGGAAAAAAACTCCTCCCAAAGATCACAAAGAAGCTCAGAAGTTAAGAAATCAAGCTTCCCACCATATTTTGTATGAAAGCAAGTTGTATAAGAGATCGTACTCCTTACCACTCCTCAAGTGTCTTCAACCTTCAAAAGCCAGCTATACCTTGAGGGAAGTTCATGAGGAGAATTATGGAAATCATCTGGGAGTGAGATCTTTATCATACAAGTTGCTCCATCAAGAATATTATTAGTCGATAATGCATCAAGATGCGGTGGATTATGTAAGAAAGTGCGACAGGGGTCAAAGAAATATGAATATTCAGAGACAGTCGGCTTCGCAGCTCACACCATTGAGTGCCCCCAAGCCATTTGTACAGTGGGAGATGGACATACTCAGACCTTTCTCCATGGCATCTAGACAGCGAAAGTTTCTGCTAGTGATAGTAGATTATTTTACTAAGTGGGTCGAAGCCGAATCCTTAGTAAAAATCACTAAAGCTAAAGTGCAGGACTTCATCTAAAAGTCGACTGTTTGTAGATTTGGTCTACCTTGGATGCTGATCACTGATAACAGATGCCAGTTCATAGGTACAAAGTTCGCTAAGTTCTGCGAAGGTTTGAATAAATCTCATCATTTTACGTCAGTAGCTCATCTGCAAGTGAATGGTGAGGCAAAAGTAACTAATTGAACTTTACTTCAAGGAATAAAAGTCAGGCTTGAAAAAGCAAAAGGGATCTGAGTGAATGAATTCTATCATATGCTCTAGGTTTACTAAACTACTTAAAGATTATCCACTGGAGAAACATTCTTTGCGCTGGCCTTTAGGACAGAGGCGGTTATCCCGATCGAACTTGAACTTCCCTCAGTATGAGTAGAGGCCTTCAATGAACAAGACAACCTACAGGACCTCAGAGCAAACCTTGATTTACTGGAAGAAAAGAGAGAGAAAGCCTAGATCTAAATGGCAGCTTATAAGCAAAGGATAGCCCACTACTACAATTCAAGGATTAGAAGCAAAATCTTCAGAATAGGGGATCTCGTACTTCAACGAGCGGATGTTTTTCAATCTTAAAATCAAGAAAAGCTAACCCTGAATTGAAAAGATCCTTATGAGGTGGTGGAAACTGTCCAACCAGAAACATATTATCTAAAGAAACTCAGAGGATCTACGCTCTCAATGGTCTTGAAATTCAAAAAATCTATGAATGTACTACCAGTAATCCAATCCTAATAATTTTTTTTTATTTTAATATTTTTATTTCTTGGCACAAAATCTTATGATGATAGGGAATGATCCAACCGAATTTTGCTAATAAACAAAGCAGAAGACCTCTGATTATTTAAGATAGAAGGAGGGAAGAGGCTCTTTCAATGATCCTTTTATGCTCCAATACCTTTATCAGGGATAGAAGGAGGACCTCGTCCTGATAAAGAAAAGCCAACCCCTTCAGAAACGGGAGGAGAACCTCATTCTGATAGAAAAAAAGGAAGGCCAACCATATCAAAAATAGGAAGAGAACCTAATTCTGACATGGATGATGAAGACCTCTAATTATTTAAGACAAGCGAAAAGAGGCCCTTTCAACGATTCTTTTGTGCCCCTATGCCTTTGTCAAGGATAGGAGGAGGATCTCATCCTAACAAAGAAAGGCCAATCATATTAGGAATAGGAGGAGAACCTCATCCTGATAGAAGGAAAGAAAGACCAACCATGTTAGAAATAGGAAGAGAACCTCATCTAGACATGGATAATGAAGATCTCTGATTATTTAAGATAGAAGGGAAGAAGCCCTTTCAACGGTCCTTTTGTGGCCCTATGCTATTGTCAGGGATAGGAGGAGGACTTTGTCCTAACAAAAAAAGGCCAACCGTATCGAAAATAGGAGAAGAACTTCATCCTGACATGGATAATAAAGATCTTTGATTATTTAAGATTAAAGAAAGGAAGAGGTCCTTTTAATGATCCTTTTGTATCTCTATGCCTTTATCAGGGATAGGAGGAGGACCTCATCCTGATAAAGAAAAGTCAATTCCGTCAGGAACAAGACGAGAACCTCATCCTAACAGGAAGAAAGAAAGGCCAACCATGTCGAAAATAAGAGGAGAATCTTGTCCTGATATAAATAATGAAGACCTCCGATTATTTAAGATAGGAGGAAGTGAGAGGTCCTTCCAATGATCTTTTTGTGCTCCTATGTCTTTGTCAGAAATTGAAAGATCTCATCCTGATAAAGGAAGGCCAATCCCATCAGAAATAGGAAGAAAATCCCATCCTGATAGGAGGACAAGAAGGTCAACCATATCAGAAATAAGAGAAGAATCTCATCCTGATACGGATGATGAAGACCTCCGATTATTTAAGATAGGAGGAGGGGAAAAGGCCCTTTCAATGGCCCTTTTGTGCTCCTATACCTTTATCAGGGATAGAAGAAGGACCTCGTCCTGACAAAAGAAGGCTAATCTTGTCAAGAACAAGAGGAGAACCTCATCCTGATAGGAGAAAAGGAAGGTCAACCATGTTGAAAATAGGAGAAGAACCTCATCCTGACATGGATGATGAAGACCTCCAATTATTTAATATAGGATGAGGGAAGAGGCCCTTTCAATGGCCCTTTTATGCCCTTAAATTCTTATCAAGGATAGGAGGAGGACCTCGTCCTAATAAAGAAAGACCAATCCCATCAGAAATAGAAGAAGAATCTCATCCTGATAGGAGGAAAGGAAGATCAATCATGTCGAAAATAGGAGAAAAACTTCATCCTGACATTGATGATGAAAACCTCAAGTTATTTAAGATAGGAGGAGGGAAGAGGCCCTTTCAATGATCCTTTTATGCCCTTATGCCTTTGTCAAGGATAGAAGGAGAATCTCGTCCTGATAAATGAAGGCTAATTTCGTCAGGAATAGGAGGAGATTCTCGTCCTGATGGGAGAATAAGAAGGCCAATCGTATCAAAAATAGGAGGAGAATCTCATCCTGAAATGGATGATGAAGACCTTCAATTATTTAAGACAGGAGGAGGGGAGAGGCCCTTTCAATAATCCTTTTATGCTTCTATACCTTTGTCAGGGATAAGAGGAGGATCTCATTCTGATAAAGAAAGGCCAATCCCATCAAAAATAGAATGAGAATCTTATCCTGATAGGAAAAAAGGAAGGCCAACCGCGTCGAGAACAGAAGGAGAACCTCATCCTGACATGGATGATAAAGACCTCTAGTTATTTAAAATAGGAGGAGAAAAAGTTTCAACGGTCCTTTTGTGCCCCTATGTCTTTGTCAGTGATAGGTGGAGGACCTCATCCTGATAAAGAAAGGCCAATCCAGTCAGGAATAGAAAGAGAACCTCATCTTGATAGGAGAAAAGAAAGGCTAACCATGTCGAGAGCAGAAGGAGAACCTCATCCTAATACGGATGATGAAGATCTTCGATTATTTAAGATGAGAGAAGGGGAAAGGCCCTTTCAACAGTCCTTTAGTGTCCCTATGCCTTTGTCAGGAATGGAAGAAGGACCCCATCCTAATAAAGAAAGGCCAGCTCCATCAGAAATAGGAAAAGAATCTTATCTTGATAGGAGGACAAGAAGGCCAACCGTATCAAGAATAAGAGGAGAATCTCATCCTGACATGGATGATGAAGATCTCTGATTATTTAAGACAGGAGAATGAGAAAAATCCTTTCAATAGTTCTTTTATGTTTCTATTCCTTTTTCAGGGATAGGAGGATCTCGTTCTGACAAAGAAAGGCCAATTCCATCAGGAACAGAAGGAGAACCTCATCCTAATAAGAGAAAAGGAAGGCCAACCATGTCGAGAATAAGAGAAGAATCTCGTCCTGATATGGATGATAGAGATCTTCAATTATTTAAGATAGGAGAAGGGGAGAGGCCCTTCTAATGGTTATTTTGTGTTTCCATGCCTTTATCAGGGATAGGAGGAGGACCTCGTCCTAATAAAGAAAAGCTAATCTCTTCAGGAACAGAAGAAGAACATCATCCTGATAGGGAGAAAGGAAGGCCAACCATGTCAGAAATAGGAGGAGAACCTCGTTCTAATATGGATGATGAAGATCTTCGATTATTTAAGACAGAAGGAGAGAAGATGCCCTTTCAACGATCCTTTTGTATCCCTATGTCTTTGTCAGGAATAGGAGGATGATCTTATCCTAACAAAGGAAGGCAAATTTCGTCAGCAATAGGAGGAGAACCTCACCTTGATAGGAGAAAAGAAAGACCAACCATATCGAAAATAGGAGGAGAACCTCGTCCTGATATGGATGATGAAGACCTCCAGTTATTTAAGATAGGAAGAGGGGAGAGATCCTTTCAGTGGTCCTTTTGTGCCTCTATGCTTTTGTCAGGGATAAGAAGAGGATCTCGTCCTGATAAAGAAAGGCCAATCCTATCAAAAATAGAAGGAGAACCTCATTCTGACAGAAAAAAGGAAAGGCCAACCATATTGAAAACAAAAAAAAAACCTCATCCTAACTCGGATGATGAAGACCTTTGGTTATTTAAGATAGAAAAAGAGGAGAGGCCTTTTCAATGGCCATTTTGTGCCTCTATGCCTATGTCAGGAATAGGAGAAGGACCTCGTCCTGATAAAAAAAGACTAATCACATCAGGAATAGAATGAGAACTTTATCCTAACAAGAGAAAAGATGACCAACCATATCAGAAATAGGAGGAGAACCTCATCCTGATATGGATGATGAAGACTTTCAGTTATTTAAGATAGGAGAAGGAAAGAGGTCCTTTCAATGATCCTTTTGTGTCCTTATACCTTTATCAGGAATAGGAGGAGGATCTTGTGCTACCTCACGCTGACAAAGAAAGGCCAATTAAAATCTTATCCTGATAGGAGAATAAGAAGGCCAACTGTATCAAAAATAGGAGGAGAACCTTGTCCTGACATGAATGATGAAGACCTTCAATTATTTAAGACAGGAGGAGGAGAGATGCCCTTTCAATGATTCTTTTGTACCCCTATGTCTTTGTCAAGGATAGGAGGAGGATCTCGTCCAGACAAAGAAAGATCAATCCCATCAAGAATAGGAGGAGAACCTCATCCTGATAGGAGGAAAGGAAGGCCAACCATGTCGAAAATAAAAGGAGAACCTCATCTTGATATGGATGATAAAGACCTTCAGTTATTTAAGATAGAAGAAAGAAAGAGGCCCTTTTAACGATCCTTTTGTGTCCCTATGCCTTTGTTAGGGATAGGAGGAGGACCTCGTCCTAACAAAGAAAGGTCAATCCCATTAGGAATAGAAGGAGAACCTCATCCTGATAGAAGAAAAGAAAAGCCAATCGTATCGAAAATAGAAGGAGAACCTTGTCCTGATAAGAATGATAAAGATCTTTAGTTATTTAAGATAGAAGGAGGGAAGAGATCCTTTCAATGGCCCTTTTATATCCCTATGCCTTTGTCAGGGATAGAAGGAGGACCTCATCCTGACAAAGAAGGATCAATCCCATCAGGAATAGAAGGAGAACCTTATCCTGATAAGGGAATAGGAAGGCCAATTATGTCAAGAGCAAGAAGAGAATCTCATCCTAATAGAGAGATAAAAAAAATCTAACCATGTCAGAAATAGGAGAAGGACCTCACCTGACACGTAAGAGGACCTTCGATTATATGAGATAAAAGAAAGAACGAAGAAAATGAAGAGATTAACAAACATTGAACCCAAGTAGAATAAAAAGATGATGGAAGAAAGCATAGCTTCATTAAAGATAAAGTTAGTTACAAAACAAGAATTTGCAAGGTTGGTTACAAAAAAGAGAGAGAGAGAGAGAGAGAAGAACCAAAGTTCTAAGAAGGATTAGGTTTCTCGAACTTCGAACTGCCAGTCATCACCATGGATTCTTTTAGGCTGATGATCTTCTCCTCAAGCTCTTTTCTCCTTATCAAGTTATCGCAGAACATCTTGTCAGCCCTTCGGTAGTTTTCTTCTGACGTTCGCAGTCTCTTTCTTAGAATTTTTTATTCAGCTTCAGCATCCTTGATGGCTTGTTGTTCACAAATCAACTAAAGCTTCAGTCGTTGAACTTTAGCCTTCTCCATTCTGATTGATTTTGAGAGTTCACTCATGATTCTCTTTAGAAAAATGATCTCCTCCAACTCCCTACTAGTGCCGGATTGGTAACTATTAGCGAGCTACTATTGTTGTCGAGCCACCTTGTTGTTAGCAATATAGAGCTTCTGCTCCAACGAGAATATCCTTCCATACCAGTCCAATCAGTAGGTCTCATAGGCGAGCTCAACGTCGTACAACTACTTCTAGAAGATAAAAAATCTTTGCGATCAATCCTACTCATATCGAGCCTTATCGAAAGACCATGACAAACTCTCCTTCAGTAGATGAATTTTCTCTTTCTCCACCTCGAGCTCAACTTCGAGAGAGCTAACCTTCGTAGTTAATGCCTAGGACTTATCACTGATGCTTTTCTTAACGTCGGCCAACTCCCTCTCAAAGTTATCTTTTTTAATGTTGAAACTTATAGAATCTTTCATGTGCAATTTACGAAGGCGAGTGACTTCAATTGTCGCCTCTGAAGCATTTTTTTTGAACCATTGAAGCTTATCTTCCGCCTTCTTCAACTTCTTCTTCAGATGATGGATTTTTTTCTTTAAGCCTTTAACTATATATTTCAGAGGGATATCTTCAGATAGTGGTTTGACATCGATTGAAGATGATTGACCCTGACTTCGATCACTAGAAAGATTCTGAATAACATTCATCATAGTGCAAGTATAAGAAAAAGAAAACTTATTTTTATTTCTCAAAATATTTGAACATACATCAAAAAAAAAGAAGAAAGTATAACTATTTAAAATTCTAAACCTTGGAAGGAGGAGCGGACAAGGTCGAAGCGTTCTCTACCACCTCCGACTCCGGTATGGGTTTGGGCTCCTCGACAGTAGGTTCGGAGGGCTCGAGGATAGCTTCAACGGGAGAAAGATCAACCGCGGCAGTGGACGGCTCTGCCTCTTCATCAGGAACCTTCTTGTATAAGAAGCCGAGGTCGAATTTAGGAAACTTGGCAGCCACCCGATCCTCGCAAAGTTCGTATCTCTTCTGAAAGTATCATGACCAAATGCAATGTTCAGATCCCTTATTTTAGGGGAGACCATGAACTCCTCCACTACTTGGATCTTCGCCTTCGAGATCTGCTTCGAAGTTTGATCGTTCAACTCACCGACCTTAACCTCAGCCTTCTTCCTTCTCTCCTTTTCCAAGATCGAAGCGGCCTTCAGTCCCACCGAGGTGAGCTCCTCTTTTCTGAGCATCTCCTGCAAACCTTCAACCTCAATCATCTTTTCCTTCAAAAGATGGTCGACCTCGACTTGAAGATCTTTTCGAGCCTTCAACGCCTTCGACTTCAAGTGGTTCATCATTTTGATATGCATAAATATTTGGTGACTAAACTACAGTAAATGAACTATGTAATGCATAAAAAAAATCGACAAGACGACTACCTTGAGGAAGGTCCCGAGGGAATCCTAGATGATCGGCCATCTGGTTTACCACCTCGAATATGGCAAACATATTGGTTAAATTTTGGACGAGCTCTGGGTTGCGGAAGCGGTCTTCTCTTGGATTGTCGCCATCGTCGCTGGACCTACTGGGGGCATCTTGCGATGCACCTTCATGATGATCTTTTTTTCCTTCTTCTTCTCCCCTTCTTCCCTCACAACAGGAGGCCGTAGGATTGGATCTTCAGTTGGAGGACTCATGGATGATGGAGGCATGGAGCCCTTGACAATAGTGCCGACCCAGGCGATGATAGCAACCTCGATGGCGGTGGCAGCATCAACAAGTGCTGCAGAGTTGGGAGTGTTCACCCTGGCCTTCTTGGCAGTAGACTCATCTGATGCAATATCTTTTTCTTTGTGGGCCTGAAGCCTCTTTGAAAGCATTTCAACGACCTTAACGTCCATCTCTGCCATAAAGAAAAAGCATAGTTAGAAAAGAAAGAAAAAAAAGAAGAAAAATGGGATAGCCCATCGATTTCGATCACGTACCTACTAGATTCAGAGAGCTAAGATCGAGGTTGAACAAGATTTGTTCTTTTATTAGTTTGGATATCAGGAGAGTTTGGTAACTTTTTGATTATGGTAACCGACTCTTGGTCCACTTTCTCTAACCCCGAGGCTCGATGGACTAAATTCCTCATATATTCCTAGGATGGGAGTCCTAAGTGCAAGGTCGGACAAAAAACAAAGACAAACTTTTTTTTTTAATTATGGATGGAAGAACAGGAAATGGACCGCGGTATAAAGTCTGGCCGAAGTACTGCCCTAGGCCCAATTTTTATACTAACCGTGGAAATATTGGGATTTAGATTGGCTAAACTCCTGGAACTGCTAAACTAGGAAACCTCAGATGACATCTAAATCAGGTTAAATCAAATAAAATTTTCAAAAAAGAACTCAGAAAAAGGGAGGGTGGAAGCCCAAAAATGAAGAACGGCGATATCTACCTGAAAAAATTTGAAGAAACCCGAAGAATGCAAGAAAGCTAAAAGTCAAGAGGATGGGGATGAGAGACTGACCTAGAAAAATATGGGAGAAAGGCCGAAAAGATGAAACAGGATTGAGAAAGACGCCGGCAACCAGAAGAATCATGGAAAGAATCGGGGTGACAAGAACAAGGACGCATGAAGATGATGGGAGATGAAGGAAGGAGAAGAAGTAGAAGCCCAAGCAAAAGCAAAAAACTATGGATGAAAGAGAAGAAGTTTAAAAAAAAAATCAGAGCTCCAGAGAAAGTTATGATTGTGGGACTTCTTCAGTCAACCCTAACCCACCGCGTGTCCCACTCGCACCTACCGTCTGATAAAGCAATAACTATATCATACATGGAGCTCCACGCTAGATGAGTTCTCAGGAGAATACGTCCATTCAGATCATTCAACATTAAATCATAGCAGTAATTTGAAAAAAGATAAAAGATTTTGTTCTTCAGAGTAGGAAACTGTTAAAGAACTTCGGCTGTAGTAGTTTTTTTGTACTCTCATCATTCGAAATTCAAACTCGAGAGTAGGAGGACAAGTAGTGAGGATAAAATGTCCCCAATCGAAGTTCTTGCCCAAAGTTCTTGATCGTTGACCTCCTCCTTATTAGGATTCGTCGATCTCCTCAGTGATGAGTTCACGCTGTAGAACCTTCCGAAGGTGCACAGAAGTTCGACGATACGATCTTGAATGGTGAAGAAGAATTATTGTTATTTTGATCTTATCCTTTGGCTAAAAGTGAATAACAAAATTAGGATCTAGTCGCATGCCCTTCAGACGACCTCTTCCAACTGCATGCCCTCCGGATGGCCTCCTCTAATCGTACTTACTCTAGACGATCTCCTTCCGAATGATCTCATCCAATCAAGCTTATTATGAATGAACTTTTCTCAATCGCCAGGCAAGCTCCCTTCGGTCGATCTCCTTCCAGTTGTCTAAAAAGACCTCGTCGTCTACATGAATCCGACTACCAACTCAAAACAGACTGATCCACATGTGGGCGACCTTAAAGGAGTCCAAACTTCTCTAGAACTATTGTGACTTGAAGCTCTTCACCATCCGCATCCACTCCATCTGAACTTTAATTATTGATACTCAACGAATTGGCAAGTCATGATAACGAACACTACTCTCGATTGGCACATCACGATAATGGACACTATCCTCTGTAACAAACTTCACATGACTCCGAACGGTCCACTACTAGAAGGTTGCGACTATCACCATTAGGATGAGATTCTTCTTCTATTTTTGATGGGGTTAGCCTTTCTTTGTCAGGACGAGGTCCTCCTCCTATCCCTGACAAAGACATAGGAACACAAAAGGATCGTTAAAATAGCCTCTTCCCTCCTCCCGTATTAAATAATCGAAGATCTTCATCATCCATGTTAGGACGAGATTCTTCTTCTATTTCTGACATGGTTGGCCTTTCTTTTTTCTATCAGAATGAGGTTCTCCTCCTATTCTTGACGGGATTGGCCTTTCTTTGTCAGGACGAGGTCCTCCTCCTATCTCTGACAAAGACAAAGAGGCACAAAAGAATCGTTGAAAGAGCCTCTTTTCTTCTTCTATCTTAAATAATCGAAGGTCTTCATCATCCATGTCAGGATAAGATTCTCCTCATATTTCTAATATGGTTGGCCTTCTTATCCTCCAATTTGGACGAGATTCTCCTCCTATTTCTGATGGGGTTGGCTTTTCTTTGTCAGGATGAGGTCCTCCTCCTATTCCTGATAAAAACATAGGAGTACAAAAGGATCGTTGAAAGGATCTCTCCCCTCCTTCGATCTTAAATAATCGAAGGTCTTCATCATCCATGTCAGGATGAAATTCTTCTCCTATTTTCAACATGATTTATCTTTCTTTCCTCCAATTAGGATGAGGATCTCCTCCTATTTCTGATGGAATTTTATCAAGGTGAGATCCTCTTTCTACCCTAATAAAGATATAGGAGCATAAAAGGACTGTTGAAAGGGTCTCTCTCCTTCTTCTATCTTAAATAACCAAAGATCTTCATTATCCATATCAGGATGAGGTTTTCCTCCTATTTTTGACATGGTTGGCCTTCCTTTATCAAGACGAGGCCCTTCTCCTGTCCTTGACAAAGGCATAGGAGTATAAAAAGATCATTGAAAGGGCCTCTCCCCTCCTCCTGTCTTAAATAATCGGAGGTCTTTATCATTCGTTTCAGGACGAGGTTCTCCTCCAATTCCCAACATGATTGACCTTTCTTTTCTCTTGTCAGGACGAGATTCTCCTCCTATTCCTGATGGGATTGGACTTTTTTAATCAGGACGAGATCCTCCTTCAATTTCTGACAAAGACATGGGGGCACAAAAGGACCGTTGAAAGAGCCTCTTTCCTCCTCCTATCTTAAATAATCGGAGGTCTTCATCATCCATGTCAGAATGAGATTCTCCTCCTATTTTCGATATGGTTGGTCTTCCTTTTTTTCTATCAGAACGAGGTTCACCTTCTATTCCTAATGGGGTTGGCCTTTCTTTGTTAGAACAAGATCCTCCTCCTGTCCCTAATAAAGACATAGGAGCACAAAAGGATCATTGAAAGAGTCTCTCCGTTCCTTCTATCTTAAATAATTAGAGGTCTTCTGCTTTATTTATTGATGAAGTTTGGTTGGATCATTTTCTGTCATCACAAGATTTTATGCTAAGAAACAAAAATATTGAAATAAAAAAAATTTATTATGATTGGATTACTGGTAGTATATTCACAAATTTTTCAAATTTCAAGATGGTAGGGGCATAGATCCTCCGAGTTTCTTTAGATGATATGTTTTAAATCCGATGATTTCCACCACCTCATAAGGATCTTCCCAGTTTGGAGCGAGCTTTTCCTAATTTTGAGGCTGAAAAATATTTGCTCGTCGAAGTATGAGATCCCATATTCTGAAGGTTTTGCTTCTGACCCTTGAATTGTAGTAGCGGGCTATCCTTTACTTGTAAGCTGTCATTCGAATCTGAGCCTTTTTTCTTTTTTCTTCTAGTAAATCAAGGTTGGCTCTGAGATACTGTGGGTTGCCTTGTTCATTGAAGGACTCTACTCGTACTGAGGAAAGTTCAAGTTCGATCGGGATAACTGCCTCTATCCTAAAGGCCAGCACAAATGATGTTTCTCCAGTGGATAATCTTTGAGTAGTTTGGTAAGCTCAGAGTACATGATAGAGTTTATCCACCCAGATCCCTATTGCTCTTTCAAGCCCGACCTTTATTCCTTGAAGCAAAATTCTATTAATCACTTCTATCTCACCATTCACTTACGAATGAGCCACTGACGTGAAATGGTGAGATATATTCAGACCTTCGTAGAACTCAGCAAACTTAGTACCTACGAATCGGTGCCCATTATCAGTGATCAACATTCGAGGTAGACCAAACCTATAAACAATCGACTTTCAGACGAAGTCCTGTACTTTAGCTTCAGTGATTTTTGCTAGGGGTTCGGCTTTGACCCACTTAGTGAAATAATTCACTACCACTAGTAGGAACTTTCGCTGTCCAAATGCCATGAAAAAAGATCTAAGCATGTCCATCTTCCACTATGCAAATGGCCAAGGGTACTTAATGCTATGAGCAACGAAGCCGACTGTCTCTGAATGTTTACGTTTCTTTGATACCAGTTGTATTTTCTCACATAATCCACCGCATCTTGATGTATTGTCGGCCAATAATATCCTTGACGGAGCAACTTGTATGATAAAGATCTCACTCTTAGATGATTTTCATAAATTTCTTCATGAACTTTCCTCAAGGCATAGCAGCTTCTGAAGATTAGAGACACTAGGAGTGGTAAGGAGTACGACCTCTTATACAACTTGCTTTCATACAAAATATAGCAGGAAGCTTGATTTATTAACTTTCGAGCTTCTTTATGATCTCTGGAAAGAGTTCCTTCTTTGAGACATGCTATCAATGGGTCAATCCAACAAGGCTCATGATCAACTTGCATTATCACTTGGGGCTCTTCCAAACTCGAGCATTGCAGGACCTCAAAAGGTACTTTTTTTGGTAGTTCATTTAGGGCTAAGGTGGCCAACTTAGAAAGAAGATTGACTTTGGTGTTCTTCGCCCTAGGGATCTGCTGAATGTCAAAATTGTCAAAGGCCAAGTTTAAGCTCTTCACCTTTTTCAAGTATTTTTTCATACTTTCCTCTCAGGCTTCAAAGGAGTTATTAACTTATCCCACCACCAGCTGTGAGTCAATATAGACCTTCAAATGTTACACTCCCAGTTTTCTAGCTATCCTCAGTCCTGCAAGTAGGGCTTCATACTCTACCCCATTGTTAGTAGCGGAAAAGTCAAAGCATAATGCATACTCTGCTATAACTCCTTCTAGATTAATGAGAATCAAACATGCTCATGCTCTGGAAGCATTGGATGAACCATCCACATGCAGTGCCCAGAAGTTTTTAGGAAGATCGACCTTCCCTTCTAGGGAGTCAGGAATAAAAGCTTTTTGACGCTCTGGTTCAGTCACCTTCGGTATAGTGCACTCCACTATGAAATCAGCCAATATCTGAATTTTAATGGATGACCGAGATTGTAAATGGATGTCGAATTCGGTTAGCTCAATCGCTCACTTTGCCACTCTACTAAAGATATCGGGTTGATGAAGAACCACCTTGATGAGTTGATCGATGAGGAGTGTAATGGTGTTCTCTTGGAAGTAAGGTCAGAGCTTCCTGACTGTAACCAATAAGGCATAGGTTAGCTTTTCTAATTTGGTATATCTTATTTTTACATCCCTCAAGACTCTGCTTATATAGTAGATCGACTTTTGAATTTTTGCTTCTTCTCTGACTAGTACGGCCCCAATAGCTATGGAAGATATGGCGAGGTACAGGAATAATTCTTCTCCAGGTTCAGGTTTGGCAAGAAGTGGAGGTGAGCTGAGATAGCTCTTCAATTCTTCAAGGGCCCGTTGGCAGTCAGGAGTCCAGTTGAAGTTCTTGGACTGCTTGAGTACTTAGAAGAAGGGCATGTAGTGCTCCACCAATTTTGACATGAAGCGGTTCAGGGCTGCCACCTTTCTTGTGAGGCGTTGAACTTTCTTTATTATTTTTGGAGCAGTCATTTCTTTGATGGCTCTGATCTTCTCTGGGTTGGCTTCGATGCTGCAGCTTGATACCATAAATCCCAAGAACTTTTCCGAGGTTACTTCGAAAGCATATTTCGTAGGATTTAGCTTCATCTTGTCCTTTCGAAGGATACTGAAGATCTCCTCAAGGTTGGTGATGTATTTTGACGAAGATCGACTTTTGACCAGCATATCATCTACATAGACCTTCATGTTGCAGTCGATCTATTCCTTAAAAATTTTATTTATTAGGCGCGGTATATTGCACCTACATTTTTAAGTCCAAACGGCATGATCCTGTAACAATAAAGACCACGATCAATAACAAAAGCAGTTTTCTTCTCATCCTCTGATGCCATCCGGATTTGATTATAATCGAAGAAGGCATCCATAAAAGTGAGAAGCTCATGGTTCAAAATTGCATCCATCAGTTGGTCAATTCAGGGCAGAGGATAGCTGTCTTTCGGATAGCCTGTATTTAAATCTATGAAGTCTATGCACATTCTTCACTTGCCATTTGTCTTTTTAACCAGGACAATATTTGCAATCTAGTCCAGATAAAGCACTTCTCGAATGAATCCTGCCTTAATAAGTTTGTCGACTTCATCCATTATCGCCTTCTGCCTCTCTGATTCAAAGCTACATTTTTTTTGCTTCACTAGTCGTCGCTTAAGATCTATGCCCAGGTGGTGCTCCATGACTTCTGCATCGATTCTGAGCATATCTGTAGGTGTCCAGGTGAAAACATCAGCATTCCTTTGCAAGAAGGTAATGAGCTGCTTTTTAACTTCTTCTTTTAGGTTTGAACCAATCTTCATAGTATATTTTTTATTTCCATTATTCAGAGGAATCTTCTCAAGATCATCAATGGATTCTCCTCTTTCTTCAGATAGATCATCACGAGCATCAAGTCCATCCACCGAATAAAGATCTGCTTATCTTTCTTCCTGTAAAGCAATACTATAGCAGTGTTAAGTTAGTACTTGATCTTCTCTGACCTCTCCGACTCCATACCTGGTTGGAAACTTCATTTTCATATAGTAAGTGAAAACTACAGTCTGAAGTACATTCAAATCGGATCGGCCAAGGATCATATTGTAGGCAGAGGGCTTTGACTACCAAAAAATCAACTTATATTGCAGATCGCTTTGGGTATCAGTCGGCTATCATAGATAATGTTATTATTCCTTCCACCGACACTACATCACCTGTGAATCCTACCAATAGAGAATTCATCGAGCCCATCCTATCATCGGATATGGATATTTTGAAAAAAGCATCATAAAATAAGGCATCAGTA
This sequence comes from Cocos nucifera, assembly GCA_006176705.1. Classification (NCBI taxonomy): domain Eukaryota; kingdom Viridiplantae; phylum Streptophyta; class Magnoliopsida; order Arecales; family Arecaceae; genus Cocos; species Cocos nucifera. Next base: position 1,266,852 of record QRFJ01000359.1, on the reverse strand, counting down.
GAACTTTCATTATTATAATAAAATGGGTGTATATCATAATCAACAATATTTAAAGTAACTATAACCACGTTATTATGTAGAAGCTGAACTCTCTGGGCATCTTCTTCAATGAAGGTGATGGGTCTTCAGTCTACTATCTCTTTGCCAGCTCTGCTGATTCGCTGGCCTTCCTTTGCTGATGTCCCCAGCGATGGTGTTGATGACTTCAAGAGGAGGCTGATCTTCTTGGGGCTTGTCTAGCTAGGATGGTCTAGGTTGCGACGGGGCTCTCAGATGATCTTCTCTCCTTTCTGATCGGCACCTGATGAATCGGTCCAGCCAACCTCTTCTAATTAGCGCCTCGATCTCTTCCTGAAGCTAGATGCATTCTTTAGTATTGTGACCATGGTCATGATGGTAGAGGCAGTACTTGTTGGGATTGCACTTGGTTGGATGAGTCCACATCTTCTCAGGCTCCGCCAGCTGCTTTCTTATCTCCATTAGCACCTGAGTCTTGGAGGCCTTCAAGGAAGCATAGTTGTTGAATCTTCTAAGAGAAAAGTTTCATCGGGTCCTCTGATTAGGACTTTCCTATCGACGAGCTCGAGGAGTTCGGGCTCGTCTATGCTCAGAAAGAGTTCAGGAGCACGGTCGAGCTTCACTCGACTTTCTTTCAAATATGGGCCGACTGGGTTCACCCGCTTTTCGCTCTCTTGCGGCCTCATCATCATTTAGTTTGAAGGCCTCCTATTGGTGCAGAAATCTATAAGGACATCGAAGATGGTTGGAGTGGAGAAGGTGAGGCCACCAACGGGACCTGCAAAATAAAATCCAAATCGAAGGTGGGTGGCTTCGGTAAGATCCTCCGATGCTCAAGTTAATCTTTCGGCCAATTGGAATGAAGTGCTCAAGATAAAAAGAGGTAGAGTAACGGGTGGGAGAAGAGAGCTTAGGAAGAAAATGCATCTGAAGGGTTCTTTATATAGGCGAAGCTTGTAACAAACTGATGGTAACAACCGCAACCTCTTGGTAGTAGGCTATTTGGGGCCACATGAAGTTTATTATGGAGGATAGTGTCCATTATCGTGATGTGCCAATCGAGAGTGGTGTTCATTGTTACGACTTGCTAGTTCATCGAGTATCAATAATTGAAGTTCGGATGGAGTGGGTGCGGGCAGTGAAGAGCTTCAAGTCACAATAGTTTCAGAGAAGTTCGAACTCCTTTAAGGTCGTCCGCTTGTGGGTCGGTCTATATTGAGTTGGTAGTCGAATTCATGTAGACGACGAGATCCTTCCAGGTAACTAGAAGGAGATCGACTGAAAGAAGGTCAATCGAAGGAAGCTCGCCTGGCGACTGAGAGAAGTTCATTCATAATGAGCTCGATCGGATGAGATCACTCGGAAGAAGATCGTCCAGAGTAAGTGCACCTAGAGGAGGTCGTCCATGGGGCGTGCGGCTAGAGGAGGTCATCCGAAGGGCGTGCGGTTGGAGGAGGATGTCCGAGGGGCATGCAACTGGATCTTAATCTTATTATTCACTTTTAGCCAAAGGATAAGATCAGAATAATAGTAATTCTCCTTCACCGTTCAAGATCGTATCGCCGAACTTCTGTGTGCCTTCGGAAGGTTCTGCAGTGTGAACTCGTCACTGAGGAGATCGATGAATCCCAATGGGGAGGAGGTCGGTGACCAAGGACTTTAGGCAAGAACTTTGGTGGGGGCCATTTTTACCCCAACACTTGTTCCCATACTTTCGAGTTCGAATTTTAAATGAAGGGAGTACGAAAAAACTATTGTAGCCAAAGTTCTTTGACAGTTTTTCGCTCTGGAGAATAAAATTTTTTATCTTTTTTTCAAATTGGCACTTTAATTTAATGTCGGATGACTTGAACGAACGTATTCTCCTAAGAACTCGCCTGGCATGGAGCTCCATGTATGGCATAGTTATTACTTCATCAAGCGGTAGGTGCGAGCGAGACACGCAGTGGGTTAGGGTTGACTGAAGAAGTTCCACAATCATAACTTCTTCTGGAGCTCTGATTTTCTATTTAAACTTCTCCTCTTTCATCATAGTTTCTTGCTTTTGCCTAGACTTCTACTTCTCCTTCCTCCATCCCTCGTCGTCTCCGTGCGTCCTTGTTCTTGTCACCTATGTTCCTTTTGCGATTCTTCTAGCCATCGGCATTTTTCTCGATCCTTTTTCATCTTTCTGGCCTTCCTCCTATGTTTTTCTATGTCAGTCTCTCAATCCTATCCTCTTGACTTTTAACTTTCTTGCATTCTTTAGGTTTCTTCAAGTTTTTCTAAGTAGATATCACCGTTCTTCATTTTCGGGCTTCCACCCCTTCTTTTTCTAAAAGTCAAGAGGACAGGGATGAGAGACTAACCTAGAAAAATACGGAAGGAAGGTCGAAAAGATGAAAGAGGATCAAGAAAGATGCCAACGGTCGGAAGAATCGTGGAAAGAATAGGGGCGACAAGAATAAGGATGCACGGAGATGATGGGAGATGGAGGAAGGAGAAGAAGTAGAAGCCCAGGCAAAAGCAAGAAACTACGGATGAAAGAGGAGAAGTTTAAATAGAAAATCAGAGTCCCAGAGGAAGTTATGATTGCAAGACTTCTTCAGTTAACCCTAACCCACCGCATGTCCCACTCGCATTTACCGTCTGATGAAGCAATAACTACGCCGTACATGGAGCTCCATGCCAGACGAGTTCTCAGGAGAATACGTCCGTTCAAGTCATTTGACATTAAATCGCAGCGTCAATTTGAAAAAAGATAAAATATTTTGTTCTCTAGAGTAGGAAACTGCCAAAGAACTTCGGCTGTAGCAGTTTTTTCATACTTCATTCAAATTCGAACTCGAAAGTAGGGGGACAAGTGTTGGGGATAAAATGATCCCCACTGAAGTTCTTGCCCAAAGTCCTTGGTCGCTGATCTTCTCCCTATTGGGATTCGTTGATCTCCTCAGTGATGAGTTCTCGCTGCAGAACCTTCCAAAAGTGCACAGAAGTTCGACGATACGATCTTGAATGGTGAAAAAAAAATTACTGTTATTCTAATATTGTCCTTTGGCTAAAAGTGAATAACAGGATTAGGGTCCAGTCGCACGCCCCCCGGATGACCTCCTCCGGTCACACTTACTCCGGACGATCTCCTTCCAGGTGATCTCATCTAGTCGAGCTCATTATGAATGAACTTCTCTCAGTCGCCAGGCAAGCTCCCTTCGGTCGATCTCCTTTCAGTTGCTTGGAAGGATAACGTCGTCCACATGAATCCGACTACCAGCTCAATATAGACTGACCCACATGTCGACGACCTTAAAGGAGTTCGAACTTCTCTGAAACTATTGTGACTTGAAGCTTTTCACCGTCCGCATCCACTCCATCCGAACTTCGATTATTGATACTCGACGAACTGGCAAGTCGTGATAACAAACACCATTCTCGGCTAGCATGTCACGATAATGGACAATATCCTCCATAATAAACTTTATATGGTTTCGAACGATCCACTACCAGAAGATTGCGGTTGTCGCTATCAGTTTGTTACAAACTCCACTTATATAAAGGATCCTTCTGATACATTTTTTTCCTAAGCTTTCTTCTCCCTTCTATTAAACATTCTATTCCATTTGACCGAAAAATTAACTTGAGCATGGAAAATTCTATCGGAGCCATCCACCTCCAGTTTAGACTTTTTTTTATAAGTTCCATCGGCGATCTCACCTTCTCCACTTCAACCATCTCCAGTATCCTCACGAATTTTCATACCAACAAGTTATAATATAAATAATTTATTTTATTCCCATTCCAATACTCAACTTTTCTGAACCAAATATGTCTTAAAATTTTTTTCTTTTTCTTTTCCCGCAAGGTCTTGTATGGCACGTTTTACGGGTGTAGTCATTTTTGGCTTCAAACATACTACACATGCACGCTTATGGAGTACTTCACATGTAAACTCAAGCATCACATTTGTTTGTGACCGAATAATTTTATTGGAAAATCTTGCTTGTTAAAACTCAATTCTTGATATAATTTTCTAAATTTTAAATTGTGATTTTACCTGGCTATCATATAAAAATCATGATGTTCTGTCTCTTACGTAAGCTAGTCGATCATGCATAGGCTTTCCATGCCCCGTTACCAAGCGTTGGGCGACAGGTGCATCCAGTTTCGCTTAGCAAAGAAGATGTTCTTCTGTAATTATCTCTCGGTCCATCATGCTCCCCAACTCGGTCTCACCTACCTGCATTTCCTCAAACTGACTTTACCTCGGGCCCCGCAGGTCGCGGCAATGACAGATAACAACGGCACCCGCGAAATTCACCCACGCTTCCACCCTTCCACCCGTTACTCCCTTAATAGTTGACTACATGGTCACCCGTACGATATACGGAATTGAGCACAATTTCAATGATTTATATTTTTAATAATTTAAAAAATAATCTTAAAATTTTCTACTTCAAAATAAAATATTTATTTTCAACTTAAATATTTAAAATCATAGTGAATAAAATATCTAAAAACAATCAATTCATTTTACTGCATTTGTTTTGAGTACCAGATGCCCAAAATTTTGTTGAGGACTGTAGAGTGTTTTAGCAAAATAAATTTTACTATCTACAATATTTTAGATAGAAGACTTACAAAAAAAAAAAAAATAGTTTCAACTGTACCAAATATAAAATGTACGGGATCTCAAAATTAGTTCATGATAATTTATTGAAAGATATATAATTAAATAGATCATTTATTTTATAAAGTATATAATTATCTTTTCCTCTTTATAAGCTTCTCCTAATTTTTTTTATGGACTAAGTGCATGAGTGTGAATGTTAAAACTTATTTTTTAATCTTAAAGTAGCTAAATAAAGTGTTTAAATAGCACAGCAACAACTTATATTTTTCAAAATATAAACTCAATTAAATTCCTCATAAGTATTAAATGGCATAAAGACTAATAGTTATTGGCCATGATATTTAATTATCATCAAAATATATGCAGATAATTAGAGCATCATGCATATTAATTAAATTAGTTGGTAGCATGAAGAGTTACTAATACTTCATACATACCTTATATTTTCTAGGCGCACAATTAATGAATAGCATAGGCTGGGTTTGGAATGTTATTAATACCAGTGCACAATCAACGAATGAGCCACTAACGAATTATAGAGATGGAGAGAGCGATGTTAGATCTGCAATTTTTTAGAGAATTAGAGAGAGAAATATGTTTTGAAAAATAATATTTTCAAAGGCTAAACTAAATAGTTAGTCAATAATTAATGTCAATAAAGATTAATTAGTATCAATTAGTAAATAATTAATATCAATATATAAATATTAATTAGTCTCAACTATCTATAATAATATTAAAAAAATAGTGCAAGTTTGGATGGAAAAAATGCTGTGATTAGTCAGCATCGGAATATATGCAGATAAGAATGGCACCATGCACATTAATGAGATTAGTTGGCAGCATGAAGAGTTACTAATACTCTATACATATCTTATATTTTCTAGGCACTTTAAAAAAAAAAAAGATTAATTAGTGTCAATTAGTATATAATTAATGTCAATATATAAAAATTAATTAATGTCAACCATCTATAATAATATTAAAAAAATGGTCCAAGTTTGGATAGGATAAATTAATGCTAGGATTAGCTGACACTTGGCAGCTTCTCATCAATATAGTAATACTTTTAGTATATAAATATAATTAATGAATGGCATAGGCTAAGTTTAGGATGTTATTAATGCCAGTGCACGGTCAACGAATAAGCCACTAATGGATTACAAAGATGGGGAGAGTGGTGTTAGATCTACAATTTTCCAAAGAATTAGGGAGAGAACTAAGTTTTAAAAAATGATATTTTCAAAGGCTGAACTAAATAGTTAATCAATAATAAATGTCAATAAAGATTAATTAATGTTAGTTAGTAAATAATTAATGTCAATATATAAATATTAATTAGTGTCAATCATCTATAATAATATTAAGAAAATGATGCAAGTTTGGACAAAAAAAATGCTGGGATTAGTTGGCATCGAAATATATGCAAGAATGGAACCATGCACATTAATTGGATTAGTTGGGAGCATGAAGACTGATGCTCTATATATACCTTATATTTCCTAAGTATTTTTAAAAAAATAAAAGTTAATTAGTGTCAATTAGTAAATAATTAATGTCAATATATAAAGATTAATTAGTGTCAACCATCTATAATAATATTTAAAAAATGGTGCAAGTTTGGATAGAAAAAAATGCTAGAATTAGCTGACACTTGATAGCTTCTTATCAAGATAATATTACTTTTAGTATATAATAAATATAATAGAATATAATAGATAATAGATTGGATGATGGTTCTCAGCATGCTACCTTGAGGAGAAATTATTGCCTATACTGCATGCACTATTGTAGTTACACTATTGTCTATACTGCATGAGAATCAGCCATTCTCATGATGATGCATTAAGATTAATGCTTGATGAATGAGATCATATAAATTAGCAGCCATTATTCATTTTATGCATGGCCATGCGAAGCATGCAGTATATACAATAATTTTTAAGACGAAGAGGGGATGAGACACCACTCAAATTTTATGAGGAATTAAAACATAACAAGAAAGTTGATGCATACAGTGAAAATAGGATAACAAAGATAAATGTAAGTGCTAATTAGAGTCCTCAAATGCTAGATCCAGGATGCCGCATGTGTGCTAAGCGTACCGAGACTTGTCTTGGGCCCTTTACTGTCAATGGTTAAAACTTTTGAAAAATTTAAAAGGTTTTTTGCTTTTCTTTTGTAATAGGGAACGGGAGAACCCCATTACAATCCCTCGAAAAAGCGACCACAAATATCAATATTTGCTGATAATAAAAGTTGTGAAAGAAAAAAACCATCCAGTAGCTTAGTGCAATGACAATAGCAGCGGTGCTGCCAAGGAACGCTGACTATTTCACTAGTTCGGTTGTATTTCTGATTCCGAACTAAAATATATTTGCTTGGGTTGGCTGTGTTTTTGACTATGATCTTAGGTAATTTTTATTGATCTTCTTTTTCTCTGGTTATCCTTCTTTGGATGATCGTAAGATGTTCAATTGATATTCATCTTTTTTTTTCTTATGCCTATTTCATTTTTTTTTTTTACTATAATAAAATAAAGATATAAATGAGTCAAATAACTGCTCAAATCCGGCTTAATTCGATTATTGCCGGATTATGATCATGCTTGAATAATCAGAACAGTTATTTGAGTTGACTTCAAGTAGTAGAATATTTAATTCAAAAATTTATAAATTTAATTAAATATATATTTATAATAATATTATATTTTTATTTATAATATTTATTATTAATTTAATATTTTAAAATATAAAATATTTAAAATAATATTATTGATATTAATTATTATTATTATTTTTATTAATTTGAATTGAAGCTTGAATATTAAAGCCCAATCTATCTTGAGTTTAGTTTTGAGCTTATATATTTTGAATTGAATCATTTTAGCTAACTGACTTAATTTTATAATAGATTTTTTTAATAAAAAAATATAAATATTTTAAAAAGAATAAAAAATATAAATTATTTAAAATATATATATAAATTGTTTATAGGATAATAATAGGATATCATGATTATGGTGTGGATGAAAGGTTTAGCGGACCTCGTTACCCTGCGGTGCTTCCTTCTGAGGTTTTGTGGGGAACTTTTGTAGTTTTCTTTTTTTTTTTTTCCCCTCATCATTTAACGATCCGGTTGATTGCCTCGAAGGGTCAACCGGTCAACAGAGGGTCTTTTGATTAACTAGTGGGTCACGCGACTCGTGGGCGAGGAGAAATTATTGCAGGTGCGAGTGAACCAAGGCAATTGCTGAAGCAGACGCACGGTGGATGGCGCGCAATCGGGAATTGGTGAAATATAAGAGATAGCGTGGCGTGATATCGCTGATGCATGCAACAATTTCTTGTGGACGAGAGACGAGAGGCGAGAGACCATAAAGTTGCGTCCAGATAGAGGGGTATATCAGGAACGCTGACATGGTTCTGTTGGCTAGGTAACGGACCAGCGGATAGAAGGGTATATCAGGAACGCTGACATGGTTCTTTTGGCTAGGTAACGGACCAGCGGCAGACCCTCGACTTCTGGCTTCGCTCCCGGGTTTCGCGGGTGAGGCGGCCAATACCAGAGCGTGGTAATGGTTGGCCTCGCAACTCAACACGGTTTTTTTCGCTGTTCCGCTCATTTTTCCAACGTTGCATTGATTTATGTGTAATAATTAGACTTCAATACAAGTAACCATAGAGTATATATTGGGGATCTTTGCATCATATCATATGAGGTGCAACTTAAAATAATCATGCCTAAACTTTCTAAAGTCTTCGATTCTAAGCCTCCACTTTATAATTGCATGCAACATTTAACTCTCATCTATGCTAAATGCTCTCTCTCTCTCTCTCTCTAGCTCTTTCTAGCTTTCTTTAGTTATAAAATAGAAAATGGCTCGATAAGATGAAAATATATGAATATGAAAACTTATATAACGCTGCAGATCAAAAACATCCATATCGTACACATACGTGGGTAAATGATAATTTCATTTGAGACTATGTCCTAAATGCATGGTTGTCCTGACATGATAGTAGGCATCATAATAATTTTAGGCTCATATCCATCATAGGGGAGGAAAAAAAAAAAAACAATTGCTATAATCTGTTAAGCATGAGAATGAATCTTGTTCTAAAAGTAAAGTTGCTTTACTATGTACCAATTGTTATAGGATCAAATGAAATTAATTTCTTCTCCATCCGTAAGAGTAAACCTACATGCATCTAATCCTAATCCTCTCCCAATCCTAAAGTGATAGGGACCTCGTGTGTATATTTGATTTGTCCAAATTTATGGTCCACTGCACTACACTATGCTTCTATTACAATACAAATAAAATATTATTAGACCTTCAGATTATTTTTTAAATTAATATTTAATTTAAATTTATTATTTTTAAATTTTATAAAAAAGTTTCTCTCATTTGAAAAATAAATTTTATTAAGAATGATTTGTATAATAACATTATTATTTTCTATCATCATCCACCATTCTTTTCTATAATATTGTTGGCAACAAACAATTATAATATGAAAATTTTAATATTAAAAATTTATTTGGCTAAGTTGAGAAAATTAGTTTATTTTAAAATTATTTTTTTAAAATAAAATTTTAGAAAAAGTGCTATGAAAAAAATAGTTTGTGTTTGATAAAATTATTTAATAAGTACTTTTATCAGTATTTGAGAAGCAATTTGTGTTTGATAAATTTTTTTAAAAAAATATTTTTAACTATCAAATTACAAAAAATAGCATATATAAATTTACTTTATAATTAATATTATTTATATAAATAAATAATTTTAAATATTTATTATAATTAATTTTAATTAAATTTTTTATTTTTATTTAGTTAAAATATAAAAGATAATGAGGGTGTAGGGAGCATAAGAATAATAAAAGTATTAGATGAAAATAAATAAAAATAATTATGATAAATAATAATTTTGAATAAAAATATTTATATCTTGATTAAATAGATATTTAAAATAAATTATTTTTTAAAATAAATTTAATTAAATATTTTAATTTTTTAAAAATATTTTAAAAAATATTTTTTTTAAAAAAATTTTGGTCAAACAGACTCTAAATAAATCCAAATCAGACCGGTTGGGACAGATAACGGCCGTTATAATAAAAAGGTTAGTGACGGTATAGGTGGAGGTCCGTTCCGTCTTATAGGAATGACGCCGTTCAAAATCGACCCGGCGAGGAACTATAGCGGTACCGGAATCCAGATCTTCCATTGCAAAAGAACCCGTGTCTCTCCTTGGAAATTAGATTTCAAAAAAGTTCTCTCCTGGCAGGTAAGCCGGGAGCCGTGCCCCTTTCGACATAAAAGCGAAAGAAATCAAGAAGCGGGGAGCTCTCCCTCCGCGTCCGTAGGACTTCTCCATCGCCGCCTTCCTAGCACCAGGTACGGCAACTTCCTCTCCCTCTCGATCTCTCTCTTCATCCCTCGTCACCGCTCTGCCCCTCTCTCTCTCTCCATTATTTTCCTTTATTTGGCATGGATGGATGCAAGAATCCGTTTGTTGTGGCCGGCGACCTGTCTCTCGTGGAACTTTTCGAATTCTTCTCTCTTTCCTTTTTTTTTTTTTTCTCTTTCTTAATATACGGTTTCGGGATCGCTAGAGGATTAAGGGTTCTTTCGTTTCGGAGATCTTGAGATCTTGCAGTCCTTTATTTATATAAATCAATGGATGCTTCTTGATTGCGTAATATGGTATAAAAGGAACTAGTGGTCAGGAAGTCGTCTGCTGACTTAGATCCGGAAAATTTGTTCTTCTTGATGCATAAATCTAGGAAACCTTGCGAGATTAATTGTTGCTAGAATTACCGACATTTTGTTAGGTATACCGATCCTTGGTCTGGATATTGATTCACCGAGCATTTTGCTCATTGACCTCTCGGAGGTTGGTGATTTGATTTCTGCACCGAGATTCTTTGGTTGGAATTACTGAACGAGATGTTTGCTCTTGGATTCAGTGCCAGGTCACTAACTTAATGACTCTCTGAAATTGCTTTAATTTCTCTTGAGAGGTGCCTTTGCAACTTGAAACCTAGATAGTATTTTTCGGCTTTTTATCTGGTTGAGCAACGCGCAAAAATTCTGTTTAATGCAAACAAATTCATGTGATTTCCTTTAAAGATATGCTCTTGGGTCATGACTTGCTTTATGTTCGGTGAGCTTGCTTCTTGATTCAAATTCCTTTCTCCAAGGTTATGAAAATTTGCCTTATGGAATTTTCTGGTCTTGGTCTTCATGCCAAACTGTTGGATTACTGATGCTTTGGAAGTTTCTCATTGATAGACAATCCATGGTGTTGTTTCGAGGACTCCTATGGTTGTAATGGGTATCTCTAAGGAAATGAGAATTGCACTTTATAGTTACTAAGAGCTTATATTTTTCCAATATGAGTTGATGTCCAACATAAAGGCTCTTTGATGTCATTTGATTTGCTCTTTTTGATCAGGCAATTTCTTGAAGGTTGTTATGAGTTGAAATTCCCTGCTTAAGGTGTATTTAGTGTTTTACTGTTCTTTTGTTTTAGGAGGCTATCTTTACATTACTAGGAAGCTATCTTCACATTGCTGGAATGTACAAATATATGCGTCCTGTTATGAGTTCAAAAAATCGCACAAAATTCCACTTATAGATGTGCACTTTATGGTTTAGCCAAGAGGTCATATAATCTGTATGACTGGGTTTAAGAGTGGCTTGGAAGTCTATATGTGGCCCCTCACTTACTGGTAAAAATTTGGAAATAATTGAAGATTTGCTAGGTAAACTCCCTATCATTTTTAGTGCATATTCTTTATCACCTTGTCAACCCATTAAGCTCTTTCTAGTGATGATAAGTTCTTTTAATCCTCTTTCTTCTTGTTCCTCTTATTTGCCTATTTAGTTCCATCCTCAGATGTGCCATCATTCAAGAAATATCTGCATCAATTGGTGGTGACCTCTGCATTTGAGACAATAGGATGATATCAAGAAATATCCATACCAAGATAGACTATTAAACATATATAAGTGTTTTGTGAGACATTTTGTAACTATGTGTGTGCATGCTGAATTTAGTTAACATGTTATCCATAGATAATCATTAGAATAATTTGATGTTAACCAAGGTTACATTGAGAGCAACAAATCTAGCTGCGTAGAAAAATAAAAAGGGTTCATGGGATTGTGTTTTGATGCAAAAGGATGCTAGAATTTTTGGGTCACCATATTAACATATTTAGTCTTTTTTTCCTCCCCCTTTGATAGAGGTTGGGGTTTGGTGCAACGACAAGGTTGCTTCATCATGACTTGGTTTTCATGGTTTCGAAACACAAAACAACCTCTCCGTATGTGGGGATAAGGCCATGTACATTCACTTGCAATGGTGGGAGCCTCATGCACTGGGATGCCATTTTTTTTACCTTTTTCTTTCTGCTGATCTGATAATTTTCTGCATAGCTGTGTTGTTTTTATGTTTTATCCATAAAGGGTTCATACTGAATGTTATTGAATGATCTTACAACATGAAGGAGCTAATTTGTGTTTTAAGTGGTTGCATTCTTTGAACTTTGGCATTCTTTGTTCTTCTTAGGATTTTGGTAATATTTAATATGATATGGACTGGCTGAAAAGTGTTACTTCAAACTTAGTACAGATGCTTACTTGTAAATGCTTTTACCCAAGAGCTTACCTAAATGCTTAGCATATGCATTCTCATGCAGGAGAATGATTGTTGTGCAATGTACTTATCCCATATTACTGATTATCAACAACTTATTTGAAGATATTTTTCTTTGTCCTCTTTAATTATCCAGGTGTAAGGGAACTGTGAGATCTGATGGCTATGATTGATGAGCCACTCTATCCAATTGCTATACTGATAGATGAACTTAAAAATGAAGATATTCAGCTGCGACTAAATTCAATTCGCAGGCTTTCTACAATTGCACGGGCGCTTGGTGAAGAAAGAACAAGAAAAGAACTAATTCCTTTTCTTAGTGAAAACAATGATGATGATGATGAGGTACTCCTTGCAATGGCTGAAGAGTTGGGCATATTTATTCCATATGTCGGAGGGGTGGAATATGCTCATGTTCTGCTTCCACCTTTGGAAACATTGTGCACTGTGGAGGAAACTTGTGTCCGGGACAAGGCTGTTGAATCATTGTGTCGAATTGGAGCACAAATGAAGGAAAATTATTTAGTTGACTGGTTCGTCCCATTGGTAAAGGTAAGATAACTTTCTCAAATGCTGGTACAAGTTGTTATCTTTTGATGTCTGGTTGGTACCTGCTTGATATTCTTCCTTTTGCGTTTGATTTATTGTGGGTGTGATATTTATATTCATTTTGCAACCTGACTTCCAATGTTCATGGCCATGCAGCGACTGATATTCTTGTACTATTTTTTTAATCTGCTTCTTTTTCTTTTTATTTTCTTAAGGATTATCATAAAGGAAAAAACCACATTATTCTCAAGGGCATTCATCATCTTGTTTGTGGGACTGTCTGGCAGAAATTTTACATATGTTTCCGTTGTGGCCACGATGGATATTTATGTGCTGAAATTTATGTTTTTTATGGAGTTGTTCTTTCTTCAGAGTTAGGGGAGAGTCAGGACTGTGCTTGTATGGCAGAAATTTTACATGTGTTGTGGTAAAATTGAGCATCTTATAACAAATTAGAGATTGCGGTTTCCAATAATTCTGATTTCTTGTACTGCCTGATGTGAACTTTCTTTCCCATCAATTAAATCATATATAGAAGGAAAAGAGTGGTTTTTTAAAATATTTTTTTGGGCTTTGTTATAGAGCTTATACATCGCACAAAAGCTTGAGTTTATTGAAATCTAATTTTTTTTTTGCAGCACTCATATTAATTATGTCCTTGCTTTCAGTGCTCTTAATGTATAAAATTCTACTTCACTCTCCTTTGACATGCCATTTTGAGTTTAATTATTTTCCTGAACTTCCATTTGTTTTTTCATGCTGTGATTTCTTGCCTTCAGAGGCTAGCAGCTGGCGAGTGGTTTACAGCTCGAGTTTCCTCATGTGGTCTGTTTCATATTGCCTATCCAAGTGCACCAGATCAGTTAAAGGCAGAATTAAGGTCCATCTATGGCCAGTTGTGTCAGGATGACATGCCTATGGTGAGAAGAGCTGCTGCATCAAACCTAGGAAAATTTGCTGCTACAGTTGAACAAAGCTATTTGAAGATGGAAATCCTGTCGATATTTGATGATCTAACACAAGACGGTACTTTTTGGTTAATATGTTTTATTAATTTCTCATTTGCCAGTTGTTAGAATTATTTCTTGTGGAACATGTATTTCTACACTTATTGGTTGTATTTTTTCAAACAGTTGATCGAACTCTTTGCATTTTTATATAATCATGTCAGTGAATCCTATGACTGTGACATGTTAATTCACTGACATGCATAACTGTTACTATAAAATGACTAATTTTATCTTTTGATTCTGAGATATCATTGTCTGAAATGTTATTGTCTGCTGAAAATTACTTTTGTTTATATCTGCTAGCCTGTTATCTACATTTTGAGACTAATTCTGGATTTCTTCATTTCTTATAAGAAGACAATTATAAATGGCAGTTTTGGGTTAAGTTATTTTTTACACTTTGTTTGAATAATGGTGACCATTGTGTTATAAAATTCCTGTTATGATGGCTGTATAGCATTTTCAGAACACCTTTGTCACGTGCTTAGTCGTCAGACTCGAGCGGGTGCAGGGAAGTAGATACTTTAGAAACACATTTTAGGAAGTGGGTGTGGTTTCAAGATTTTGGGAAAATTATGAAGCGGTATGTTATCTTAGATAGAAGATTTTAAGGACATGCATTATGAACACATAGACTAATGCTTACCCTATCAGAATGTGAACAATAGGGTTGCATTGGGTGTTTGTCTCAATTCCTTCTGGCTCTTCTGTTTTGTCCCTCATTTTAATGTTGTGCACTTGCCCTCTCTCTCTCACCATGCAGTGGTTGCACAAAAACATCATAAAAAAATAGAATACACCAATAATCTGATAGCTGTCATGCAATGCATGCCTATTTGCAGGTGTGCAACTCACTCTTCTGTCTATCTATGTTTGTGTGTGTGAGCTGGTGTGAATAATAACATGCACATATATCATGGTTTCTAACTTGGAATTAGCTTAAGCCCATATACTGAACTGTATCAAAAATTTTGGGGCCGGTGCTCTTTCAAAGCTAAAAAAAGAATTTGAAAAATCTAAGAACATGGAAAAGAAGAATGAAAAAAAAATGTTTGAAGATGAATCATACATATGAATTATTATTTTATGGCTTAATATATGTGGTGTGGTTGAATAGTTAAGAAATTTTGAACATTAAGAAATTGTCTAAATAAATAGAGTACCATACAAAAGCTAAGAAAAAGCAGAAAAGTTTATTAGGCTTCATTCCAGATTATAATATATTGTTTACTGGCAATATCACAAATATAAATGTGTCAGCAGATGAGGAGTCTATGTGATGTGTCTAATACTTGGTTTACCATCTCAATTTCCAACCAAAAATTACAGTATTGTCAAGATAATGACCAATAGCTGTCATCAAGGATGACTGAAAGAAATTCAAACCACTAACACTTTATGCATCAATATAAAAAATTGTTCTTATAAAGTATGAATTCGTGTTCAGGAAGCAACAGGAATGACTATAAAATGTATAAATTATTAATCTATGAATTATTAAATTATATTTACCAAAAAATCATAATTATAACCTAACGGTTATGAATGATGTACTAAGCATTGATTAGACTTGCTTTTACATCAAACATTGATATTCATCTTGAAATTTAGGAATATTGTGGATGGATTTCATCAATTGTACTTTTATTAAGGCCACAAAAGTGTAGGGGATGGGGATTCTTCAAGCCTGATATATTAATTCTAAAATAACAAAAAAGACCACAGTTTGACTATTAGTGGCCAGAATCTTCTATGTAGGGTGATACACCCACTTTTGAATCTTCCTGGAATCTTGAAACTGCATCCACTTCCTAAGAGCTTCCTTATTAAAAGCATTTCTATAGTAACCACTTCTCTGCTCTCACACCTGCATCTGCTCCCGGTTCTGTGAACTAAGTTTTGACCGTAGAAGGAACAGACCATTCTACAGGATCCTTTAGGCCTGATATATTACTGCTTAAATAACAAAGAGGTCCACATTCTGACTGTAGAGGGAACAACCTGTTCTACATGATACCTTGAAGATGAATTAATCATCTTCTTGACGTCATGCATCAGTTACGGATGAAATTGGTGCTGAAGGTTGCTTGCTTGCCTCCAGAATGCTTTATTCAGTATCTTCGCTGATGGCTTTCATGCTTTATTGCATATATGTAGTGGTGATGCTTATTGTTCTGTGGATGGTAGTGGTAAGTGATGCTCATACTTACGTCTTCTTGGTACTTTGTGATTATATGTTCTCACTTTTGTATTCCAATATTCTAGGTTGGTGTATTTTCTCATGAAAATTAGTGCACTTTTTCTTTTGCAACTTCAGTTGTCTCTTCTATGCTGCTAAGTATGAATGCATATAACATCTCTGTTTCAGACCAAGATTCTGTGCGCCTCTTGGCTGTTGAGAGCTGTGCAGCACTTGGGAAGTTGTTGGAACCCCTGGACTGTGTAGCTCACATCCTTCCAGTCATTGTTAATTTTTCACAGGTATCGCTGGCATTTGCAATGTTTTCTGCTTGATATATGCTGTTTTTCCTTGCTTGCTATAAGCAGAACATATTCTGCAGTTTTGGCACTCATGCTTGCGCCAATAGAATATGCTTCTTTCATTGGTCCTGGTCTGCAAAATTAGAGTGTTCAAATTTACTCCATATTTATAGTGTGCACATTTTAATGTTGCTAAAAGATTATTATATTGGACGGGTTTTTATTTCATGGATTAAAGTGCATTTGTTTAAACTTTTTGAATAGGATAAATCCTGGCGTGTCCGCTATATGGTTGCAAATCAGTTGTATGAGCTTTGTGAAGCTGTTGGCCCGGAACCTACGAGGTAATGCACTTATGAGTTTGTATATTATTATTATATTGCATCAGATAGTCATTCTTATCATTATGCTATCGTCTTAGTTTTTTTATTAGGTTATAGTATGTGCAATCATGTGCATTCGTGTCAACAAAAAATATTTGGGTATATTAAAGTCAAGCAACTAGTTTTCTTTCCCATATTGTTTTGATCATATCTTTTTTTTCTTTTTTTTTTGAGATATGTCATCCTTTTTGACCTCTATGCTGTTTTAGGGTGGATTTGGTGCCAGCATATGTTCGGCTTCTTCGTGATAATGAGGCTGAAGTACGCATAGCAGCTGCAGGGAAGGTGACAAAGTTTTGCCGGATCCTGGGTCCACAACTCCCAATCCAGCATATCCTTCCCTGCGTAAAGGTATCTATGTTGTACAAAATCTAATACAGCTTCTAGTGAAAGTGTCTAGAACAAGGAGTTTGCATATCTCTTTTTTCTTCCTTCTGTTCTTTGGAGGACTTTTTTATATACAATATTATCCTCTCCAGGAATTGTCATCAGATTCATCACAGCATGTTCGCTCAGCTTTGGCTTCAGTAATCATGGGTATGGCACCAGTATTGGGAAAGGTAACGATAACATTGCAAGCACAAACAATGTTCTTTTGTTAAGTGTGAACCAAACAATCCAATAAGCAAAATCAACAATTTTCAATATACATGTTGGTGGGGTTATTTGTTGCATTCTTTCAAGTGCAAATTATTTATGTTGTAATGTTTTTCAAATTTGTTTTGTGGTTTATCTATCTTTTCGTATTTGCTTTTTTAAAATTTCTCATTAACATTGTGCCAAGTAGAATCACATTTCACATGATAACTGAAACTTCTGTTCTTGTTTTACATTTACTGTTTTAAAAAACATTAGCTGATTTTCATGTTTTTCGTTTCTAACTCTGATATATATATATATATATATATATTCATCTGTGACAAATAACTCCAGTAATGCATGGTTGCTGTGTCCTAGGGTTAGGGTTGGCAATTTTAATTGACCCATTGGGTACTCAATCTGACCCGACCCTAATGAAGAAGGTTTTACCTGATCCATTTGAACTTAGGGGCCGGTATGGGTTCAGATGTGATACCCAAAGCAGGTTTGGGTCGGTTGTGGGTAATGGTAAGGTGCTCCCCTGCGTGTGCACCTCATGCTCCTTCAACATCAATCTCCAATCTCCTCTTTTCTTTGCCATCTTACCTAATCTTCCTCTTCCTTGATCTCTGACATAGGTATGAAACTCGGTATCTTACTCAAGCAATCTCCACCCCAGTCATGTATTGCTGCCTCCTCTCATAGCCATCCTTTTTGTTACCCATGCTAGCATCAACATCGCCAGACCCCAAAATAAAACTAGGGTTCTTTCGCTTCCTGGTGATTGTCTCCCAAACCCTTAATTCGCCTACCATCTGCTTTCCCTATGATTACAAAAGGAAGCACTCGATCAATGCCCCTCACCATGCCTTAGTAGTGCGGTTGCTCCTCCCACTCTTATTGTATTTGAATCATTCATCCAAAAATTCTAATATTTTATAACTCTTATTTCCCTTTTGTTCTTCAGATACTACTGCGATTATCGTGACACTTACCTTACTCACAATTCACTAACTTTGCTTTTTGCTCCTCTTTCCATTTTATTTTTTGCAGTTACCGTTCCAGTTGTTATGTGTTGTTTAGTTCTAGATGTTTGGGTTTATTCTGCTTTGACCTCTTAGTGGAAATAATACCCGATGGGATTCATCTTGTCTACCTGACCTGACCTGCCACAACCCGTTCCATCTACTTTACCCAACTCAACCCGGCCTGAGATGGGTACAGGTTGGGCATGTGTAAAGGGTTTCCAATTGTTACCTAAGGTTTTCAATAGACTAAATGGTGAAGTATTCTAGAACTTGTTTGTTAGAGACATGTCCGTTGCCTGGCTGTTAGCGGCTGTTGTGCATGTGAATGAGAGATGTAAGCGCATCTGACTGTAAACTTGGATGCTTCATGCTTTATTTCTATTTTTTATTTTGATCATAATATCGGGTGATTATATGAAGCTTATCCTTAGAATTATTGTTAAACTTTGGATGTTCCATCAGTATTTGATTCACATTTAATATGATATATTTTTATGATTTTAGTTGGTTTGAAACTTTGAATATTTTGTCTTTTCATATCATGCTAACATACAATAAGTATCCATTTTTATTTTGTTTTTCATTTCTCAGGTGTTTCTGGTGTTCTTCATATTTGTTGTCAACATTTTGCAAGTAGAAATAGAATTGTGTGGTGCTTCAGTTATCGATAATAAACATCCTTCTTGTTGCATTCATTCATTTTTGCCTTTTTTTCTCTGTTATTCCAGAGTAAAGGTTTGTCAGTATAGCTATGTTAAATTTGCTTATGTAATAAAATTTTTGGATGGTATATGAGTTTTGACTCAGTTTTGTCCTATATAATCATTGACTACTTAGGTTTACCAATTTTTTAGTCTGTTCAGCAGTTTGAAAAATTCGTTGTCTAATTGATTTTGGAAATTCCTGTTCTGGCATCTCTCTGTGCATTTGTTTTATATGTTTTTTCTTTGAGCAACGAATGAACTAGTTGCTTGCATTTTAACTAATGCATGGTCTGTGTTGAAGAATTGTTCTGTAGTAGGAACTTTAACCTTAGCAACTTAAGGTTAACTATACAAATTAGCAGATGGCTCCCAAATTCTGGAACGTACCACCAGAGCACCATGATTGCTATTGTTTGGTTAACTAATGTAATTGTCACTTATACATCCATTATATCCTTAATTGAGATTTAAGGCATAATCACCAATTTTTGTGTTTTCTGTAGGATGCTACTATTGAGCAACTTCTTCCAATCTTTCTTTCTCTTCTAAAGGATGAGTTTCCTGATGTCCGACTCAATATAATCAGCAAACTTGATCAAGTTAATCAGGTGAGCATATTGTTTAGGGGCTTTATCAGAAGGATATTCTTATATGGTTGACTTTTGTTGATTTGTACCACTGTACGAATGTCTTACCTCATTCCCAGAGGCTTTTGGTTTCTTTCTTTTGTCTTTGTATTCTTATACGTTTGCAGATTTATGAATGCATTGTTTGTTTGATGCTAAAGCAAAAGCCCAAATTCAGCTTATTTTCAGATTCTTCTGTTTCTGGTTCAAGTCAACCTGATAGTACCAGAGCTACATTATAAGAACATAACATGCATCAAATAGTTGATGAAATAATAAAATAACATAAATCACTTAAAGTGATTCTAGTTCTTTTCTGCTGCAGTAACTGTATACTCATCATACATGGAAGAGGCGTACCAAGTGTATACTGAAGTTCATCACATGAATTAAGTAGACATAGTTTAATTGCATCAGTTATAATTATTCAACTTTTGTGGGGAAAATCTCTGTTTGCCTAATGGAAGAGGCAGAGTAATCTCTCCCATTATTTGACCATGTGATTGAAAGTTCTGACTGTTGCTATGGTAATTTGTTGTCTTGCAGTATTCTACCTTCCATTATGTATATTGGTGGTTCTGATACTACATATACTTAAAAGATGCAATTACTGTAATATAGTCAGCCTTCATGAGATAACAGTATCTATCTGTGATGATGGTATTTTCTAATTGGATTACCAAACATAGTTCTTGCATCATTTTTTTTCCTTCTTCTTTTGAAATAAATTGTCTGTGTTTCAGCTAAAATATAAATACCCATGCAGGTTATTGGAATTGATCTTTTGTCCCAATCACTATTGCCGGCTATTGTGGAGCTTGCAGAGGATAGACACTGGCGGGTTCGGCTAGCCATAATTGAGTACATCCCTTTGTTGGCGAGTCAGTTAGGTGTTGGGTTTTTTGATGATAAACTAGGCACTCTATGCATGCAGTGGTTGGAAGATAAGGTAAAATTATTTGTCATAATATACATGGCTAAGACAGTTAATCTTAGACGTGTTTTCAGCATTCCTTTTAATCTTTACTCTTATTTCATCGTGCTTTGGTGATTATTTGTTCCCAGTGTTTACTTTGGTTTTCTGTTATCATTATGTGGATATGTGCATGACAGAATTGAAAGGGGTTGATGAGTCTTGTAATTGATGCAACAGAAACACCTCTATTTATGAACTTAAATAATCGCAGCTGTTATGTTTCAAATGGTTGCAATAAATTACTATAGACCTTTTGAAGGTTAATGCATCCATCTGCATGTCTTGTGGCTAAGCTCTGGGTAGGTGTATATAAAAGAATATTGTTGTGTTCTCTTAACAGAAAGAGATCCTCATCCTTCATTTTGTTTTTGCCATCCCATAGCTTATGCTAATTTATGAGATTATTTTCACTCTTGTAGCTCTTGTAATTAAATCCAGCCTGTCCATCTCTCTCTCTCTCTCTCTCTCTCTCTCTCTCTCTCTCTCTCTCTCTCTCTCTCGCCATCTAGACAGCTTGTTAAATCTAATTACCTGGGGAGGACCAAGGTGTTAAATCCAAACTTGATAGCACATTGTTTTTAAATCTAAACAGCGGCAAACTAAGACAAATTTAGAAAGAAGAGATTATGATGTTGACCAAAAGGCTTGATTGTTTCACAGGTTTTCTCAATTCGGGATGCAGCTGCTAATAACTTGAAGCGTCTTGCAGAAGAATTCGGCCCAGAATGGGCTATGCAGCATATAATTCCACAGGTTAGCTTATCACTTGTAGTAGCATATCCTTTTGTATGAAGTATCAGTATCTGTTCCTTTTCTCTGTCCTCATTGATTCTGTGTATTAGGGTCTCAACATTCAATAAAATGGCGATGCTGAAAATACCTGAAAATTGAGTCTAATCAACTCATCTGGAATTTATATACTTGGTCAAAGACATCAATTATGGCACAACACTTGCAGTGGTTCCTGACACTGAAATATACTGACTACATTTGTTATTAAGTTTTATTGTCTAATGAGGAGCAATCGGATGCCTTTGAAATCTACAAGAACTTGCATGCAAAGTATTGAAGCTGAAATTTCCAATTGTACATCAAGTCACAATTTTCTTTGGGAACAATTCTGCCATGGACAAGATTATATTTGAGAAAACAAATGCGGAGAATTCACCAAACATTTGAGTTGCACAACTAGAATTTGGAAAAATGGTAAAAATAAAAATTATATGCTATTGTCATGTTTGTTTTTCTTTAAGTGAACAATAGGCTTGGGAAAGGAAAAACTATAAACAACCAACTACTTGTTTTGCCAACCATTGATGGGATTGTCAGTTTGTAATCCTTAACAGTTTTGAATAAGTCATGTACATTTCTTGAACAAGTCATGTATGGTTCATGAATTGGTCATAAGCTTCCTGAATCATTGAATGATTCTCAATTTGATTATGCCAAAAAAAATTGGTCAATCATTTTGTCAAGGAAAAAATCGAGGCGGATTCCAGTATTTCAATAATTTTTTTCGAATACCTTAACTATATGATCAGCTTTGCCATTTCTCTTTTATCAAAAGTAGGTAACTAAACTTGAAAGTGTGTATTGGGTTATTCCACCCCTCTTATCCTTTATCCTTGATCTCATGACATTGATATTTGTCCATGGTTTCTTTTAAGATTTGAATTGATTATTTGAGCTTGAAATTCTTTTCTTGTCCTAAGCTACATTTCATTATCAAATGAGGTAGGTGTATTAAACTGTTTGGTCATGAGAATCCTTGCCATATTAATCTAGGTTTGGCTGTTATATTGCCATCAATTTTTTTCCAAGGCCATGTCAGCATAACAGATTGTATTTTTCCACTGAAAATTTATCAAGGCTGAGGTACAGAAGGGAAAAAAGGGTGGTGGCTTGGCTTCATATACATACTCATGCTTTGTCATTTAACAGTAAGGTTCACACCAGGAAAAAGGAGAGACTATATATCTATGTTAGCCTTATGTAAAATGGATAATTGTAGATTAATCTAGTTGGGTGCCAGATGTGATTTTTTTTTTTTTTTTTTAATGGGGATGTGTTATTCCTGAGATTTATATTTGAAGTTTTGAACCATAGTTGATTTTTCCGTTTACTTGGTTTGGTGTTCAGATTTGTAAATATAATTTATGTTTTCTATTTGCTTGTGTTTAGTTTGGGAAAATATTATTTTTCTATAAGTTTTGATAGTTTTTGAATATTATGGTTTGCTTTTTGATTGTCTCTTGGCGTTTGGAAGTTATAAATGTGATGTTTACATTAACTGAAGGCATAGTGGAAAGAGAATGATATTATAGAAACGGGAGATTAGTATATATAGGAAATATCTTTGAGAATGTATGGGATCTAGTGTAGACCTGTTCAAGGATTGGACAGCCTGCCTGGCCCACTCAAGCCCTAAGCATCTTGGATGGGGCTTAGGCCAAGATCTTAGGCTTGGTGCACTGAGCAGAGCCTAAAAAATAAGCCCGTCTAATAATTGGGCTGGGCTTGGGCTTGGAGACTAAAGCCTGACCTAGACAGAATTGTTTTTAATTTTTCTTGTTTTGTCCTTTCATGTTTGATGTGTTTGTATTTTCGGTTGATACTTCTTGTTGATATTTGAACTTAATGTGACAATAGACATGCTGGAGGTTGTTGGCAATATTTAATTATTTATATTTAACATGTTTTAAAGCATTTATAAGTATTTCCAGTATTTTTTAAACTAAAAATGGTTGGGAAGCTAGATGAGCGGCCTGTCCTGAAGCCTAAGGGCTAGGCTTGGGCCTAGAAGGTAGGCGGAAGGCTGGGGCCGGGCCCACACAAATTGTATTGGGTAGAGCTGGCCTTGGCCTATGAACAGGTCTAATGGCAATATTCGTTAATCTTTTTTCTCTTCGTGGAACACCTGTGAGACAATAATGATTTTATTAAAGCTAATTTGGAAGTCTGAACAGAGAAACTTAAGAGCTATGAGGAAAGTGATTGGCATATTTAACATAATGTTGTAAAGTTTGTGCTGCATGTCTTGCTTATTTTGTTGTCTCATACCAGTGCACGACAGTTGAGTTAAATACCTATAAAGAACATGCAAGAAAAAGTCTCTTGGTTAAAACTAACAGCTCTCTTTCCTGAGAAACAAACCCCCCAAAAAAGAAAAAGACCAAACAGCTTTGCATGCTGAAGACATACCCTGAGAATTTCTTTTGCAGGTGCTGGACAAAATTAGCAATCCACATTACTTGTACCGTATGACCATTCTTCAAGCAATTTCTTTACTAGCCCCTGTTTTGGGTGTTGATATTACATGCCAAAAGCTGTTGCCTGTGGTGATTGCCTCCTCAAAGGACAGGTGAATTCTGAACCATTCATTTAGCAAACACCAATTTATTTGACTAGATATATATCGTAGTCAGTTGAACATGTCACTGACAAATCCCATACACCACCAGGGTACCCAACATCAAATTCAATGTGGCAAAAGTTCTACAGTCTCTTGTACCCATTCTTGACCAATCAGTAAGTAGGAGAATTTGCATAATGCTGCTGTTCTATATCTATCTTATATTTTGCCGCTATCATGGTATTTCAATCAATCTGGGTGATGTTCACAAGCCTATATTTACAGGTGGTCGAAAACACCATTCGTCCTTGTCTTATTGAGCTTAGTGAGGATCCAGACGTGGATGTCAGGTACTTTGCCAACCAAGCGCTACAAGCATGTGACCAAGTCATGATGTCAAGCTAGGAAGGGGTTCCAGCAGTTCGATCTCCACCATCTGGTTCTTCAAATTTCCCTTGATCTTTTCATCCAAGAGTTGCTCTGTGCCTTGCTGCTGAATATCCATCTAGGATCTTTAATTGAATGATGAGCAAAAGGAACGCTAATATTTTAGAGTACCTTTGTATGCTAATTTGTTAGAATGCAGGTGTTGTCGGAGAAAAGAACTTTCTTCTTGATTTTAAATTTGAATTATTATAATTTTTGCTGAGCTGAAAAACAAAATTGTCATGAGAATGATTGCAAGCTTTTTTAAGTTTAGATTGATCACTTCTTAGGATGGGATTTGGTATGGTTGTTTGTGTATTAAGATGGTATTTTGTTATATGATTTGATGCCAAATTATGATACAGGGTAAGCTTGGCTTACTTCTGGACCCCTGACTGATTAACTACAGAGATTGTTTGGAATTTGAGTTTTTGGTTTTCCAGGCTTAGCTAAAATTCAGAGCTTATTGGATACAGTCCCGTGTCTCTAAAGGTTGTTTTGACAAAAAATATATATATATATTTTAACAAACCATGCTTGGCTGTTTCGTTTGACATTGAAATCATGAGTTTGGCTCTCTTGGTATTAGTTTTCATGTCATGGTAGACAAACCGGGATAACTTTTCAGGCTAGTTTGGTCAACGGTAGGTACGCAGTTGATTCCATTTAATTCTGCAAACGCGAACGGTGGAATTCTGCACATGATGTCTATTTCACAATGCAGCCTATAAATCATGTTCTTCCCGATTTGTTAAACCAAACAATGACTCTGTTCAAATGGTAGATCATTGGTGGGGTGCATGTTCACTATCAGACTGTCTTCTGTTTAGATCCGCATGTTCGATAAAAGAGAAAGATGTGAGGGTACGGAGTCTGAACTCAAGTTTAGTCTTAGAATTTTGTAATTTCTTTCTTGTTCTGAAAGTTTCTAATCCAAACTTTTCTTCTAAGTTTTGGTATCGGCGGCACGATATTTTGGGAACCGTTTGGAAACGAAAGCATAACATCTGCCGTTTTCTTCCAAAACAATATAGAACTCAGCGCGATATTTCTGCTGGCTTGGCAACTTGGTAATCAGTCACCCCAATAAATAATTTCATCAGTTACTGACCGACCGGTCCTCCCATGATTCGCGGCAGGAAGGACTTTTCGCTTGCACAAAAGATCAATGCCCCATCTCGCTATTAGGTCATGTGGTACCACGACGAATCAGTTCCTAAGAGCACGTTGTGATTCCACCAAGCATTCCCAGTTCGATAGGATCTGTGTCAGGTTGCCTGAAAGCTTGGGCCATGATGGGCCTGATCCAGATGAGATAGGATATCCCCAAATCCAGGGGAAAATAAACACATTATGATAGAAGTTGTCGTATTTCAATTTGACACCCAACCTACGATCGACAACTAAAGATAATCTAGGCACCATCAAGATTATATGCTTATTGCTACTATGGTCACGCTATAACCCTGATTGGAACAACTTTACGTCACAAATTGATTAAACTACAAACTGCTTATATAGAATTATTAAAATGATGTCATCTATTTTCTACTTACTTAATGTCCTTATGTATTGTTTTAATAACAGGTACCCTTGAAATAATGGATATTACAGCAGAATGAATGGTAGTGGCCTTATAAAGCAGTACCGATCTTTAGAATTATTATAAATGATCATAATGTGTATGCAATGATCGTAATTTGTAAGTCTAATGTATATGTATATCTTATCACTGGGGTTATCAAATTAATTAATGAAATCATCTTCAGAAAATATTTTCAAAAATTCTATCAATACATATTAGCTTCTAACCCCATAGTTTAATACAAAGGAACATTACAGAAATACCAATGAAAGTGAAAGCCACAATCAAAATCGTACTCTTCAACGAAAAGAACCATAACATTGATAAAGTATATTGTTAGCATTAATTATCACCTTTTTCTACAGCTAGTCGAAGACCCCCGTGCATGCAGTGGATAATTATGACCTATAGTTATTAAATTTTTTAATAATAAATATTTATAATAAATATTTTTTTAATTTTTTATTTATTATATATATATATATATTATATTTTTATTATTTTATAAAATAATATTTTATTATTATTATTTTTTTATTTTCATATCTTTTTCGTGCTCGTTCGGTGTCGCCTCCTCTTTGCCATCTCACCATGACTCCCCTTCTTTTTCGGTAAATATCGATCCCAATTACACCCCCATCTTCTCTCTTCTTCTCATATTTTTTTCACGTCTATCGTGCCGCCCCACTATCCCTGCTGCCCCACTACTGCTCTTCTTTGCTCTCGACAAATACCAATCAAATCGCACCTTCTGATACCTAAGGGTGCAATTGAGTCGAATTGAATTGAATAATTGGAAGCTCGAGCTCAACTCTGACTCAAAATATTCGGATTCAAAACTCATCTTGAATTCAACCGAGTCTTAATATTTCAAGCTCAAATTTGGCTCAATAAAAAATAAGCAAAACTCGAGATTAACTCAACTCGACTAGAAAATAAACCAAGCCATACTCGAGCTTGAGTTTGAGCTCAAAATTAAGTCTTATCTTGCTAATAATATATATATATTAATATATATTATAAATAAAAATAATATTATATATATATTCGAATAAGTTCGTGAGCTTTCAAATCGAGTATTATGCTACTTGAGCTTGACTCGAAAGGTTACTCGAACTTGATAATAATCGAGTTGAGTCGAGCTTGAACTCGAATAGCTCGCAAGCAACTCGATTCATTTACAGTCCTACCGATGCCCCTATCAGTACCATCACTTTCGGTGCCACCATTGCCCCCTTCTTTCTTCTCTCTTATCTTTTGCCCAGCTCCCTTCCTGTAGCTCTTATCCAAAAATTATTTTTCTAATAAAATTAATCAAAAATAATAATAATAATAAAATAATAAAATATAAATTATTTGTGGAGCAAGTCATTAATCAAATTAAATAGAATCATTGAAGATGGTTATAATTTTTTATGTCATGCTTAGCTTAATGGATGGAAGAATAAACTTAGAACAGAGATAGACGGGCCGTGATGTTACACGCGAAAATCAGGACCGCAACTCTCTACCATCCTCACCTAATCCATCCATGGACTCATACCTGGCCCCACTCCTATCAAATCGGTGTTGTCCTTCCCCTCCATGCTCCCCACTTGTGTTCCGAACTGGAAACATTGCAAACAACATCCCGATTCCCACTCCATCCATCCTCTTCCTGGAATATACCCCCATCATGGCATCCATCTTGTCTCTATTTCCTCTGCTAATCCTTCATACTCTGCTTCTAGTTCTGACCAAAACTTGTTTCTAGAATGACCCTATCCTCACCTACTGTGCCGGCGACACCAACTACGGTCCTTAGCACATTCTCCTCCAATCTTGAGCTCCTCCTCTCCAACTTTACCTCCTGCCCTTGCGATGGTGGCTACTTCTCCACTACCACCACTGGCACAGACTCCTCTGCTACATATACACACCTTCCTGATATTATGTCTACTAATATGAGATTATAAAAAAAATTTATAAATCTGGTATGCCTTTCGATTTGGAATCAACAGTCGAGATCGACGAAGATGCCTTCTCACCCATGATCTGTGATACCTCCGCTATGGATAGCCGCAAGCTCGAGTTCTCCCCGATGCAAAGTGCGGTGAGGATGGCCATCACCGTGGCCTCCTCTGCATCGTACTCTCTATTTAATCTGGGGTCCACCATCTTCCCTGCTCCACTTCCCATGTCCCATAGTGCCGGGCTCATCATAGCCATCAATAGGTACTCCCTCTCCGAACAGAAGGCCTTCATTTCCGTGATCAACTCTAAAAGCAGTACACTGAAGCTATACATGTCGCTTTTTTTGGAGACGATCCCCTATCGGAGGTAGTGGGGGTTGAGGTAGCCCAGGGTGCCCATCATGGGGTGGGAGGACCGGGTTGACGATGGTTGGACCACGATCGAGTACCCCATCCAGGTGAACTCAAAGTCGTAGAGCTTCGCATCTAATGTTTTGCCCAAGAGAACGTTGGAAGCTTTGATGTCGCTGTGGACAATATGGAGGTCGCAGCACTCGTGGAGGTAACCTAGCACTTGGGCCACCAGATACGTGATCGCCGCCTACCAGTTCGACCGAATCCTCCCCAATCCTTGACATATGGTATAATAAAAATTATTTGAGATGCTGAGTTGGCAATACCATAATACTACTCTATAGAGTATTATTATTATTATTATAATATATATATATATATATACACATATTGGAAAAGAAAAATGATGATATTTATGCTTATTTTGCATAAAAGATGGGATCATGACCATTTACCAAATGGCTATTAGGGTATTAACTCATTCTGATACTAATTGTTATGGAATATGGCTCAAACACCACCACCTTAGGACCTTCTTGATACCATTTGCGTTGTATTACATTATGTGAAAATACCGTAAGAGAAAGAAAAAAGAATAAAAGATAAGAGATGGCATATGTTGGGGATAAATTCCGCTCCTATCGAAGTCCAGTTCGATGTGCAGCCTAATACAGCTGGTAGCCACGGAAGAGTTTCAGCGGATGGATCTTAGCCAAACTCCTTTATCCGACCGAACTCCTCAGCAGCCGAGTTTCAGTCGGACTTTGGTGAGAGTCGAACTTCCTCCGCGCTCTTCCAGTCAGACGCCTGCGGGAGCTGAACTCTCTCCAAGCTTCTCCTTCGGTCGGACTTCTTCAGAAGCCAGACTCCTCCCAGACATCTTTTTTGGCTGGCCGGACTCCTCAGCAGCCGAGCTCCTTTCGAACTCCCCAGCGACCGAGTCTTAGCCGCACTCCTCCAGCCATATGCCTATGGGAGCCGAACTCCTTTCGAGCTTCCCCTTCAGGAGTTCGAACTTCTTTAAAATCGATATATGCCGAAATCCATCAACCAACATCCACTTTCTCAGAGCTACGACCATTAAATCTTGACGAACGATCGCTATCAGTCTGTTGTAGGTGACAATGATCCGCTACCAAGCGGCGATGGCTATCACCATCAATCTATGGCAGACAGTGCTGCAGACGGTGCCTTCCTCCATGCTTTTTTTGGAGATGATCCCCTATCGGAGGTAGTGGGGGTTGAGGTAGCCCAGGGTGCCCATCATGGGGTGGGTGGACCGGGTTGACGATGGTTGGACCACGATCGAGTACCCCATCCAGGTGAACTCAAAGTCGTAGAGCTTCGCATCTAATGTTTTGCCCAAGAGAACGTTGGAAGCTTTGATGTCGCTGTGGACAATATGGAGGTCGCAGCACTCGTGGAGGTAACCTAGCACTTGGGCCACCAAATACGTGATCGCCGCCTACCAGTTCGACCGAATCCTCCCCGATCCTCGACATGTGGTATAATAAAAATTATTTGAGATGCTGAGTTGGCAATACCATAATACTACTCTATAGAGTATTATTATTATTATATATATATATATATATATATATATATATATATATATATATATATATATATTGGAAAAGAAAAATGATGATATTTATGCTTATTTTGCATAAAAGACGGGATCATGACCATTTACCAAATGGCTATTAGGGTATTAACTCACTCTGATACTAATTGTTATGGAGTATGGCTCAAACACCACCACCTTAGGACCTTCTTGATACCATTTGCGTTGTATTCCATTATGTGAAAATACCGTAAGAGAAAGAAAAAAGAATAAAAGATAAGAGATGGCATATGTTGGGGATAAATTCCGCTCCTGTCGAAGTCCAGTTTGATGTGCAACCTAATACAGCTGGTAGCCACGAAAGAGTTTCAGCGAATGGGTCTTAGCCAAACTCCTTTATCCGACCGAACTCCTCAGCAGCCGAGTTTCAGTTGAACTTTCGTGAGAGCCGAACTTCCTCCGCGCTCTTCCAGTCAGACGCCTGCGGGAGCTGAACTCTCTCCAAGCTTCTCCTTCGGTCAGACTTCTTCAGAAGCCAGACTCCTCCCAGACATCTTCTTTGGCTGGTCGGACTCCTCAGCAGCCGAGCTCCTTTCGAACTTCCCAGCGATCGAGCCTTAGCCGCACTCCTCCAGCCATATGCCTATGGGAGCCGAACTCCTTTCGAGCTTCCCCTTCAGGAGTCCGAACTTCTTTAGAATCGATATATGCCGAAGTCCACCAACCAACATCCACTTTCTCAGAGCTACGACCATTAAATCTCGACGAACGACCGCTATCAGTCTGCTGTAGGTGACAGCGATCCGCTACCAAGCGGCGATGGCTATCACCATCAATCTATGGCAGACAGCGCTGCAGACGGTGCCTTCCTCCATGACTGACCCTGTCAGACCCCGAGTGGCTCACTATCAAATAGCTGCAGCTGTCACCATCAAGCTCCGTCTATAAAAATGACCCTCCAAATATGCTAGCTCTAAGCTCTAAGCTCTAAGCTCTCCTCTCCTTCTCTAAACTCTGTCGAACTCATTCTAGAGCACTCCATATCTGTTGATCAGAAGAGCTGACTTGATCGTTGGAGGATCCTATTGGAGCCACCCCCATCGACTCCGGACGAAACTTTATTTTATAGATCACTAGCGACGACCTCGTCCTCCTCCACTCCAGCTGGATCCGGTGATAATCAAATTCTGCACCAACAGATTTGGTGCTAGAAGAAGGACCCTCTGTTCCTAAGGCTTTCTTATTCTTAAAGGAGTGCTCGGCGATGATTTCTCTCTTTCCTCTTCGGAGATCTCTCTTCTTCGAGTTCTTTTTCGAGAAAGAATGCCTCCCAAGAGAGCTTCGACTCAGTGATCGGAGGCCTCCATGCCAGGTCCATCTGCTCCCGCTTCAGTCCCAACAATCCAGGTTCCACTTGAAGCCACCGTAGATGCGGAGCAGTTCAACCTACTGGTCCAGCAGGTTCGTGGCCTCGCCAAGATGATGCAGATCGTGCGACAGCCTTCGACGATAACTTTACCAGCAAACCCGCCATCAGAATGTTAGGAACCAGTCTTAAGGAAGAGCATTTGGCCTAGCATACTAATCATCCTTAGGAAGGAGAAATAGAGAGCAGAAGTTCTCTCCTAAAAGATTTCACTAGAGGGCGGAATGAAGTTCGGCGTGAGCGAGTTCACCGAACTCCCTCTCGAGCTCATCATCAAGGAAGCTCCGACAAAGGGACATGAAGTTCTCTCGTAGGTTTCATAGGAGGGCAGAATGAAGTTCGATCGTGCTCACGACCTTCCCAGTGCAAGCAATGCCCAAACTCTTTGAGCTCGTCATCAAGAAAGCTCCGATGAAAGGGCGCGAAGAAGTCCTCTCCCTAGAAGCTAGAACCACTATTGAGGGAGGAACGATAAGGAGATCGACCGCCTCCTAGCATCATAGACGCTATCTCTGGGGCTTGGTACTTCGATGGGCTATCATCTTCCAACGTCAAAGCCAAGAGAAGCTTGCTCCAAATTAAGAAGGCCGGTATGAGATAGAGGAGGTCGTCCGGCCTGAGACTTACTGCCCAAGAAAACTCGGAGGAACAATGCCCCCACGACTCTAAAATGGGGATGTGCCGCCCATAACTTTCTTTCGGTAAAATTCTTTCATTTCAATAATATTATTTCTGGGTGCAAAAACTATGTGATGATAGAGAACAAGCAGTTAATAGTTGCCGTGTTAGGATCAGGAGGAGAACCTTGTCCTAACACCAGCAGGTCAAAGACCTTCAACCTCAGCTGTAGGAGATAAGATCTCCTCCGAGCGTCCGGGTCGACCTCGACTGCAGAAGATAAGATCTCCTCCGAGCGCCTACATCAACCTTGACCACAGAAGATAAGTTCTCCCCCGAGGCAACCTCGACCATAGGAGATAAGATCTCCTCCGAGCGTCCGAGCCGATCCCGACTGCAGGAGAAAAGATCTCCCCCAAGCATCCGCAATAACCTCGACCGCAGGAGATAAGATCTCCCCCGAGGCAACCTCGACTGTAGGAGATAAGATCTCCCCTGAGCGCCGAGCCAACCTCGCTGTAGGAGATAAGATCTCCCCCGAGCGTCCGGCATCAACCTCGACTGTAGGAGATAAGATCTCCCCGAGCGTCCGCAACAACCTCGACCGTAGGAGATAAGATCTCCTCCGAGCGATTCGGACCAACCTCGCTATAGGAGATAAGATCTCCCTCGAGGATCAACCTCGATCGCAGGAGATAAGATCTCCTCCGATCAACCTCGACTGTAGGAGATAAGATCTCCGACTCGAAGAAGAAGTTGGAAGGAGTGTGACTCCTATAGAAATTCGACTCGAAGGGGAGAAGTCCGAAGCGGAGTTCGGTCTTCCTATAGAAATTTCCGTCTGAGAGAGAGTCCCCTTTAGCCGGAAGGTAGTTTCGGCAGCGCGCGAGGTGTAGGGAAAATCCGAGTGCGAGAGGTTTGGGCCTCCAATGGCGTCAGAAAGCATGGGCGAACAATGAGGATCGGGCTTCTGTATAAAATCCGACTGGAACGGATAAGGTCGGTAAGGTTTGGGCTGCTGTAAGAAATGCGACTGAAGGAGAAAATCCAGAAGGGGAGTTTGGCTCTAAACAGAGTTCGATGGGTCTGGCTGCTCAGGTAAAAGAGTTCGATACTAAAGAGTTTGGCTGTTGGGAGAGAACCTCTCCCAATCGAGCTCTCCGATGAATTATTAGTAGGCATTAGGCTAAGCATATATTGAACTTCCTGTGGAAAAATGAGGAATGTTAATCTGCACAAAACTAGCCCATGACGCATAACCCAATATTTAGCCATGCTATAATAGTTTATATGCCTCCCACCGATTTCGAAATTTACAAAGTTGAATTTGTAGCAACCAGCCAACTATTTTATAGAGAACTTGAAGTCTTGCCGACAAATAATGCAGAAATATTTCAGTCACGATATTAATAAATATATGATCCATAAAATAAAATGAGGATTAATTAAATAAATATAAAATTTTTAAATCTAAAATTTAAATATCTTATCAGAATCTAATGATATTTAAAAAAATAATATTATTTAAATTATATTTCTCATTATTCTTCTTAAATAATTCCAAGGAGCAAATGATTCCGGCCTTGTAGGAAGCCGACACCCGTAAGCCACACCTCAGTCCTGGCCCCATTGCCAAGCGCATAACCGCGCTTCAGAATCAAAAAAGGCACAAGGCCCGCAAACCAGGAGGCAACCGTGGTGGCCGGGGACGACCCAAAATCTACCCCATGAACTCCTTCCGCCAACCGGGCCCGGCTGTTCCTATTATTCCCCATCGGGACCTCCGTTCCCCATGATCCAATCCACCCATCTCTTCCCCAATTCCCAACCAACCTGCGTTGCCCCTCCATGATTCCCTACCAAGCTGCAAGCCCCACTCCCAACCCTGCCCTCTAGCGAAAACTTGGACGATGTGAGGTCCTTTTTCAGTTTTCCATAAACTGAAGATCCTGCCTCAACATGGTAACGAAGTATCTAGGCACAGTGGGGAGCTCGACATTGGAAGAGTTTCTGGTCGAATCTTGGGACTTCGGCTGAGGCTCGTCAGCTGAGTGAGGAGCTCGGCTGCAACGAGTTCGAGCGCTAAGGAAGCGTTCTGACGAAGCCCTCGAGCCTGGGGAGAGAGCTTCGAAAGCAGCTCGTCGATCGTCCTCTAAATGGGTTCCCGGGGTAGAAGCTCGGATGCTAGGGAGTTCGGGAGCTCGTCTGTCCGCTAAGGCAGATAGTCCATCCGCTGAAGCGGTTCGGGTGTTGCTTGCTGGAGTCCGAAGAAGCTCGGTAAGCTCGAGAGAGCCAGGGCATTGAGGAGCTGCAGACCGCTAAGCAGTTGCGATCGTGTCTGATTGGGTCGCGTAGAAGCTTCGGAAGTGCCTAGGAGTTTGAGGAGCCGGCCGCTAAGCATTCGAGTGGCCGGCTTGGAGCGGGTTCGGTCTT